>JAZGUH010000313.1:1200000-1735438 GCA_037893225.1 Hippasteria phrygiana
ACCTTGGCTCACCAACCAAGTCTGAGTAGCTAGAGCGCCACCTACCGTAGCGGTAATTTTAATCGTATCTTCTACATCTAACTTTCCTAAATCGGCGGGTTTAATTTTCAAAAGTTTTTTACTCAACATAGTATAACCCACGGTCAACAAACTCAACACAGCGCCGTGATAAAGAGTATTTGCAACGTCCTTAGTATCCATTTTATTTATAGCGATTATAAAAATACTAACATTTTTTTTTTCTATTCCATTTCTAATAGTTCTTCAACTTTAGGGGTTACGCTCGCAATCTGTACTTTTTTTTGTAGACGTTGCGGACCTACAGCGTCCGCAGGCTGTCCTGGGCAGCCTGCGCTCTTTTTAAGCGCGAAATATCCAATTCCTAAAATAACCAAACCTACTATCGCATATCCCCAGCTTGGAATGCTCTCCATCGTAACTGCTTTAGTTTGGACAAGAGCTTCATCATCTTCTACACTTTGCATTGTTTTTATTTGTTCTTTCATCTTTCTGTTTCTTTCGGCCAGTCTCTTTCCTAATTCTACTCTTTTAGGGTCTTTTACTCTTTTTTTAGTTACTCTATAGCTATTGGCTCTTGAGGAGGCTGAGGAGCCTCTTGAGGAGGTGCCAACGTCGGTTGTACCGTCGTCGTTGTCGTTTCTGGATTCATCTTTTATAGTAATACTACTATTATTTGTAATACTACTATTATTTGTACTACTACTATCTATTTGTAAATGTTTAGTCGTGATCAACATAGCCACCAAAGGAGATAAATAAACCCACAATTGTAATGCACTTCGCAAAGTAAACTGGCCATACTGCTAGAAATAACAGGATCGTTTTCTAAGTCATTAACGAGGGCTTCTTCAGAATCTAAACAAAGTTTATAACCGAATGGCGAAGCCAGCGGCAAAGTCACGCCTGAAGCTTTTGCGTAAAGAGTCAACACGCAACCCCCTAAACTGACTATCATTTCTTTACCTAATTTAGCTTCGTAATTTTTATACAACTTTTCTTGTTTTTCCGTAGTTAAATTGTCTATTTCATTAACGGAGTATTCTTTACCGAAGTATTTTTTAGAATCACCGGAAGCAACTACACCTAAAAGTCTATTTTTACAACTTTTAAGATCTGGAGACTCGCTAGCACCAGCTACACTTTGACCCTTGGGTTCTTGAGATAACGTGCTTAGAGATTCTATCGATTTGCTCATTTAAAATAGAACTATATTTTTTAATCTTATTTCTACAAGACATATAATCGTAAGAAATTAAAGATAAGTTGATAGCTATTACTAGTTTTAATAATAGGTCTAGATATTCTATCATATTTTATAGATGACTAGATAGTTTTCGTCTATAGATCATCTATAGTTCATCTATAGTTCATCTATAGATCATCTAACAGTTATCTATCAGTTATCTAACAGTTATCTAACAGTTCCACTATCAGTTATCTATCAGTTATCTATCAGTTCATCTAACAGTTATCTATCAGATCATCTATAGATCAACTATCAACTAACTATCAACTAACCATCGACTAACTGCCAACAGACTGGAGGATCAGTTTTTACCAATAATTTACTAAAAGGCACATCTCTTAAAATCTTTTTAATTCTCGATCTTTCTTCTAAAGGCACCGCATCATTTTCATCGAGACATTGATCGAAACTATTTTTATCTTTGCAATAAAACAATACGACAAATGCAGTTTGAGCTGGATGATCCGTCATTACGCAATTATACTTTTGAGTCATTAACCAACAGTAGTGATTGTCGTGCCTACCGCTAAACGCCAATTTTGTTAAAATGCAAGTATTTTTCCCATACGCCGCCTTACGATATTTTATTTCTTGTTCCGAGCTACAATCATCTATCAAAAATATAACGTGCGATCCTTTAAATCGAGCTCTATACAATTCTAAAGCTTCGTGGAGAGACACCTTTTCTACCTCTAAATCGCATAGGTATATCTCAGGATCTAACCACAACCAAGGTCTCTCGTGATATGTCTTGTTGTTCGATAGCGTAGGACAAATAACTACAATATTTTCAAAGTGATCTTTATACTCAGCGCGCAGTGTGGTGTCTTTGGAAACATGCTTATTTAATAGTAAGGTATATACTTTACTTTTTACTCTTTGTATTTTAAGAGTAACTACCGCTAAATCTTCCATCTTCGAGAACCAACTGACCATCCATCACCAAGAAAACGTAACACGATAGTTCACCAGCTGTCTCAGCCTCTCTTTCTAAATGAAAAGAAATACCGCCACCTACGTCTCCTATTTTCCTACCAGAACCGTGACTTTTATTATCATCTGTCACTCTCGTATCTAGCCAAAGACCGTAACTAGTGTTTAAGTAATCTTCTATAGACATATCGTGTAAGTCTAAGTCTTTGCATACACCAGCACCAAATTCTGTATTAGAGTCGCCGAAAAACTTGGTAATCTTATCCCAGTGTTGATAACGCTTCATGCCTTGACTATACAATTGATTTGGTTTACCCTCTATCGTAACGTCTACTTTTTCAATCTTTGGATTATAAAAAATTTGAGGATCTTTTTCACTCGATTCTTTAAATAAAAGTAGTATACCTTTGAAACTCCTAACGGCTTGATTAAGATTAATGTTCCAAGTATTATCGGACTTGTTTAACTTTACAACTGTATATCTTTGAACTTGTTCATATAGAAAATGAGTTTTACCTCGATATTTTTGTCTGATACTATCGGCCAATGTTTTATTAGCCACTGTTTCAAACTCGAGATCTAACCCCGAAATTTTATACTTCGTGTTAGTATCGGTAGATTTTACTACGCTAGCGTGATCGTTAAATGTAAATTCATAAGTTAGTCTATCTTTGAGCGTCGATGGACTAAAAGGCTGATGATCCGTAAGCATTTCAAAATCTAGAGGAATGTAATATCTATTACCATAAGCATCGGCTATCGCTTTGTCTTTTCCATCATTTGCGCTAGCATTCCCATTACTAGCGCCGGTTCTGAGTTTTGTAACGTTACTATTTTCGAGTCCTCGGTATGCATCGTTTGCACTGGCTGGCCGCCACAAGTCTTTATATACGTTATATACATCAGCACTCGTAAAGGCTATGAAATCTTTACCTTCTAGTTTGACTCTTACGCTACTAATTAAATTTCGTGCGACTTTATAGTATAGAGTTCTTTCATCATCGGCGTCAGTGCCCACAGATTCTAAGTCTATATTAAAAGCTAATCGTACTGTACCCGGCACGACTACATCGTCTTGACTCAACATAGGAAATTGAACGACCAACAGATCGTTAGCTCCTGCAGTACTAGGAGTATGAGTAATAACCATCGATTGTCTCAACCCCTTCAACGCTCTAGGATTTTTTAAACTTCTGTGAGGATTCAGCTTGCTTCCATAAATTGCGTTCATTTTACTTAACGAAACAAAAAAAAAATATATATTTTAAATGTAAGCAAAAACTTAAACTTTTAAGCAAACTAATAAACTAAATAACCTAAAATAGCAGTGCCTCCTAAGATAAATGCAATTTCACCATCTTTTTGATCTTCGCTGGGTACGTAAAAGTCCGACAATACAGGTTCGCGAGGTAATCGCAACTCTTCGTTGGTTACTTCGTTATATTCTCTCAACGCCTCATCTACATTTTTAAATGTTTTTTGAGCCCTGGCTTCTTTATGTAGTCGATCGTTTAGATAATCTAGAAGCTTGGTTCTTTGTTCCACCCACTTTTGTTTAGCTTCAGTTAATCTTTATAAAGCCAAATCATGTCGTTTACGTTCTTCGTCCGCACCGCCTTTCCCTATCTTAGAAAATGCGAAGCTCGTTCCGCTAAATGCCACAGCGCTCATTATACCTCCAGCACCCATAATTAAAAGACTCACCATTTTTAATAAGTCTTTAAAAAATTTGACGAAGTAGTTAATAAAATGGAAACAAAATTAAGTAAAATATTTTACAGTCCTAGAGGATATTGGAAAGGTGCAGGCGCCATAAATACATTATCGTTAAAAGCCAATGTACCCGAGTCAGCCGTTAGAAATTGGTTAAGAAAACAAGCCATGTGGCAAATTTATTTACCGGCCCCCAGTTCTGTACCGAGACCTACTAGCCTCAATAAGGCTATCGCACGACCCAATGAAATGCATCAAGCGGATCTGTTATATCTACCTCACGATGTAGTTAGACGAAAAACTTATAGATACGCGTTGACGATTTTTGATGTGGCCACTCGATATAAAGAAGCTGAACCCTTGACGAATAAAACGAGTACTCAAGTTGTAGAGGCACTAAAAAAGATTTACAAAAGATCGGCCTTGTCTTGGCCTAAAACTATAAAAGTAGATCCCGGTACAGAATTTATGGCTGAATTTAATACTTTGATGCGGACTCGACAAGTAATAGTACAAAGAGGCGAGGTTGGTAATCACAGAGCTCATGGGGTATAGTAGAAAGATTTAATCGTACTTTGGCCGAAAGATTATTCGGTCATCATCAATACGCTCAAGAAATGTTAGAGCCTACCGAGCGTAGCCGCTCGTGGGTAAAAAGATTGCCCGATGTTATAAAAGCGTTAAACGATGAAGAAACTAGATTGATATCGACTATGAAAGGCAAACCGTTAACTCCTAAATTGGCTATGTCTCAGTTAGAAATAAGACAATTGAGTTCCTCAGTTAAACCAGATAAACCGGAACAACTTTTAAGCGTAAATGATGATATCGTTAGATATCTTTATGCTCCGGTAGAGCCCGAAAAAGACGTTAGAAGAAGAGCTACCGATCCTATTTGGAGCTTAGAAATGTATACGATACAAAAAAGAACGACGAATCCTGGGCAGCCCGCACTGTACTGGCTAAAAGATGGCCCCAAGAGATCGTTCGTTACGAAAGAATTAATGGTCGTTTCATCAGATACTGAGTTACCACCGGCTAACTTAATTACGTAAAATATCGTAAGCTAGATACCCCACCCCAGCAGCGGCCATTAAACCAACGACTAAAGCAGTTTTTTCTTGTTCGTGCGAGTCTGGTGGCGGTTGAGGTACGTCTGAGATTAGAGGTGGTGTAGGGGGTGGTACGTCTGGCTCTGGCAGGGGTGGTGCAGGGGTTGGTGGCGGGGGTACGTATGAGATTGGGGTTGGTGGTGTGGGTGGTGTAGGTGTTTGTGGCGTAGGTGTAGGAGTTTGTGGTGTAGGTGTAGGTGTAGGTGTAGGTGGGGGTGTAGGGGTCGGTTGCTGGGGTACGTCTGGCTCTGGCGGTTGAGGTACGTCTGAGTTCAAATTGTTATTTAATCCTATCGATAAATCTGGCGTAGCTATCTGTATATTATTATTATAACCTTGATGAATACCGACTAAAAGCTCCATATTTGATGGAATCAAGTATAATCCGGGGCTTATCACAAAGTTTAACGAGCTTCTAGCGTACTGTAAAGAATCTTGAAATCTGGTTATAGAAGATTCTAAGTCCGTAGGACTATTGATTACATCTTCTACTATATGTTCACATTGTCTTTGGGCGTCTAACCCAGTACCTGCAGTTAGTATACTCGTTTTTGTTTGGGCTTGCGCACCAAGTATGCAGTACACGTACGTTCTCACGCTTTTGTTTATTTTTTCTATACCAACGTCGGTAAACGAGCTCGTCTGACGTATAAACTTTCTAAGGCCAAGTCGTACAACGTCCGCGGATTGTCTGATATACATGACAGTGTACTTACCATGAATATACTTATCATCTGGCACGGTAAAACCCATGTTGTAAGCACCACCAGCAACATCACTATCCGGGTCTTCCCTATAAGGTGTATAATCTATACCGGGTACCGGTAAATATTGATGCGAGTCTCTATCGTAATAGTATGCAGTACCTAGACCCGCTGATGCTAAGTCTACGGTCTGTTTAAAACTCACGTTTGGATCGAGTTGAAAGTGTCGACAAGTATTAGTATAAGCGCTGTGATCGATATTGTTGTTTAGATCGTCGAATATATTATCTCCTGGAACTGGGCACTTGAGAAAGTAAAGTATCTTTCTAATCGTGAAATATACGTGAAATTTGAATAAAGCTGACAAGACGGGGTTTTTATGTAGCAACGAGTCTAGTCCTACACCGCAACCCGAAGTCGCGCACCAAAATGCAAAGTTGAGTTGGTTTTGATAAAACGTCATGGGGTCTGATGCATAGCGTTCGACTGGTTCGTCGTTCTATATATCGGACATTTTATAAGCGCTAAATAGGTCTACTAAATTAGAGTTAAAACTTAATGTTAAGTTGATCCAAGTTCAAGTTCAACGGGGTACTCTTCGAGCGAATTGCTTCGTTCTTGTCGGACAGCCTAGAAATCTTATCGCTAACGCTTTGTACTCGCGTAGCTACGCTCGTAGGGCGTGTATGTTTATCGTCTAGCTGGAGGTCGTGACCTCCAGCTAGATTCATGATATCTCGAGCATTTTTTATTGTTTGAGTATTAACGTCTAAAAATTTCACAAATTGAGCGAATTTCATTTTTATTTTATTAAACCAAATATTTTAGTTTAATAAAATGGAATCGCACGTTTTTGAAATGGTTGGTAACGAACAAACTTTTAATTTATCAAAACCTATAGATAACTCTAAGGGGGATTACTGTATGAGTTTAAACAGCGTGATATTTACCGTTGGTTTTATAATATAACTAGTAATAGCGAAGTTCTCTTTTTTTGTTTAAATCAAATCGATCCAAACACGGGGGAAAAACGGGTAGTACGGATGGTAGAATTTATATTCCGGCTGGATATTACGATATAGATTGGGTTAAAGCCGAACTTAGTAAATTAGATTGGTTACTAGTAAATGTAGATAAACTTAATAAAAGGATATAGTTAAATATAATAGAAGAAAATTGCGTTATACGCTTTGATAAAAACATTAAACAATTGTTGGGGATATCAGGAAAAAAATTGTTTTTGGTGTAGATTACGTAGGGTATTATAATACAACGTCTATCGACGCAGTTTTTTTACATTGCGGCGAATTATCTACGTCTAATAATTTCTATAATGGAAAGAGCGCGTACTTGTTAGAAGTTATACCAATAACGAAAAGAGATGATCCGATTATCAAAAAATATATAAGATTAACTACTCATAAACTCGCGAGCGATAAGATAAACCAACTTAGCTTTAGTATCAAAGACCGCGACGGCGAGTTAATCGATAATCGAGGAAAAAAGATTAGTTTGAACTTGACGATCGGTAAATTAAAAAAAATCTAAAAGATTTTTTTAAGTTCTATTAAAATTGAATCGTACGTTTTTGAAATGGTTGGTAACGAACAAACGTTTAGTTTATCAAAACCTATAGATAACTCTAAGGGAGATTACTGTATGAGTTTAAACAACGCGATATTTACCATCGGTTTTTATAATATAGGTCAACGTATGACTATAAGATGGTCATTATTAAAAAATCGATAGTTCAACTGACGGTGAAATGGTAATTCCAGCTGGAAATTATGATATCGATGGGTTAATAGTCGAACTTAATAAATTAACTTTGATTGCAGTTTCCGCGGACAAGATTAGTAAAAAATATTGTTAATGTCGGTATAGTACCGAAAATTTCGACCGTTATCATTAGATTCGATCTATATACTCAAAAAGTGTTGGACCTACTCGTTAGTTGGTCTTCGCGTGATGGTGAACTTGTAGGACATTATAATATTAATTATGTGAATACAATTTGTTTACATTGCGGCGAATTATCTACGTATAATAATTTCTATAATGGAAGGAGCACGCACTTGTTAGACGTTATACCGATTGCATATATTAACTCTCATTCAGATGTAATCGCGTCGTCGCAGAATCAAAGAAAAACTGTCATACCGCTAATTAGGAGTAAAATACCTGAACTGAGTTTTTCTTTCAGAGACTGCGACGGTGAGTTAATAGATAATAACCATAAGAAATTTATTTTTCGAGTAGATATTTATAAAAATTCTTGTTCTATGAGTCTATAGAACGGTGACCATAAGCCAGAGTATTAACACCATCTGGTAAAATATATCTCTTCGTATCTAAAGGATTTAACGATTGTTTAACTTGAGCCTCCGTGTATATCATGTGATGTTTGGACCCAATTTTTATTATATTGTTTGAATAGCACTCGCTCGCTAAAACACAATATTTATAATTTTCGTAAGATAGATCGTTGTTTATAGTAACTTTGTTGATCCCTTTAGCCTTCTTTATACTATCGTTATCGTCGTATAAAATCGAGTACATCTTTGATCTGATGCATGTAGCTTCGCTTATAACTTTTCCTCCGCATTCGTCTTTAAATTTACCGATGACTTTCTTGTTAGTCTCGTCGTATAAAAAGTGGCTTTTCTCGTAGTTGCTAAAATCGTACAAGTCGGACTGTTTTTCCATATCGAGATAAACGTCTTTCGTATAGATAATCAAAAGCAGCGAGTCCGTGTCTGTATACATCAATCTTACTTTATCGCCATACGTCTTTTTTAATTGGTTGTAATAAAAGTCATACATTAGAGTTTTTGATAAATCCAATATACTAACGCCTCCATAAATCGGTTTATTTAAACACGTTTTCTTTTTGTACGATTCCACGAATGATAATTCACATTCTTCAAAAGCGGTAGTAGACTTATAGCTAGGTCTAGAAACTATTTTTTCGTATTCTTCTACTTGATCGTCTCGCAATAAAACTCCATCTATTCTATTTCTGACATTTTCCATCGTTTTACCGAATGCGGAATTATTCATTAATTTGAAAAATTCTTTTTCAAAATCTGACTTGGCTTTCGTTCTTAGTTGCGTGTTTTTATCGATGTATGATTTCATCCAAGGTTTTTGTTTAAATTGTAAAGCCCTATGTACTTTCGTCAGTTTTAGCCCCATTTTTAGACACTGTCTTAAATTGACGTAATGCAATACATATTTTTTTTTTATGATATAACGTAGCGGTTAATTTTTTTACCTTAGCGCTATCTCCTATATCCTTTGCGGTTATGTTTTTTACCTTAGCGCTATCTCCTATATCCTTTGCGGTTAATTTTTTTATCTTAGCGGTTAATTTATTTACCTTAGCGCTATCTCCTATATCCTTTGATAAATTTAGTTGATACTCCGATAACCATTCTTTAGGTATGATTATATTATCAGCGGTTAAAGGATAATCGTTGTGTAGATCGTGTAGTTCGGTTGGATATTCCAAATCAACTTCAAAAATGTATCCCGTTTTAGTCTCATCTTTTAACGCCATGATACGATCGTGAGTAAATTGACTAGGGGTGACCCAATTAAATCCTCCGTAGGGTAATCCAACTTGTAATTTATTCTACACATTTGTCTAAAATTCTCGAATACGCCGGCTAGTAATAGAGTATCTGTGGTTACGTATAAGTCGTGGTATTCGCCCATGTTTTTGAGATCAAAGGTCTGCCATACTTGTTGGGCGCGTGAGTAATCTTTGTCGCTTATATGTTCATCTTTTAGCGCGCTGTAAAAACATTCTTTAGATGGTAAACTAGTCTCGTCAAATTTCTTAAAACTGTCCATATACTCGTACGGATATACACCCTTTTGTAATAAGATGTCTGCGTTCTCTTCGCCAAAACGCTTCAAGAGTAAACTAAAAGCGTCTCTCGGACAAGACTTAACTAATTTGTCAAGACCGCTAGACATAAAATGAAACGAGTCAATACATCTATATTGACCAATCGAAAATGAAATATATTTTTCTGAATTTTTGGGTATACACCAGATATCTTTTTGATACTTGGAAATACCCTGCATTATCAAGTGCGCGTCATAATTTTCTAAGTTGTGAAAGATGACTGGTATTGTCGTTTTACCGGGTTTTACTCGTAATTTAAGATTACAGTAAGCGTGTGCAGCGCCACGATATTTACCGGTAGTGTGACAATGATCTCTTACTTTTCTAAATTTGATAATTTTCTTGTTACACTCCATACATCTTTTCTCGACGTATCCCTTTTCGTTTTTGTACGAGTAGAAGAACAGTTCTTCTTTACTTTTAGGTTCTTTCGGCCAGCCACAGTGACAATTACACGAGTAATTTGGATAAATTGGTTTTTCGCAAATCCAGCACTCGTTAGAGTTTAGGTGGCGCATTTCTTCTTTTAGCGCGTACTTTATCGGCTTAACGCGAGCTAGTAAGTCATTAATCTTAGGTTCGAGTTCTTGCAACGAGGTTATAAAATTGTCTACCGCGCGTCTACCTCTATAAGTCTTTCGCTTCATTTTACGACCATCGCATCTAACTACAACGTATGAATAACCGCATGCTTTGTGAATATGAGTTTTAGCCTCAATCGTTGTTTTTTCTAATATTGATTCAAAATCCGCGTATATTACATATGGTGCGTCTTGTAAATTTTTAAAGTTTTTAAACTTCAATTTGCTTTTGTCTAAGTATTTGTTTGCGTCTTCATATGGCATTTTGACAGTAGATAAAGCAGAGTCTACTCCTTCGCAATCTTCTATGTGTATGTCTAATTTTTCTTCTGAATTAAAATGCGCTAAACATCTCAAGCAAACCATTTTACGATGTTGACTATTGGTAACGCCAGATAAGAATCTAGACAAGTTATTTATCCAACAATAATGACCTTTATATAATAGCAAACTGATAGTTTTTGTATCGTATGGTCTTTTAGACAAATATAGCGGATATATCAAGCCGAAGGGGTCGTGTTTCTTTGTTTTTTTATTGGGTTTTTCGTATACTAACACGTTTATACTGTGGCGAAACAGGGGGTAAACTTGTGTAGAAGTCTAAGTCATGAATTATGCATGTCCGTCTGGGAAATTAATAATGCATGATGCGCATTGACCAATCAGCAACGCGGATTGCGTTGGGTCTGGGCGTTTTTAGCGTGGGGTTACGAGACCGGCGGGCAGTTCGCTGGTGTCATGGTAGAAGGAGCTCGCCATCGCAGGTCACGGCGTAAGGTTGGTTGCGGCGATCGGTGAGTGGGGTTGTATTGATCCAAAGTTAGGACGGGAGTTGTGAAGCCTTGGGTAGGAGCTAGTGGGACTTGATTTGGTGGGAGATTGCTTGTCGTCTGTTGAATGCCGTAACGGTGGGGTAACGACTGAGGCGATCCCGGCCGTAATCATTGAGCTAGCTTACCCGTAAGGTTGACTCGTTATAGTGGATGATTGATTAGCTGTCGTTCTAGTCAGGTCATATCAAATTGGGCCAGATTAAGCAGGGATTTGGTGTGTGGGACTAGGTAAACCAGTTGATTGGGGACTTAGCGGGGACGAGAGCGACTGGAGGGCTTGCGGACCGAGTGTTCCATGCCTGTTGGCGTGGCGACTGGTGAGTGCAGCCCTGGTCGTTGCGTCGTAATTGCTGTCCAGTGAGGTTTACCGGGTGTATCGCCTATATAGTCCCGTGAGGGTTATCCTAATCGCCCTGTTCTTCATTGATCAAATCTGTCTATTTGTGTGCTTATTTCAACTGTGTGAGGGTTATATTGTATAAGCTCATACCGCCTAACTGTGTGAGGGTTATATTGTATAAGCTCATCCCGCCTAACTGTGTGAGGGTTATATTGTATAAGCTCATACCGCCTAACTGTGTGAGGGTTATATTGTATAAGTTTATCTAAAGTTCATTAGTTAAGTGGTGCAGTTGACCACGTGAGGTTCATTGCAGGTGACAACTATACTGCATAAGCCCAGTGAGGATTATTACAAGTTACCAGTTATAATTAAGGTGTGCAGTTGACCACCGCTATTTAAGTGAGGGTTATCACCTGTGGACATTATTGCTTAACTTATTGATAAATAATTATTGTTGATTGTTGTTCAGAGAAGAAGAATCACAATCGTCCTTGGAATCATTTGTCACTGTGAGGTTTATTTGCATTGTGAGGTTTATTAGGACAAATTGGATTGCTTAATTACATTAGAATAATAACTCAATCACAAACGGTGGTATATTTCCACCAAACGAACAGCCCCTAGGCTTAGTCCACCGTTCGTTTATTGTCTCCCCTTGCGTCTGGGTAGCCGCTCACTCGTTCGTAAGGCTATAAATATTTTTGTGGGATAACAGGTGTTGGTTGGAGCCCTGGGATAAAAGAACAGTCCCCTTAGGTTTTCCCCCAGCCCCTGGGTAGCGCGCCACAAATGGTGTCAGAAGTGGGATATTTGTGATTGTTTGGTGTAATTTTTGAACTTCTAATAAAGAGCAATAAAAAGGGTTTGATTTTGTTTGTTTGTTTGTCAGTGCACCTCAGTGAGGTACACTGTGAGGATTATTGGTAGCGAGGGTAACGGGTTATGCTGACCTGGGTCGTTACTGGTTTGGGAATTGCGTTGTTTGTTGTATTGTTGATTGGTGTGTGGATTCTTTTGAGGATTAGAGCGGAGTTGCAAACTTTGCGACGTACTGCAAGACAGCAACTGCCGATCCTGTTGAGGATTCACCGGGTAGTAGTCGGTACACAGTGTTTAGTAGATTCTGGAGGCTTGGGACGGGTGGTTCCACAGCCTGAGTTTGCTTGTGAGGTACCGCTATCGCCGAGTGGCCAGTGGCCGAGTGTGGCGAGTCTGGTGGGGGCTGATTTTCCTAGTCAGGAGGAAACGTCAGTATGAGTAAGGACAGTAATGTCACCTCGGTGGAGGTTGGCGAGGACTCTGCCCTTGATGAGCTGAACCGCTCGAGAATGGAGGTTCAGTGGTTGAGGTGGGAGAAAGCTCGTCTTTCTTCGGAGTTAGAGGCTGTCAAGAAGGGAACACAGCCAAAAATTGCAAGTGAGGGTACCCCTAAGAGTAGGGATACACCTTTGGTTGTGGTGGACCCAGATATTAGGTGGAAGTTGCCCGAGGATACCTCAGGGTATGCCTCATTGAAGGCGAGGGAGCGTTCCAGTGTTGGCACGTCACCCGATTTGGTTTCGAGGGGAGCAAGGCACGCGGAGAGTACACCTGTGAGGTTTATTCCCATGCGTAGTCCTCATACCAATCCCTTCGATGACCGTGAGGATGATTGTGCTAAAAAGGAGCGAGGTTTACACAGTGACTTGTTGAGTTTTGCAACTCGTCCTACTGTGGGGAAATCCAACGAGGTTGTTGGTGAGGTTGACTCGTCTGGAGTGGGCCCATGGCCACTGGAAAGGGAGTCGCGGTTGGTGGGTAATGAGGTGTGCGGTAAACCTCACGGTAGTAAGCCTCGTAGGCCTACGATTACCCCCGACCGATACAATGGTAAGGTTCCTTGGAACGATTATTACCGCCACTTTGAGGCGTGTAAGCAGGTGAATCAGTGGAGTGAGGAGCAAGCAACTGAGTATTTGGCTGCTAGTCTGCAGGGCGAGGCACTCCGGATCCTTGGTGATAGGTCGAAGAGGTTCACTTATAGCGAACTTGTGGCGGGGTTGTCGAAGAGATTCGGGCCGGGTCGACAGGCCGAGAATTATTTAGTAGAGCTAAGGCACCGACGTCAGGGGCCGAAGGAAACTCTGCAGGAGCTGGGCCAGGCGATCCGTGATTTAACGATGAAGGCCTACCCAGAGATCCCCGAAGAGGCACGGGAGCGCCTGGGGAAGAATCATTTTGTCGATGCGGTGACGAGCCAGGTGGTAAGGGAAGGCGTATATCGTGATCGTCCAAAGACTTTGGACGAAGCGATACGTGCTGCCCTGGAGACAGAGAACTTTGAAAGAGTTGAGAGTGTGAGAAGGGCCGAGAGTAAACCCATGAGGTTTACTAGGGCAGTCGACTCTGACACAGAGAGGCGTCTTCTAAAGTTAGAAGAAAGTGCCAGTCAGCAGTCGAAGGAAATAGACCGAGTGGTTGAGTTGCTGACCGGGCTCACTAAGCCGAGTGTAGCTCCGGGCGAGGCGCCAAAGGCAAGGTTTCCTCCGGGGCAGTCACCGAAGCCTGAAAGGAAAATGCCTGGTGCATTGAAATGTTTCCGGTGTGGTGAGGTTGGTCATTTCGCACGGGAATGTACCCAACCTCGTAAGGGGAGCCGGAGATGGATGCAGGGAAACGCCAGCCAGCCGACCGGTGGGCCCGCGGGCAGGCTGGGCATTTCCGAGGGTCCAAACGAGCACGAGAGTCGGGGACAAACGAAGCCGGTAAGAGGCGGGAGTCCGAAGGCAGAGCGCCAATAGGCACTCAGCCAATGGGCGGTACTCGGCCTAGGTACGGGCTGTTTGTTAATGGCGTGGTTAGGGGAGTCAAGTGCAGGTTCCTGGTTGATTCAGGGTCGACTGACACACTAGTTAGTAGTCGGGTCTATCATGAAATTGCCAGGGAACAGAGACCTGTGCTGGCAGCAGAGGAGGCCGGCATCCAACAGGTGGATGGAAGTCCACTGGCAGTATTGGGCGTGGCCTGGGTGGACATCCAGTTGGGTAAGACCGTTTTCCCAGTTCGGGTGAATTTTGCCGACATCAAGTATGATGGCATACTAGGCATGGATTTCTTGCTACCCACTGGCGGTATCTTAGATTTCCGGAGCCTTGAGTTGAGGGTAAACGGGGAACAGATGAGGTGCACAAGTGGTGCTGGAGAGCCGTTTGTTGGACGAGTGTTGGTGGCCGAGACTACCGAGATTCCGGCTGTTGTGCCTGGTACTGTGACCGGTATCATTGGGGCATTGGGACAGCCGGCAATCATTGAGCCTGTGGAAGGTGGGGGCGAGTTGGCTCAGCGAGGGTTACTCCTAGCCCGGTCGCTTGTTGAGCCACAAGCCGAGACTCTCCCGCTGCGGATTTTTAATCCGAATAGGGAGAAACGGGTTGTTCGAGGGGGAACAACTGTGGGCACCATTGCGACAGTTGAGGTTGATTCTAAGGTTATGCCGGGTCAGAGTTTTGTAGGTGAGGTTTATGGAAACCTCCCGAGTCACCTACATGATCTATATGACCGGAGTACGGTCAACCTCAGTGAGGAGTATCATGAGGAGGTGAAGGCTTGTTTGATGGAATTCCAGGATGTATTTTCTTCTGGTGAGGGTGATATAGGGCGGACTGACGTGGTAAAGCACCACATCAGTACTGGTGATGCGAGGCCAATCAAGGAGAGGCCCCGGCGCCATCCCCTGTGTAATCAGGAAGAAATTATGAGGCAGGTTGGAGATTTGCAGAAGCGAGGGGTTATCGAGCCATCCGATAGTCCCTGGGCTGCAAATGTTGTGCTAGTCCGGAAGAAGGATGGGACTAAGCGATTTTGTGTCGACTATCGAGGTCTGAATGGGGTAACAATCAAAGATGCTTACCCTGTCCCTCGTATCGACGAGACACTCGATGCGTTGGCGGGCGCAGAGTGGTTCTCCACGCTCGATTTAGCGTCCGGGTATTGGCAGGTCGCCCTCGATGAGGACGCCAGCCAGAAATCAACCTTTGTGGTGCGGAACGGTTTATACAGGTGGCGCTGCATGCCATTTGGTCTTTGCAACGCCCCTGCGACGTTTGAAAGGTTGATGGAGGGTGATGGCAGGTCTTCAGTGGGACATCCTGCTGATATACCTGGACGATGTCATTGTGTTTGGCAGGACCGTGAGAGAGGAGATTGAGCGACTGCGAGTCGTTCTCTCCAAGTTGAGGCAAGCTGGATTGAAGTTGAAGCCCAGCAAGTGCTTCTTATTTCAGAGGTCGGTGGGCTATTTGGGACATATTGTGTCGTCTGAGGGTGTGGCTACCGATCCTGAGAAGGTTCGGGCCGTGGCCGAGTGGCCAACACCTAAGTGTGTCAAGGAAGTTCGAAGTATTTTAGGCCTCGCTTCCTATTACCGGAGGTTTATCAGGGGATTTGCCGAGGTGGCGTCGCCCCTGCATGCGCTGACTGAAAAGTCACGAGAGTTTCACTGGTCGGATGCCTGCCAACAGGCATTTGAAGAGTTGAAGCAGAGGCTGCAGACAGCACCGGTGTTGGCATATCCCATTCCTGAGAGCGACTACATCTTAGATACAGATGATAGTGGAGATGGGATTGGGGCAGTTTTGTCTTAGATCCATAATGGGGTTGAGAAGGTCCTCTCCTTTGCGAGCCGTAAACTCAGCAAGGCGGAGAGGAACTATTGTGTTACTCGGAGGGAACTGTTGGCGGTAGTTGTCTACCTTAGGAAGTTTAGGCAGTACCTGTATGGTCAGAAGGTTTTGCTTCGAACCGATCATGCTGCTCTTCGGTGGTTGCTTAATTTTAAGGACCCCGAGGGCCAGCTTGCGAGGTGGCTCGAAGTGATCAGCGAGTACGATGTTACGATTCAACACAGACCTGGGCGGAAGCATGGAAATGCTGACGGGTTGTCCAGGAAGGCCTGCAAACAGTGTGGTCGTGCTGACTCTGATGAAGCGTCAGGGACCGTTGAGGCACCGGACAATGCCATAGTGACCAAGACCGATGAGGTTGGCGGGGGTCGCCATGAAGTTGACTCTGACCTGCCGATCCCTGAGGCGAGGGTGAGGGGCATCTTTGCCCAACCACACTTGCCTAGAGATGGGGTCAGAGAGGCTCAACTTGGTGATCCAAGTATTGGTTGGATTGTTAGGGCAAAGGGGTCGGGCAGTCGTCCCGGTTGGGAGACTGTATCGGCCGCTTCCTCGGCACACAAGACCCTCTGGTCCGCATGGGATCAGCTGGAGGTGCGGGATGGTGTCCTTTATAGAAGTTGGGAGTCCGACGATGGGAAGACAAGTAGGTGGCGACTGGTACTTCCTGAGAAATTGAGAGGGGTAGTACTCCAGGAGCTGCATGGTGGTCGGACTAGTGGTCACCTAGGTGTCAAGAAGACGTTGGCCAAAGTCAAGTTGCGGTACTATTGGCCGGGAATGACCGCGGATGTGAGGTCATTCATAAGATGTTGCGAGCTGTGTGGGAGGAGGAAATCTCCGGCGAAGAGGAGAGTTTCCCCACTCCAACAGTATTTGGTGGGCGAGCCCATGGAGAGAGTGGCTGTGGACTTGCTGGGGCCACTGCCCCAGAGTGACAGTGGCAATGTCTGGGTCATGGTAGTTGGTGACTACTGCTCCAAATGGATGGAGGCGTATGCCCTGCCTGATGCTAAGGCGGAGACAGTGGCGGGCAAGTTGGTCACGGAGTTTGTCTGTCGGTTTGGCATTCCCTTGGAATTACATTCCGATCAGGGGACAAACTTCGAGTCGGCCGTGTTTGGTGAAATGTGTAAGGTCCTTGGTATTTCCAAGACGAGGACCACAGCGTACAACCCGAAGTCCGATGGCATGGTTGAACGTTTCAACAAGACATTGGTCAACATGATTGCTGTGATGATTGAACCGAGGAGGAGACAGCGTGACTGGGATGAGTGCTTACCGTATGCATGTTTTGCTTACCGGTGCACTCCCCAAGAGTCAACTGGCGAGTCTCCAAACATGATGATGCTTGGGAGGGAGGCAAGGCTTCCCGTTGATTTGCTGGTCAAGGGTCCTACAGTAGAGGACACAACGGCGACTGATTTCGCTCAGAGGTTGCAGCAGAATCTGCAAGAGGCTCATGGCAGGGCCAGAGAGTGCCTGAGGCAGAGTGCCAGGAACCAGAAGCGAAATTACGATCGCAGGGTACATGGCGGAGGCCTGAAGCAAGGCCAGTTCGGCTGGTTGTACAACAAATCAAAGAAAAAGGGGAGATGTCAGAAGCTCGAACTCCGATGGGTAGGACCATACTTGGTGGTCAAAAGACTCTCCGATGTAACCTACCGAATTCAGCTTAAGCCTGGGAGTAAGGCTTTTGTAGTCCACGGAGATAGGCTCAAGCCGTACACTGGCGAGAACTTAAAGCCGTGGAAGTATGAGCCTAAGATGATTGAGGAACCAGTGGGAGTTTCTGATTCCGTTGATGTTAATGGCAGGGTGAATGTAGAATCAGAAGTTGGGCAAGAGCCTGTGGAGGCTCCAGTTAGTGATCCTAGCAGTAGTGGGGAAGGGGATGTTGTTGTGGTTATCCCTAGGAGAACTCAGAGGCGGTATCCCCACAGGGAACATATACTTCCCGCTAGATACCGGTAGTTATAGGTTAGTCGTCACCAGCTTGGGTGTGTAACTAACCAAATTGTCTCGTTTGTTTCTTTTTGGGCAGATACAGTATGACTGTGCGGTGTTTTGATTGTCAGCAAACGTTCAGTGCAAAGCAAGGCCTCTGGCGACACAGGAAATTGATGCATGGTCCCCCGTTGTATTTGTGCTGTGGGCGGTGCAGCTACAGAGATAGGCGGCGAGATAATCTCAGCAGGCATTACAGGACCTGCCATCCCGGAAGTATGGCAGAGTGCCCCGCCAACAAGGAAGTCCTGGTCAAGGGAAATCGTGCAGGCATCAGCATCCCGATAGCAGTTGACCGTAGGCTCCTGGCCGGGAGATGGGGGCTTGAGCCGCGGAGGGCGGCTCTGGCGCCGGCTGCAGCAAGCCGGCCACCAGACAGCCCGGCGAGAGAGGCCCCCGCGCCAGCTGTAGTAAGTCCGCCGCTGGACAGTCAGATGGAGGAGGCGGTCATCTCGCTCTCCCCATGTCCCATCTCGCCGCTTGTGGGTCATTCCTCGCCTACCATCCGTATCAGCGGAAAACCAAGGTCCTACCTCAGCCAGATGAGGGAGGCGCGGGCTGCGGCTACGGCCGATTCTCCGCTGTCCCTAAGCCCTGGGTCAATGGCGGACCTGGAGCCGGAAGGAGCGATGTCCGAGGCGGAGACGGGGCCCCCGGCCAAGAGGATGAAGATGGCCATTATAGAGGAAAAACTTATCCGGAACACCTACATCGATGGCGTATTGGTCCACGAGGAAACCACCCAGCAGAAGTACCGGAAGCCGGTAGAGGCGGACCGCTAACACATCAGCGAGTGGTGACATCCAAAGAACGAACTGTATTTATCAAGTCTTAATAAGTCCAATAACTCAGGAATTGCGTGTAAAATATCTGATGATTCTGGTTGATTCTTGCTGATTTTATAACTTAAAGCTCAACCGTTTTTTTTGTAGTATTTATTATAAAGTTCTATTTGAAGCTGTATTTTTTTGGTATTCAAAAGTTCCATATATTTTTGCTAACTTTTGACCATATTTGTTTTCTATAAAAAGAGAAGAAAAGAATCCAAGGACATTGTAATTGTATATAAATGGAATGTTTTTGTTACGATCAACGATAATTAGACTGCATACGTTAGTCTTAAGGGAAATAATTTGAGATATTTCCTGTTGTGTATATTCTGTACCTAATAAGGATGGACTTGTCTGACTGTTGCAGAAATTACAAACGTGAATTGGTTAAAATGATTATGTGGGGTATAGTAAAATTTGAAAGGATTGGATTTTTGGAATGTTAAATATTAGCGAGGTTGAGGTAAGCCTCACATGCTCTGTATTATATAATTGGAGTGGACCGGTACCCACTCTCCTTACAGTTTGTCACTAATCTGCATTACCTCACAGCAGTGAGGGTTATTGGAAAGTTATACATTTTATAGCAGTGTGTAAATTGCATGTGAAGTTAGGTAAACCTCGCACATTTCTTTGTTTATATTATGATTGTATAAAGTTATATAGCCCTGTTTCTTATGGTTTTCATTAAGCTATTTAGTCCGGGACGGACTAAGCTTAGCTGGGGCCTGTGTGGCGAAACAGGGGGTAAACTTGTGTAGAAGTCTAAGTCATGAATTATGCATGTCCGTCTGGGAAATTAATAATGCATGATGCGCATTGACCAATCAGCAACGCGGATTGCGTTGGGTCTGGGCGTTTTTAGCGTGGGGTTACGAGACCGGCGGGCAGTTCGCTGGTGTCATGGTAGAAGGAGCTCGCCATCGCAGGTCACGGCGTAAGGTTGGTTGCGGCGATCGGTGAGTGGGGTTGTATTGATCCAAAGTTAGGACGGGAGTTGTGAAGCCTTGGGTAGGAGCTAGTGGGACTTGATTTGGTGGGAGATTGCTTGTCGTCTGTTGAATGCCGTAACGGTGGGGTAACGACTGAGGCGATCCCGGCCGTAATCATTGAGCTAGTTATAGTGGATGATTGATTAGCTGTCGTTCTAGTCAGGTCATATCAAATTGGGCCAGATTAAGCAGGGATTTGGTGTGTGGGACTAGGTAAACCAGTTGATTGGGGACTTAGCGGGGACGAGAGCGACTGGAGGGCTTGCGGACCGAGTGTTCCATGCCTGTTGGCGTGGCGACTGGTGAGTGCAGCCCTGGTCGTTGCGTCGTAATTGCTGTCCAGTGAGGTTTACCGGGTGTATCGCCTATATAGTCCCGTGAGGGTTATCCTAATCGCCCTGTTCTTCATTGATCAAATCTGTCTATTTGTGTGCTTATTTCAACTGTGTGAGGGTTATATTGTATAAGCTCATACCGCCTAACTGTGTGAGGGTTATATTGTATAAGCTCATCCCGCCTAACTGTGTGAGGGTTATATTGTATAAGCTCATACCGCCTAACTGTGTGAGGGTTATATTGTATAAGTTTATCTAAAGTTCATTAGTTAAGTGGTGCAGTTGACCACGTGAGGTTCATTGCAGGTGACAACTATACTGCATAAGCCCAGTGAGGATTATTACAAGTTACCAGTTATAATTAAGGTGGTGCAGTTGACCACCGCTATTTAAGTGAGGGTTATCACCTGTGGACATTATTGCTTAACTTATTGATAAATAATTATTGGTGATTGTTGTTCAGAGAAGAATAAGAAGAATCACAATCGTCCTTGGAATCATTTGTCACTGTGAGGTTTATTTGCATTGTGAGGTTTATTAGGACAAATTGGATTGCTTAATTACATTAGAATAATAACTCAATCACAAACGGTGGTATATTTCCACCAAACGAACAGCCCTAGGCTTAGTCCACCGTTCGTTTATTGTCTCCCCTTGCGTCTGGGTAGCCGCTCACTCGTTCGTAAGGCTATAAATATTTTTGTGGGATAACAGGTGTTGGTTGGAGCCCTGGGATAAAAGAACAGTCCCCTTAGGTTTTCCCCCAGCCCCTGGGTAGCGCGCCACAATACTTATATCGTTTTGTCTTTCTATTTTGGATATCTGATGTATGGGTGTGGGGAAGTCTACGCCGGTAAAGTCTAAGTCATCGTCGGTTTTATAAGTAGATGGATTATTTCCAATAAATTGGTACTTTGGGTTTGTTGCTATTTGGTTTTTAACTCTATCGGTATATATACCCAAGGCGGCTCTTATACACCATCTTATACACTCTTGATCTTTGTTTTTGATGTTAAATGTTGCGCGTTTGTTAGTTATATATTTGGGTAGTTTTATGTAAGAAGCACCTGCGAGTGAGTTAGCTCTGTTTATGTTGATGTAAAACGCGAGTATTTTATCTACGATCCAACCGCTTCCTTTATTAGTATATTTATCTATCTGAGATAATATCGTTTCAAATTGTTGCCTGAGAGTCGTAGCTATCTCACTCATGTCTAAGACTCGATTTTGATGACTAAAATGAGTTGCCGTTGATGTTACAATATCACCATCCGACAATATTTTTTTATACTCTACTTTCATAGCGATCTGTAATTTCATCGCTTTTATTTCTCTTAATTTAGAGATGATTTTGTTTTTGATCATCGATACGTGGGTGTTGTAAAATTGTTCCGGATCGTCGATAAACAAATTTGGAAGAAGTTCCAAATTTCTATAACTGTTTTGAAATCTTCTAGTCTCTCGAAAGTCTGCTTCTCGGAAAATCTCCGGAGATTTAAATCTTGTTATCGCTTCGATGTAATCTTTTTTTAACGCTCGACCGTTTCTGCCTGTAGAGGTGACTTGAATATTTTTATCGCGTATGATTTGCGGTAGACTTTCTTTAGATTTAACTATCAAATTTGTAAATTTGTTTTCCTCTTTCTTTATAGCGTAAATATAATCTCGCCTGACATATACACTGTTGCCTCCTGTTGGTGTTCCTAAAGATAAGTTATACTTATCGATATATTTTTTTAAAGTTATTTTGTTCCATCTATTGTATCCGTAAATCGAAGGTTGAGTTTCCATTTTTATAGTAACAACTATAATATTAAAAAAATAAAAAATTATTTAATTCTTTTTTGGCTATGTTATTTTGGAAAATAGTACAAGTATAAACTACTAAAAAACTCTTTTTTCTTTTCTGATTTTATTGATTTTTTGCTAATTTATACAGCAAAATTTAAAGAAATTTTAAGCGATTTTTAGACGATTTTGGAATTTCAAAATTTTTAGGAAATTTGGTGTATAGATATACAGCAAATTTTGGGCGATTTTTGATATCATATGGTATCGGCATCTCCTATACTACTACCCATTGTTACATGTATTATTTTATAAACTGAACACTCGCAAAGAGAAAATGTATCGAGGTTCATTCAAATGTAACACAAATTTATTACAAAATGGAGCACAATTAGAAAGTAAAAGGTCAAGACAAAACTCGCTGGGAAATATAGAAAACTAATAGTAAACAATCCTTCATCCTAAGGCACAACTAAAAGACTCATCAGGGAATGATTTTTGAACAGGGTTTTTCTTTTTAGCCGATGTCTCACTCGGTCTCCCTTTATTGCTGCTGTTAAAACGGGAAGACGGTTTAATACCCCCCCCCCCCCCCCCCCCCCACACACACACACACCCAGTCGTACTTCCCTATACTCGCGAGGACAAGGCTTTGTGTTTCCTATTCTTCCTTTAACAAAAGACCGTCTCTCGAGGAAAAGAAGATTATTTTGTATTTCCTTTCTCCCCTTGTCCTCGAACGTAGTACAGTACAAGAACACCCATACATGTGCACCAATGCACATTGATGACATAATTGGTATTCTATCAAATAGAGGCCATTTCTATCATGTGAGTGTTGTCTATCAAATTGAGGACACCATACCAAAAATGGCATGTTTGTGAAAATTAGAGGCCCTTTAGGCGTATAACATCATGTCTTCTCATTTGATTCCAGATATTGTCTTTCTGTAAGAAAGGTACTTCATGTCCCATTTTAATAACGTATTTCAACAGACTATCGCGCTCAACTGATGGTCATTGTTCTCCTAATCCAAATAGGCACGAGACTATTAATTGCCTCCCAGCTGGCGCACAAGATGGCCTCAATATGATACATGTCTGATGGCTTTCGAAATATCTTCTGAAATCAGTGAGCATCCCTAGCTATGTGGTGCACACTTTGCATTTCTTAAGTGGTTGCCTGTAAGAGCAACTGTGAGCACTAATTCTGTTCTGACTGAAACTTTTTGATTGTCCGTTCACAAGGCTAAGAATACCTTAACGTTCACTAAAACGGCCACAGAGCTTCATTGTGTTCCTACAAAAGTATTTAATGTTCCTCCACGTTCGAGTCTGAAGTGCCACAGGACAGCTTACTTCAATGTCACGTTTGCCAGGAAGTGTCTTCATCAAGAAGAATCTCTGTAAGCCCTC
Organism: Hippasteria phrygiana; assembly: GCA_037893225.1. NCBI lineage: Eukaryota > Metazoa > Echinodermata > Asteroidea > Valvatida > Goniasteridae > Hippasteria > Hippasteria phrygiana. Next base: position 1,223,429 of record JAZGUH010000313.1, read on the forward strand.
CGTAACGTCTCTCTTCTCCCGTGCAGTCCAGGGACGCCGCTTCACTCGTCCAGATATTGCAGGTGGCTGACTACTTGATGGGACACTGGTTTCACACGGTCCTATAACGCACAGAAAACATGAGAATTAAGGCACTTAATCCTTCACTGTTGGCGCAGCCACCTTATACAGACAGACAGACAGACAGACAGCCCGACTGACAAATATAGACACAAAGACAGACGAACTCAGCCAGACAAACAGACCGACCGAAAACAACTTACTTCTATCACTGGAATCATCATTTGAGTCGCAGTAGTCTGAGGTATCGCTGCAGTCCTCATCAGTCTTGAAGCCTTCTACAAATATAGAAAGAAAGGATCAATGCAATTTTGGAGGGCAAGTTTGCAATTTCATTGGGGGGGGGGGGGGGGGGGCAGGGGATAGATAGAGCGTATAGAAGGGGAGGGGACAGAATGGGGAAGTGGTGGAGGGGGACAGGCGTTAGATGGGAGAGCCGGGGGAGGGAGAAAAGTGTCTGCCAGCTAGACAGTATTTACCTCTAGTCACGGGTAACTCTTGCAGTGATTTGTCAGGCCGGGATGCCACGTCTCTCTTCTCTCGTGCAGTCCTGGGACGCAGCTTCATTCGTCCAGATATTGGAGGTGCCTCATTAGAGTCTGAGTGGTCGGAGGAATCGCTGCTGTCATCAGTCGTGAAGCCTTCTGCAAATATACAAAGAAATGATCAATGCATTTTTTGGAGGGCAAGTTTGCCATTTCATTCGGGGGGGGGGGTGTTTGAACTGATAGGGGGAGGGGATATAGGGGAAAGGGGTGCAGGGAGGCAGGGGCACGGGGGGAGGTTCATAAATGGTGAGATATTTACCTCCAGTCGCGTGTAACTCTTGCAGTGATTTGCCACGTTGGGATGCCAAGTTGCCCCTCTCCAAGCTCAGGAACAGTCGTGACAGTTGGACAGTATCTGGCAACTGGTAGTATTCACGATGGACCCGTAAATCATGACCCATGAAATCTGCAAGTGTCTCCAGCCGATGTTCCTTCAAGGCAAGAATCTGTGATGCGGTCGCTACATGTTTCCGAAGTTTTGTAGAGCGGATGCTGTCGGCATTCTCAAGGCCTGCTTCAGTTGCATATGCTCTGAGACAGTCACTTCCTCGTATATGACCCGGGCCCCCATAACAACACCGTGCAAACAAATAACGATTATCCTGTGCTACTCCCGCTTGAATTCTCTTGGCAACCAATGCATTCAACCAGGTCATCGCCTCGGTGCTCAGAAGTACCGGAACAGTTCTTCCCCTGTTACCGACAATTTCAACAACTTTGAACATTTTGCATAGATGCCTTTCTATATCAGTGAGCACACAGTCCCTATTGACAACAGCTGCACTGTGCTTGTTGAAATCCCCCACCGTCATCTTGGAAACCTCCCCCTGCCTTCTGCGGTTGAACATAATGAGGTGGCACAGTGTGACCTCATTTAGTTTCTTCCAAGGTGCTCTTATTTGTTTCCATTGGTCAGCTTTAAGGCATATTTGGAATTTTCTGTCACCAGTGTCATGGATGAACGACGACATTTTGACCACGTCAGCATTTGTTGGGAGAACGACAGGTTTGTTACGCTTTCCTTGGTGAAGTGTCCCGTGCGCGTGGTTGGAAACACTTTCTTGCCATTTCATTTCACACAACTGCAGAAACTGTTCGGCTTGTTCGGCTTTCTGCTTTAGACCACACTCTAGAGCATCTCCTTTGACTATCAGGGCACACTTCTTGATGGAATGTCCAATCTTCAGTGCCAGAGATGGAACATGATACAACTGGTTGACTTCACTGAATCCTGCTATATCACGAACGGCAGTGACTATGTCGTTGAGGCGGTGGGGATGCACAAATGTATGAAGTGTTGCATTTGGTTGGTTGGTGTTTTTTCGCAATTGGTTGACAAGACGACCCAATTCCCTGACTTTGTTTCGGATGTAGCCATGCTGACCTACGTCGTGGCCAAGTTTCAGGTATTCACGTTTGGCTACTTTGATAATCAGTGGATCGTTACGGAATACTAGAGCCACATAATCTCTCTTCATCGGACTTAGAACCTGGTTCAACTTGAAAGAGACTCCAACAGGGGGAGGTTTCAATAAATCACTCTTGTGAGCTACACGTCCGCGCACACGACTTGTCCTACTGTTTGTATTAGTCTGCATGTGCAGAGAGGGCAGGCTTCAGTGGGCACTGGTGTCTCCAACGATCGCTACGTACATAATAGCCAAAACAATATATGCACGGTCCATAGGCATGTGGAGCTGCTTTATGATTGGGCCTACATCCTACAATGAGAACACCCTCACCCTGTCGAAGGACTTGGCAGTTGTGCCTGTGATTACCAACATTGCGTATTTTCAACCGAAGATGTTTCCGTGCACTACGGTCGGTCTCAGAGGCAATCTCTACAACTTCTCTTTCTTCCTATGACAAGACTGGAGATGACGGGGCAACTTGGACTGAGGTTCATCACAGTAAAAACAAAAGTGTTTCTTGTCTCATTTTCTTTAACCACCCACATTACTTGTCTGCATGATTGTCACGCCACAGTCCTCACTAGGTTGTACTTCGTCAGGTGACCTGTGTGACTCGTCAGTGAGGCAACTATGACATACCCTTGAGAACACACCCACCCATTCATTCCCCCGCATCTGGAGCAGTCTACCCTCTCACATTAAGGACTCTATCATTCTGGACTCTTTTCATGGTTTCAACAGATGTTTGTTGGCTCATTTTCATGATTCATAAATGATAGTTACTTTCCTGGTCTATTATATCAACTCATGCTTACTATTCAAAGGTGTCTTATTTTCCCTGATTTATTGTAAATTCAATTTAAGATTTGTTTTGCTTTTTTGTACTAAGTATTACATGTATTTATTAATTTCTTCATTTAATTATCTTCTTTTTATTTTATTTTGTTATGTTATTCTATTTATTATGTAACTATATATTTGATTATTCATATTTGTATTTATTACATAGTTTTCCTTTTAATATATTTAGATAGATATATATATATATATATATGTATGAAATAAATTCAGGATATGAGTTAAATCAACTTTGGCATATTTATTTCTGGACAGACTGTTTCGTGCCGTGTGGCACTCATCAGCAGAATGACTTAGAATGTCATGTAGCATTTTCGTACGTATCAAATTATGCGCGCGTTGCGCGTTGCGCGTTTCACAACGAACGAAGCGTGTCAAATGGTACGTCATTGCACTTAGTGCGCACGCTATGTCACTGAACTTAGTACGCACCTGTCCCGGTGTCTACACTTAGAGATGATTTCGCTTCTCTTATTTAGTGTACCTAGGTTAGGTTTGCATATGATTATGTATTTCTCCGCTATACACAAATTGCATCTCTTATTTACATTAGAGTATGGTAGCGCTCTTTGGATGATGTCCCATTTGATTTCAAAGTCCTTTTCTTCGTCATTCAGGGTCCATACGTATTTACTTAGTTCGGTTTGTGCTCTCTTGTTCTCGCACCTGAACGACTGTTTGTGGTTCGCAAGTCTCGCCTTGAATGTTGTGGAGGTTAGCCCGACGTACGACTCTTTTTTGCCTTCACTCATGACGGTGGCCCGGTAGATGATGTTCTTGCTTAGGCACTCTCCGTTTAGTGGGCATTCTTTATTGCGGGGGCAGTTGCACGTCTTTGCTTCGGTGTCCTCCTCTTGTTCTATTTTCCGCTTATTGATCGACTGGATTGTTGCTTTGACGTTTGGCATACAGCTGTACGACAATTTAACCGTATTCCGGTTCAGTATCTTGTGGAGTTTATGTTCTTTGGGGAAGCATTTATCGATGATTTGGAGGAATTTCTTTCCAATGTTGGATCGTACATTTTGGTTGTATGGAGGGTTGTACCATATGTGACTTCTCGTTTTCTGGTCTTCTTTCTTTTCTTTTCACTCGGTTTGTATGATAACTGGTATTTGTAGCCGCTTTTCTGTAGAGCCTCTTGGTATGTTGGGGCAGCTTCCTCGAATGCATCCTTGGATGAAGAGATATTCGACAGGCGTTTGTTGATTCCCTCTGGTATCTGCTTGGTTACGTACGGCGGGTGGATGGTTTGACTTGGCATGTACATAGACGGGCGCGTTTCCTGGCTTCATGTACGGCTTGTATCCTCCCGTTCGCAGGTCTAGTGTGACGTCCAAGAAGTTTATGGTTGTCTTGTTGGCTTCTACCGTTATCTTCAAGTCATTTTCTCGGAATACCTGGCATATTTCCTTCTTGATTTTTTCTATTTTCTGTGGGGTCTCGTTGAACACTCCTAGACCATCGTCCCTGTAGAGCCCTATTCTGTTTCTGTATTTCGGTTCCAGGATCGACAGGATGTATGTCACGACTAGCTCACAAGACTCAGCTCCGTCGAAGCTGCCCATCGTGATATCGAATTTACTGTCTGTATTTCGTTTTCTCCACGGAACTTGGTCGTTGAACACCACTGTCTGCTTTGCGTGGATGATGATGTCTTTCTCTTTGTCACTGATGTTCTCGTAGTTTTTCGCGAATTCCAGGGCCTTCAGGAGTAGGCTTTCCGTTATTGACGGGTAGAACTCCACAATGTCGAAATTTATGAAGCTCGATTCTTGCTTGTTTGGGATCTTTTTATACCAGTCCAGTACGGCGTCAGTGCTTTTCCATAGGTTGAATCTTGTTGCCTTTATTACTTTACATTCTAAGTCATTCTGCTGATGAGTGCCACACGGCACGAAACAGTCTGTCCAGAAATAAATATGCCAAAGTTGATTTAACTCATATCCTGAATTTATTTCATAAATATAGCTCTACAGAGATGTATCGAGCACTTTGGATTGTGATAAATGCCAATTTCATTGGATATAATAGCTCCTACTTTCTATAGTTGAGCACTCTCCTTACATCACACTTCATAATGGAAAGAGTAGATTTTGGATATTCGACTAAGAATATTCCAGTAGCATCGAGAACAACATACCTCAAGCGCCTGATCGAGAAAACGGAAATGTTCATGAAAAGGATCAGATGGAAAGCATTCTTCTTTTTGCATCCGGAGCTGACCCAAGACAAGGAGGAGAAAGAGGAAACGTACGGATTTAATTCCCGGAAAACACCACCAGTCATACCAGAGCTGAAAGAATTCGAAGAGCATATGGTGAGTCTTATTCAAAACGTCGAATTTGAGCAGAATACCAGCCAGTTCCAACGCAAGTTGAACGAAGATATAAATGCAGTTAAGAACGATGATAAACTAACCGTCAAGGCTGATAAGACTGTAAATTATTACAAGATGGAAAAGGATGACTATGTAAAACTTGTCCAGACAAATGTAACACGAACATACAAGAAAGCCAAAGAGAAAGAAGTAGTAGAAATCAATCGAGAAGCGAAAAAAATTGCTGAAAGTCTTGGATTGAGCGACCGCATCGACAAATTGGCCGAGAAGGAAGTCTTCATTACTTTGAAAGACCATAAAGAAAATTTCGCTAATAAACCATCGTGTCGGCTAATCAGCCCAACAAAATCTGAGATAGGACGTGTGAGTAAAGCAATCCTCGACAGAATTGTCAGTAAAGTAATAAAGGCAACAAGATTCAACCTATGGAAAAGCACTGACGCCGTACTGGACTGGTATAAAAAGATCCCAAACAAGCAAGAATCGAGCTTCATAAATTTCGACATTGTGGAGTTCTACCCGTCAATAACGGAAAGCCTACTCCTGAAGGCCCTGGAATTCGCGAAAAACTACGAGAACATCAGTGACAAAGAGAAAGACATCATCATCCACGCAAAGCAGACAGTGGTGTTCAACGACCAAGTTCCGTGGAGAAAACGAAATACAGACAGTAAATTCGATATCACGATGGGCAGCTTCGACGGAGCTGAGTCTTGTGAGCTAGTCGTGACATACATCCTGTCGATCCTGGAACCGAAATACAGAAACAGAATAGGGCTCTACAGGGACGATGGTCTAGGAGTGTTCAACGAGACCCCACAGAAAATAGAAAAAATCAAGAAGGAAATATGCCAGGTATTCCGAGAAAATGACTTGAAGATAACGGTAGAAGCCAACAAGACAACCATAAACTTCTTGGACGTCACACTAGACCTGCGAACGGGAGGATACAAGCCGTACATGAAGCCAGGAAACGCGCCCGTCTATGTACATGCCAAGTCAAACCATCCACCCGCCGTAACCAAGCAGATACCAGAGGGAATCAACAAACGCCTGTCGAATATCTCTTCATCCAAGGATGCATTCGAGGAAGCTGCCCCAACATACCAAGAGGCTCTACAGAAAAGCGGCTACAAATACCAGTTATCATACAAACCGAGTGAAAAGAAAAGAAAGAAGACCAGAAAACGAGAAGTCACATGGTACAACCCTCCATACAACCAAAATGTACGATCCAACATTGGAAAGAAATTCCTCCAAATCATCGGTAAATGCTTCCCCAAAGAACATAAACTCCACAAGATACTGAACCGGAATACGGTTAAATTGTCGTACAGCTGTATGCCAAACGTCAAAGCAACAATCCAGTCGATCAATAAGCGGAAAATAGAACAAGAGGAGGACACCGAAGCAAAGACGTGCAACTGCCCCCGCAATAAAGAATGCCCACTAAACGGAGAGTGCCTAAGCAAGAACATCATCTACCGGGCCACCGTCATGAGTGAAGGCAAAAAAGAGTCGTACGTCGGGCTAACCTCCACAACATTCAAGGCGAGACTTGCGAACCACAAACAGTCGTTCAGGTGCGAGAACAAGAGAGCACAAACCGAACTAAGTAAATACGTATGGACCCTGAAGGACGAAGAAAAGGACTTTGAAATCAAATGGGACATCATCCAAAGAGCGCCACCATACTCTAATGTAAATAAGAGATGCAATTTGTGTATAGCGGAGAAATACATAATCATATGCAAACCTAACCTAGGTACACTAAATAAGAGAAGCGAAATCATCTCTAATTGTAGACACCGGGACAGGTGCGTACCAAGGCCGTGTCCGAATTACTTGGCTACGGCTTGAAATTACACACAAGTCTATGTGATGTGGCTGCAGCCACAACCATAGATATGTGTGTAATTTCAAGCCACAGCCAAGTAATTCGGACACGGCCTAAGTTCAGTGACATAGCGTGCGCACTAAGTGCAATGACGTACCATTTGACACGCTTCGTTCGTTGTGAAACGCGCAACGCGCAACGCGCGCATAATTTGATACGTACGAAAATGCTACATGACATTCTAAGGGGTTTTTCGAAACGCTGGCTTCGGCTCGGCTTCGGCTTCGGCTCCGACTTCTGAATAACTGAGAAGCAAACCAAATGGAAATATTCTAAATGTTGGTACATGTTCTGCTTCAGGAACATTTATTCGGTTGATTATGAAAGTAAAAATTAGTATACTTACATTTTGTTTGCTTCTCAGATATTCAGAAATCGGAGACGAAGCCGAAGCCAAGCCGAAGCCAGCGTTTCGAAAACCCCCTAAGTCATTCTGCTGATGAGTGCCACACGGCACGAAACAGTCTGTCCAGAAATAAATATGCCAAAGTTGATTTAACTCATATCCTGAATTTATTTCATAAATATAGCTCTACAGAGATGTATCGAGCACTTTGGATTGTGATAAATGCCAATTTCATTGGATATATATATATATATATTAATTTTTTTTATCTCAAGTGTCTATTATTGTATCCTTTTAAAGCTTGGATAGACAGGCTTTCGGGCCACAGTGTTTCAGTACACATTTGTCTATCCTGGCCGGCTTCAAATTGATTGTTTTTGTATATCCCCCTCCCACCAATCTCTCCTCTCCCTACCCCCCCCCCCCCCCCCCCATACCACCAATCTCCTCCCTAACCATTCCCCACCTATACCAGTCCCACCCGTTCCCATACCACTCTCTCCTCCCCCTCATGTATTTTTTCTTAATTTTGTATTTTTCTCGTTTTCTTGTATAAAGTTGTTTTGTTGTTCATTGAAAGTTGGCCGAATAAATAATAATAATAATAATAATGCCGCGGCTAGCGGGCCACCGTCATCCCTGTAACTGGTGTTGGGGCAGACGCACCTCAAAGGAGCAGAACTACTGAACAGGGTCACATGATGGTAGCGCCAGCTAACAATAATAACAGAAAATGAATACATATATTTGGGTCAATCCACGAGGTTGACATCAGTCTTTGGGTGGGCAATATTTTAGAAAGTTTGAAATCATGTAAATTATATTTTACCAAAAATATGATACAAAATGTGTCAGTTGGACGTAACTAGTTTGACGTAACACTGGACACGTCCATGTTTCTATTTGTGTGTTTTTTTTACTTTCAATATAAATTTGGGACTAATGTGGACTAATTAAAGGATGTAGTATGCAACACAAGAACACTTTTTATGGTAGTCAGTGTCCAAATATAGCAGAGACAGCAAGAATAGACGCGAGTGTGGACGTAACATGGACACCGTTGTCCACTGTTAGGTCCACACATATTTATTTTTCTGGCCGTTTCTGAGCTATTTGGACACTGGCAACCATACAAAAAGTGCTATCTTGTAGCACTGAGTGTCTTGTAGATATTACATATAGTAAGTTGCATATTTCTTTATTTTCGGATGAAAAATGGAGCCAGTCTGCACGTAACCTTTAGTACTGACATGGTGGGACATGCAAAATGCAAATTTCCTGTTGTAACATTTTAAACACTTCTAGAAATACACAAACTGCAACTCAAAAAGCATTTGTTATGGTATTCAATATCAAAATGCAGCACAACAGCAGAAATACGTGTATGGTCATGATCTATCATGGTGTCCATGTTACGTCTGTACAGATTCTTCAAATTCTTGCTATCTCTGCAACATGTGGACACTGACTACATTAAAAGAGGTGTTTTAGTGTTGCAAAGTGTGTCTTTTAATTAGTGTACGTAATCAATTTCCCATATTAATTTATTAAAGTGTTAAAAAACATAACAGAGATAATGTTGGACACAGTGTGCATGTTATGTCTATTTTACATCGAAATAACACATTTTTTATCATTTGTTTGTTAACATAACTTACATAATTGAAAACTCAAATAACCTGACACCCAAAGATGGATGTTACATGAAATAACTGAATTAAATGTAACCCAAAGTGTGGTGTGGAAAATCCTATTGAAATTGAAGGATTCAGGACTGTTAGGGTTAATGATATGGTCATATCACACACTGTGTCCCAACCCTGTGGACTGACCCATGTATGACCATTGTCATTTCTTTTATATTATCGATAACATTCAACTAATGGTATTCTTTAAAAGAATTATGTACGTGGATTGGATGCGTGTTATTCTATTTGGTCTATGGTTGGGGTGGATTGGGGATAAGGGGATGGGGGGGTCAATTATGAGTGACTTGGGGCTTGTTGGGGGTGGGGGGCACACAGGCACTGGGTGGAGCTGTGCCTGGGGTATGGGTCAACTTATACACGGGTTAACTCGTACCCGAGTCAACTCGTACCCCAAAATTTACACCCGAGTCAAGTCGTACCCGAGTCAAGTCCTACCCGAGTCAAGTCCTACCCGAGTCAAGTCGTACCCGAGACTTCAAATATTTGATTATTTTTCGGGAAAACAAGCATCTGTATCATGGAAGTTGACCGATGACCAATGAACAGTACATCTCGACTTGTATTTCAGAGTTCGAGTTATCATGTACCACGATCTTAAACATCTCTGGCGGCGTAACTCCCATTATTGTCGCCGTTATGATGGTAAAATCAAATGTTTTTGTTGGAACTGTCCATTCGTACTCCATTTAAAAGGAGGGAGTACCAGTTGACTCGGGTGCGAATTAATTCGGGTACGAGATAACCCAAAATCATCATACCTGGTGCCCAAACCCCATTTCTGCTGGAGTACTTACTTTACGGCCTAATTTCGTGTCTTGATCCCTGCATTCCATGTTGTTAACCCAACTTCCATCAGTGGCATGTAGGAACACATGGACAGACTGAAAATAATCAAATCATACAAAGCATACGTATTACTTCTACATGTAGGCCTAGTATTAAAACTTGAAAGCAGGAGTGGAAAGAGTTCCACAGCCGCAGCCAACCACTGACCACATATTTTCTCCTTTTTTTATGTTGGCTTATATGACAACTACCACAAATTGTACATGTGAAGAAGAAACACCAATTTAGGAGGGCAACATTTACAAATTTTTCTTTCCAACTAATATGCGACTTTTTCGGTCATGGCTTATAGACTTTGTGCACGACGTTTTTTTAGGTGGTGCACGGATTTATGCACCCGTGAGTATGATGTTTTATTCCTCCATTGGTATGATCATTTCTCCATGGTATGATACACCATCATTTCTGTGGGCTTTAACGTTCATTTGAGAATGAGAACATACATTTCTCTGAACATCGTCAGTTTAGGGCAATTTTCCATATACACAATTAATCAGTAATAAAATGAAAGCTTGTAGGATATGTACTCATCACCAGAATTCAAGATGCGTGTTCACGAAGAGTATGGAGGAACGCGAAGAGATAGAGGATGCGTTCCGCTTGAATTCATTTAATAAACTTTAATTAAACGCGCCTCCTCCCTTACGAAGAATCGACAGGGAGGGCGCTCTTTACATTACCGGGCACATCTGAAGCGATTCTCCGGGGAAAAATGAGGGGTGTAAAGTCACACTCCGCGTGTCACTCCCGTACACCGAGGACTGCTTTTGAAAAGCGAAATATTTCACTGGTCGTCATTACTTTGCATGAAGTGTCAATTTTTAACGTTATTGCAAATCGAGGACGACCTCGATTTGCAACGCGTCCTCGAAGCGTGGCTAATTCCCAGTCACATAAACGAGCTCATCACTCTGCACCATTGACGCGTACACCCACACACACGTGTGTAAATACATGCAATCGCGGACTCCCTATTGTCCCTCTTTTGTTTGTACTAATTTTTTCGGAAGGCCTCCCATATGCTTTGTATACGAATTTTAATCGTGGACATTCGGTCAATCGTGGACCCTTTGTCTACGCCCTGACTCTTTCGTCTCTAGTCCACCCATGCCGGTATCAATACACACCCACCCACCCACACAGTCATGTAAACGGGTGCAATCGTGGACCTCCTATTGTTCATCTTTTGTTTATACTGTTTCGGAAGGCCTCCCATTGGTTTTGTACACGATTTTCAATCGTGGACGTTAGGTCAAACGTGGACCCCTTTGTCTACGCTCGAATTCTTTTGTCCTAGGTCCACGATTGCCGGCATATACAAACTCACATAAAACGCACACATGCACAGCTACCGTAGTTACCAGACCTTTCCAATCAAGAATGCCAATAAGTATGTTATAAGCGACCGGTCCTCGTACAAATTTCTTTATTTTTAATTGTGTTCGTTTCTGTGCATTAGCCTTTTCTTTAGTTGTAACGTTACATTAATATCAACGTTAAAGACGCACCGTTAAATAATAATCATCAGCTTACTTGTGAAAGGATATTCCCCTTTCCCGACTCAAGTTTCCATCCTTCTCCGGGCAGTTCACTGCCGCGCACACATTAACCATTGTTCTTGTCTATTTTGACCAATTCGGTTGCGAAATCAAATTTTTCCCCACGAAAATGAAGAATTAAAATAAACAAGTCTTCCACTTTTTCAAAAATTCCGTTTGAAAGCACACACAACGCAGTCGCGTCACGTTCGTTCTTAATACCCTCGTTTAAAACGCGCACTCAGGACGGCGTTTGTGTCCTATCCAGTCTACACTAAATAGGCCAAAAATGGCTGCGCCAAGCTGATTAGCATAAATTGTAAACCCACAACTTGTTTTGAATAATACATTTTGGGGGGTCATGCAATTGATAGATTGTGTAATTATGATCAGCTATCAAAACCTGGGGGCTCTGTGCCTCAACTTTTGTGCAGATTTGATAAATGTTGGCTTTAAAATTGGTCCTATTTAGCTTGGCAAGTGGAGGGATGCTGTATATAAAATGGCAGCTAGTCGGTTTGGGAAAAACCACATTTTTAGGGGTGGTACTCTTTGGGGGCAATTAGCAAAAATTGAAAAGAAGTTGACAGATTAAGATCCCAACTATAATTTTCAGTAGTGCCACAATAACTGAGAGACTCCTGGATAAGGATTTTTTCCCTGTGAAGTTAGTGGATTTTACACTAAGGTCAATGGGAGTCTATTTAGTGTGGTGCACCCGGTATGTGAGAGATTATTGAGGGCAATGAACCGATTTTTTAAATCGAGTTTTAATCATCCTCGACTCCATGGGCGCGTGTGCGTTCCTTCACTAACCCCTGGCCGTGTGGAATACGTAAACGACGCTGACTGGCTATTCGAAATGAATATTTATGTACTGAAAGTGAACCGCGCGCGTAATCCGAATGTTGAACGCCCCGTGTGCGCTCGCGCCCGCGTTAACATCCTGTTCGTCACGTCACATCAGCAAAACGACTCCGAGCACTTTTTTCCATTATCAAGTAAGACAAGGCCACTAGTCTTGGTGGCTACGATAAACGGTATGGATTTTTTTCTGGTCAGGAAATACATGTATTTTATGTTTAAACAGAGATAGAAAAGGCACACATATTATATATTCGAGTCGAGGCCGAAAATCAAAATTGTTCAAATCGATAGTAAATTTACTCATTTATCCAGTTCAAGAAAGCAGCTCATTCTCAATGACAGTGTTTGCCGCCGCTGCAGAAGATGCATCGAAAGGTTTGACAAATTTGCGAAAACAGCTGAGAAAAACATTTTGAAAATTACACAACTAACATCCGGCGATAATGGGCGGAAACGGTCATGACGGTCGTCATACTTTTCCTTCCTCCCGATCCCACCAGGCCGGCTGTTACTGCTACTCAGTGCAGTGTTAGATTTAACGTCAGGAGGGCAATACATTAGGCATCATTATTAGGAGCTAATCTCATCCTTCCAAAAGATTGATTCTACAAATAAAACCTTCCTACTAAAAACACTGCGTCGCGCGTTAAACACATCGACTGCAGTCCTAATTACCATATCCCACTATCACCGCGTTCGATTACTTACCCCGCGCTTACTCGTGCAAGCACGAGCCCGTTCGATTTAGCTCTCGCGTGACTTGTCGCGCTTACTCGGGCCTGGCTCTACTAACCGACTCGCCGAGCGGGTTAGTAGGGTAAGTATCCCATAAGGCCATGCTAAAAACATGGCTGCCACGTCCGACGATGCGCCAGCGGTGGGAAACTAATTCAAAACAGCGACAAATATGGACATTCGAAGGTAAACAATAACGTAGGCCAACATGTCACAATTTGGTACAGTAATTTTTCAGTATAGACCTACTGATTTTTTAAAACATGGGCAGTGCAGGGACTCCGGTGAAATTGTTTGAGAAAGTCAATGTACAAAAGCAATTTCACCTGTGTACATATCATGTGTAGGCCTACCCCAGATTTTATGAACTTTGGATACAACCAAATCACATAATTTCATTTGAAAAAGAGATTTGAATATCTGAAAAAAATGGCATTATTGCTGTTGTTTCTAAAGGAAACTTTTGATTTTATTACTTAGCCATGAAGGTGCATGAGTTGTCCCTATTGTGCCGTTTCAGAAATTGTGTAAACTGGTGTGAGCTAATAACTAAGTATTACTCATTGGACACAAAATAATTAACAGGGTTTATCTTTTATACTAGGAAGAACTTGGCCATACATGTTCTTCCACTTCTGTTTACTGGAAGAAGGAAGGGGAGAGGAGGCCGTATCAGTTTCAGTGAGTCTTCAGGAGCATTTCAATGGACTTCCAGAGAGTAAGTACTGTAGGAGTGTAGCTAAATCTTACATCTTTTATTTAATTAAACGAACGGTTCACACTCTAAAATTAAGGCCTGGAACAAAGCATCAACTTTAAGACCTTCATTATGAAACCTTTTGACCCCGGTCAAAATACTTTTTTTTAATGCAAGTCGCCCGTCACAAGACAAATATGACCGGCATAATACTGTGAATGATGCACTGCCATCAACTATATACATGTACAATTAAATATGCAAGTACAGTTTCAGCCATATGCACTAAAAATATGACAACTACAATGCTCTTTGAAGGTAGTGAAATTTTTGCTGGTTATGCCCACAACTTGTTCCTTTCTTAGCCTGCCCATGTACTCGGCTCCAGTTCAGGAAAATTTACTTTTTCCATGTCCTGCCCTGAGCAGCATTGTGAAGCACATTTAAGATCTACACACTCCCCAATATTTTTCAAATGCTAGTGCTAGTTTTTGCTGTAGATCTGTCATTCAGTTGAAATACTGTTTGTAGAGATTGCTGTGCTAGCTTCACTGAATTTGCTCAGTTTGTTTCTATGTTGAAGTCTAAATCATTAAAATGCATATAAGTTCATGCCTACATGGCTATTACACGTTTAGCAAAGAAATGTGTTTTTAAGTTGACTACTTCTTTGTTGTAAATAATTGGGGATGTGGTTTATGTACACAGTATTTATATTGCTTTTTTGTACTTCTTTAGGAAAACATGGACTTGGAACATGGTACTTGACCGTAAGTAAATCGGCCGCCTCAACCATCACCACAATTCTTCGTGATCATGGAGAGGGGGGCTATGCAACCATCCCACTTCTTAAAGCACTTGATGTATGTTTCAAGTCCTACTTTGTGTGTAGTCCACAGTATCAGGATATTGCGATGGGGCATGGGAGTTCTTAGAATCAGTAGTGTATGGCATCAAGGGCATTGTTAAAAGTAGCACTATCAGAGATTTTAGAGACTTCAGCTCCAGCAAATGTACGCCCATCATAATTGTTTCAGGTAATCTAAAGTTTAATTAATGACCATAAAAAGTTGTAATAAAAACAGTACAAATATGTAAAAAAAGAATTAATAAAAATGAAGTTTATTAGTCTTTTCATTTTTTTTCGACCTGAAAAATGAAAATTCAACAGTGATCAGACCAGTACAGTACAAGGCAATCTTTATGATTGCCAAGTTCTAAAACATTTCAGTGTAATACTGAATTTTAAGCAGACTGCATTATTGTGGATTTAACATTTTCCAGAAGTTTTTAAGAATCTTCGAATGGTAGTTTGTTGAAGCCAGACAAAAGTTCACATCAAATTAAAAAGAAATGTTTCCTTGAACAAAACTACATAGACCATATTTCAAATGACCACTGACTTTTTATACAACCCCCAAAAAGAGTCAAAATCTTTTGTCCGACATGTGATGCTAATTAAACTATTCAAGAGACAGAGTTGTATTGAAGAACCTCACTCATAATAAGTAACTGTGTGGTTGCATTTGTTTGCTAAGTATTTTATCCATAAACTAAAAAACAAACCTGATAATGTATCTTTTGAGAAAGAAAAACTAGCTGAAAAAGATTAGATTTTCTGTAGTTTTTAGCTTTAACTCCTTTATTCTAATTAATGAGATACATGCAAGTTTTGATGACAAGTCTAGAGCTTTATCCTAAAAGACACTTATTTTTGTGTCACACATGTATATAACCGTTGCACTTTGTGTTTTGCTGTTATTGTTGGAAATCAACACTGAATTATGGACAAACATTACTTCTGAAGTATATTGTAACAAAAAATATTGAATAAAATTGGACAATGATTACTTGGAAATTGTAATAAGTGATTGAGAATAAATATACAGTTATGTTTTGCATTAAATGTTCTTGTTTATGTGTTGATTTATTTCACTTATGATAAACTTATTTAACCTTTTATTAATAAATACCTAAAGATTTAGTAAACTTTTGACATGGTGAAACGGTAAAAAAGACAACTTAAAATAAAGTTAAATTCTAGTCATTCTACATAGAAACGATGTATTTTTTAACTTCCGAATTTAGTAAAATTTTACCAAATTGTTTTTACCGAGATATTAGGCAAATGTTAGTACCAATTTTTAAAGTAAACATTTTCCAAACTTTTATGAAAAACCTTACCCAACACCTGTTGTGTAAAGTTTTATCTAACTATTAGCAGGTTCGTATGGCACATTGCAATTATGTAAAATTTTACACAACCTGTGTATTTTTTCTGTGAGAGTGTCACCTTATTTAAAGCCAATCCACTTGAAAATGGGGCTCCGATTCTGTCTGTCCGTCAGTCATGGACACTCCGCCTAACAAGGCAGATTCATGAAAATGTTAAGTTGCTTCAATTCATTTAAATATATCACTGGAAAGAGTAAATAAATTAAGGGGTCAATGGTAATGATAGGTTAACCCTATGCTGTGCAAAGCTATGGATTTTTGATTACATTTTTGGTAATTTTGGAGGACAATTTCAGTTAAAATGTTGTGACCATATTACTAAATTACTAAAAAAATTAATTGAAAATTTGAGCCTCAATCATTTCTTATCAATTTGTTATCAAAATAAAAATAATTCTATGAGTCATTTAAAATAGTAACAATTAACAAACGCCAATTATTTGTCAATGATAAATGATCAAAAAATTAAAAACAAATTATAAGTCACGTCCAGCGCTGACAGAAAATTGGGCATCGCAAATAGCGCCACCAGGCGCTAGGCCTACAGAGATGTTGTCACAAGCCGCGTTGACGTCACTCGAGTGACCCGAGAGCGTTCGTTTACGCTAACATACTGCGCATGTGCAACTTTCCCCGAATTGGAGGCGCGAGTAAGCGCGGGTTAGTAATCGAACACGCTGTATGTGGGATATGGTAATTACACAATTCCAGGGGTTAGGATCGCGCAAGGCATGGTGGGAAAACATGGCGCCGCAAGATCGTACCCATGGTAACGAGGTTGAGTTTTAATAGACTACCCTCTGGTCGGTTTCTAGCCGTCTTGTACGAGTACTCCACAAAGTCGGAGGGCACCAGCCCAGCGTGGAATTTTAGTATAAAAACAAGAGCGGGCGTAACTCGTTCTCTTTCTCCGTTGGCAATCGTCCTGAGCAGACGTTATAAGCGAATCACGTTAAATCAAGGAAGGAGCCTCATACGAAGTGTGAGTTTTGATTCACTTAAATAATCGAGACCCCAATCACAGTATAGATCATCAATCATAGAATCACACTGGTAATTAGTTAATTCAGTGATTGCCGATTCTTGAACCCGTTACGAATCGGTATAAGCCACATTCGTTTTAATTGTGAGACGTAGAATTGTCACGTAGGTGAAGCGCCTTCAAGAAGGCGCGGGGTATAGGAATAAAGAAGACTGGCTCTGTATTATCTGTGTCCGTCCCCCGTCATTATCGTCATAAACCCTGTCATTCGAGGTGTTCGGGCTGAACTGGTGCTCGGGTGTGGTTGAACCGGGTGATGTGCTGCGGGCCAGGCGCGCGCAGTGCCGCTGGCCGATAATCGATCGGAAAACATCGTTCATGTTCAAAAATCCGCTCCAGTACTTTGTACACAGCTGGTTTGTGCATGCACCGAAGTTGCACGAAAAATTCATGTTTTTCGGGTTTAACTTGTGTGGGGGAGTACGTATGTACGTGCGTGTACGTGCGTGTACGTGCGTGTACGTGCGTGTACGTGCGTGTACGTGCGTGCACGTGCGTGCACGTGCGTGCACGTGCGTGCACGTGCGTGCACGTGCGTGCACGTGCGTGCACGTGCGTGCACGTGCGTGCACGTGCGTGCACGTGCGTGCACGTGCGTGCACGTGCGTGCACGTGCGTGCACGTGCGTGCACGTGCGTGCACGTGCGTGCACGTGCGTGCACGTGCGTGCACGTGCGTGCACGTGCGTGCACGTGCGTGCACGTGCGTGCACGTGCGTGCACGTGCGTGCACGTGCGTGCACGTGCGTGCACGTGCGTGCACGTGCGTGCACGTGCGTGCACGTGCGTGCACGTGCGTGCACGTGCGTGCACGTGCGTGCACGTGCGTGCACGTGCGTGTGCGCGTGCGTGTGCGCGTGCGTGTGCGCGTGCGCGCGCGTGCGCGTGCGCGCGCGTGCGCGCGCGTGCGCGCGCGTGCACGCGCGTGCACGTGCGTGCATGTACGTGAAGGCCAGGCCAGCGCTGGGCGCTTGCTCGTATAGGGAACAAGCTTGACAGCCTTGATCGTGGCTAGCATGACGGCGATTTTTGAGCGGGGTAGTAATTGGGCCGCGCCGCCCTAGTTCATTGTGGGTTTTACTGTTACAAAGTGTAATATGAACTAGAGGTCTATGTTTTTAAGAACATAGGGCTTTTCCATATGTTTTTATGATGTTATTTCGAATTTTGTAAACTAGTGACAAATCTACCTAACCACCAAGTTTCATGACGATTAGACATGGTCTACCCTTATATGTCTTTCAAGAAATCATGCCTTTGAAGACGTCATTATGACCTCAGAAATTTTTCGCATTTATATAAAAGAATGTACGAGCTAACAAAGCTATTACAAAAAGAATTTTGAATTTAACATATGTTCTGTTGATGAGATATGGTTTTAAGAATCTTTAATGTTAAAACTTTGAAATTACTATAAAAATCATATGATGACGTCATTATGACGTCACCTCAATTTTTATTTATAACGTACTTGTCTGGCAACATACCAGGTTTGAATGCAATTGGACTTACGGTTCTCTTGATATGGGCCTTGAAAAATGCGCCTTTAAGATGACATCACGTGACACATAATGACGTCATCATGATGTCACTTTTCGGCACACAATTTCAGATTAGGGTCTATGTTTGTATTAAGTTTGAATAAGATCTGATGTTGTTTAGTGACTAAAGTGCCGTAGACAAAATTCGTGTTTAAGAAGAAACCAAAATAGTGGGTATTGTGTAGTTTAGGATTTGTGTATTAATTGTGTTCATGTTAGCTCCTGGAGTATTTGATTATTCCAAAAGCCTTTTTTGTCACTAAAGTAGACTTCTCTGAATCCCAATGACACGTGCTTTTGTGATTTGGAAAGGTTTTTTAAGGCGGAACATATGATTTTCCACCCGTTGTGTCATGTTTTGGCTCGGTCAATTTCGAACCAGCTCCTACTCTCCCACCAGTTATATATCCGTGTGAAGCTGGGTATTGTGCAATCATGTGTTTTTGACCTCTGAGCTAACGATTTCATTCAAAAAAAAACCTGGAGATGTTCTTGGACGTGGCCCTTTGTTCTGAATGTGGCAAAACGAACAATTTTCAAGTAGATTGTGTTCATGCCTGGGCGAAAGTGTACTAAACTACACAATCGCGCGAACAGAACAAAAACCAAGGCTTTGCTGCTGTAGCGGAAAAGCCGAAAATTTTGCGTCTGTTGTAAACATACGCATGGCTTTTCCGTTTTCTTTTTTTCTTTAACATAAATTATCAGAAGGTCTATGTCTTTGCTATGTTTAAGATCTGAGATTATTTTATGATTCACATTTCGTACTCCATACTTGACCTTTAAGTTCATGTTACATGACACGTGATGACGTCATCATGACGTCACGTTTCGGCATACATTTTCAGCTTAGGGTCTCTGTGTTAAGCCTGATTAAGATCTGATGTTGCTTAGTGACCAAAGTGTCCCGTACAAAATTTGTGTACAAAGTCTATGGGATTTGGATAGAACTAAAATAATCATAGAAAATCAGCCGATGACGTCATCATGACGTCACCTCGGATTTAACATGCTAGTAGCACTATCTACCTACACACTAATTTTTATGACAATCGTCCCTACCCTTATATGTGTTTCAAAACAGCATATTTTTGATGACGTCACGATGACGTCACACATTTTTCACATTTATGTGAAAGAATATAGGAGCTAACAAAGCTATTACAAAAAGAATTTTGAATTTAGCATGTTCTGTTGATGAGATATGGCTTTAAGAAACTTTGAAGTTCAAAAACTTTAATATTACTGTAAAATCGTATGATGACGTCATCATGACGTCACCTCAATTTTCATCTATAACACGAGCTACCATACCAACATACCTCGTTTGAAGGCAATCGGACGTACCGTTCTCTAGATATGGGCCCTTGAAAAATGCACCTTTAAGATGACGTCACAAGACACGTGATGACGTCATCATGACATCACGTTTCGGCATACATTTTCAGCTTAGGGTCTCTGTTTGTGTTAAGCCTGGTTAAGATCTGATGTTGTTTACACTATGAAAATCTTTGCCGTGAAAATCCGTTTTGCCGTGAAATAAAATTTCACGGCAATTTCACGGCGAGAGAACACCATGAAAACGCCGTGAAATACTCCCGGGATTTTATCGCCGTGAAAACGGCGTGAATTTTTTGCGGGCAGTTTCTGCCCAGCTCATTAACTTGCTCTATTGTTCACTCTTTTGTATCGTGTGATTATCAACCATCAATAAATTGTAATGTAACTGTCGAAGCTGGCAGAAGTTGCGTGGTTTATTGACAGTTAAACATGACGGCAGGCTAGGTATGGCGCCCAAGCGTTCGACGTCCAGTTTAATTACCATCGATGCCCTCGTAACTAGTCAAGGGCCCCCTCGTACAAATAATAACAAACATGTAATAAATATTGTATTGGGGAATTCGATATATACCGAAGAATATCGCGATATGTTGCTTTTTGCAGCGTTTCAGATTTCTCTAACTATAGGCCTAAGCATGGTGCATTTAAGTGTGGGTTAGTCTAGATTACCTTCCGAAGTTCCAGCTATTTCAAATAAAGTTGACGACAGGATAATACATAACGTATGATGTACCATGGAGGAATAAATAATACATTAAATGTGTCGTTTCTTTGATCGTTTTCTAAACCCCGACATAACTTATCCCTCATATCTCCGGAGTAGAGTCCGCACCACGCACGTGCGTGCATGCATACGGGATTCCATCGTTGGTGTAGTCTTGGTCAAGTGCAAACAACCGCACTGAATGCTACCGTATTATTCCCAATGTACAATGTACGTACACGCAGCTAACGTATTCCGAACTCCGCCTTTAAAAAAGGCTACTAAGACCTGAGGGGGTTACAGCAATTGTTCAATAAGGGTACCCCCTAAAGCGCATCTGCGCGTGCGCGATGCTTTGTTGCTAGCCTTGGTCAAGAGCAAGCAGCCGCACTGAATGCCATCGTCTTATTCCCAGTGTACAATGCACGCACATGCAGCTAATGCGCAGAGAAATTCATCTTGAGAAAAGACAAAACTGGGCGCTTCGCACAGCCAAAATTACTAGGTAGGCCTACGTAAAATTACTATGGACTTCTTTTTCTCCGGAATTCGACGCGGGAAATTCTTAAGATAATCATTTTTTCTATTTTTTTTATTCGTAGGAAATTCCAGACAGGGTCGGCGGGATACAAAAAAAATTAAAAATCGGTCGGGAGCCAAAAATAGGGTGGGTCGGAAATGAGAACCATAGAATTTAAAACAGGGACGCCCTTATCGTTGTAAGGTTTATAATGATGTGCGGTAATTTTCCCAAAAGACTTTTTCCATTGAAAGCATACGTTGGTTTATTCTTGATTTTATGTTTCAATTTCAATCATAAATGTACCGGTACCGCTATGGTTTCCAGATAATTTAATTTTTTGTGTTTTGCGTTGTTGGATGGCAAAAAGAACGAGAGAAAAACGGGGCCTGTTTTTAACCTTAGTCAAGGCGCGCGTAGCTACCTGGACGCGTGATGCGTCCCGAATGCCAGCATGTCCGGGGCGCGCCACTCGTCTGGGTAGCGCGAGCCAATGAATTCGTAACAAAATGTGGGTCTACATGTGCGGACAAAACAAACGCGGAGCTAGTCTTATAACAAAAACATAAACGAAAAGCACGGAAAACAGCGAAAAATTCACATGCCTGATTATTATAGTCGGATTTCACAAAATCCGTGTTTTAAAACCCAAATCCTTACTTCCGTATTCCTTATTTCTCATGAATTTCAGTACGAAATACGGAAAATCCGTACTGGTTGGCAGCTCTGAATTGTGCATTTTGCATCAAAACAGAACTAGCCTGGAGCCTAGCCAGCTCATTTGGAAAATTAAAAGTGCCTGTAGAATCAGAAAAAGGCAACTCGGGCCGCCGGGAGGCGAATTTGTTTTCTCCCAAGTGACATCCGAATGTGGTTAATGCTATGACGCATATGTCCTATGAGATTTCGGACTTTACTTCCCTTTTAAAAAAATCCTCCGGAGCCACGAATTAGAAAAAAAAAAAAATTCGAACGTAATGAAATTTCGGACTTTATTTCCCTTTAAAAAAAAACCTCCAAAGCTCAATCTCCTACCATACCCAACCCACAGTCGAACACCGTATCCACGCCACTGAACCATCGGAATGCTCGGTAGACAATGATAATTTATGGCATTATATACCCAGCCCTAGGTCCTATGCATCCATAACGTTTGGGGACAAAAATAATTCGCGGCTAGGCCGCGCCGGGAGCGAGCAGAGACACCACCCAGACAATCCAGCCAAACTCAACGCTGAGTGATGTGATTGGTTTAGCATGACTAGGGAAAATAGTTTCGACCAATCAAAGCACTCAGCGCAGAGGTGGAGCCGATCGTTGCGCGTTACGGAGTTCATGATTGGTCAGTCCGATCATTCACGACTGCATGCATGTAATTTTCAACGTGCTCGAGGTGTTCGTCCATTACAACTACGCGTAGCTAGTAACAAGACGCCCATTTCGGACACGGCCTAAGAAGTCATTGGTTTTTGTATACAAATCAGGAAATGGTGAGAAATAAATTACATTTTACAACTGCAATGAAAGAAACGCTAATATTTTAAGAAAGAACAAAAATGGACTGCTCCGTGAAGCCGGCCGTTGGCCTTCAAATTAGTAGTTTTTTGTGGCATTAATGTAGATCATTCCTTCCTCCATCGATTTACGAGGAGTAGGCTAAATCTATTCTACGCGCGATAGGCCTAAGGCCCCCTGTTTTATTAAAATCGTTGCAGAAACGCAAATAAAAAAAATAAAAAAACCACCAGCAAGCACAACAACAACAACAGTTTTAACAACACATCGGGACCCTACGGATCCGCGAGGAAAAGTACACACTGCATGTACGTATCACAACCCGCTCCCAACAAACCGCGACCACCTGTCCGTTTTATACCTGCGAGATTGATGTTCGTGCATAACATATTCGCATGAGCCATGAGTCGATCGTCTTATAAATGCGGATCGGACCACTGTACTCGCAACCACAAACACATACAATTAGGAGAGTTCCCTGTTATGCCGGGCCGTTATGTTTGCACCCGCAGTAAATCTAATCTGTTCTTTTGTCAGTTGAAGAATGGTTTACCGTTATGCATAACAAAGGAATGCAGCCTGCCGGGTTCGCCGTGAATTTGCCGTGAATTCGCCGTGAACATAATTGCCAATATTTGCTGGAAATAAACGCCGTGAAATTGCCGTGAATTTTTATTTCACGGCAAAAGACGGATTTTCAGGGCATTTTCACGGCAAAGATTTTCATAGTGTTAGTGACCAAAGTGTCCCGTACAAAATTCGTGTACCAAGTCTATGGGATTTGGGATAGAACTAAAATAATCATAGAAAATCAGCCGATGACGTCATCATGACGTCACCTCGGATTTAACATGCTAGTATCACTATCTACCTGCACACTAATTTTTATGACGATCGTCCCTACCCTTATATGTGTTTCAAAAAAGCATATTTTTGATGACGTCATGATGACGTCACACATTTTTCACATTTATGTGAAAGAATATAGGAGCTAACAAAGCTATTACAAAAAGAATTTTGAATTTAGCGTGTTCTGTTGATGAGATATGGCTTCAGGAAACTTTGAAGTTCAAAAACTTTAATATTACTGTAAAACTGTATGATGACGTCATCATGACGTCACCTCAATTTGTATCTATAACAAGATCTACCATACCAACATACCTGGTTTGAAGGCAATCGGACGTACCGTTCTCTAGATATGGGCCCTTGAAAAATGCACCTTTAAGATGACGTCACATGACACGTGATGACGTCATCATGACGTCACGTTTTGGCAT
Source organism: Hippasteria phrygiana (assembly GCA_037893225.1). NCBI lineage: Eukaryota > Metazoa > Echinodermata > Asteroidea > Valvatida > Goniasteridae > Hippasteria > Hippasteria phrygiana. Next base: position 1,247,459 of record JAZGUH010000313.1, read on the forward strand.
ACATTTTCAGCTTAGGGTCCCTGTTTGTGTTAAGTTTGATTAAGATCTGATGTTGTTTAGTGACCAAAGTGTCCCGTACAAAATTCGTGTACAAAGTCTATGGGATTTGGGATAGAACTAAAAATTCATAGAAAATCAGCCGATGACGTCATCATGACGTCACCTCGGATTTTACATGCTAGTAGCATTATCTACCTACCCACCAATTTTTATGACGATCGTCCCTACCCTTATATGTGTTTCAGAAATGCATATTTTTGATGACGTCATGATGACGTCACACATTTTTCACATTTATGTGAAAGAATATAGGAGCTAACAAAGCTATTGCAAAAAGAATTTTGAATTTAGCATGTTCTGTTGGTGAGATATGGCTTTAAGAAACTTTAGTGTTCAAAAACTTTAAAATAGAAAAAAAACTGTATGATGACGTCATCATGACGTCACCTCAATTTTCATCTATAACACGAGGTAGCCTACCAACATATCAGGTTTAAAGGAAATCGGACCTACCGTTCTCTAGATATGGGCCCTTGAAAAACGCACCTTTAAGATGACGTCACGTGACACGTGATGACGTCATCATGACGTCACTCTTCGACATACCATTTCAGTTTAGGGTCTATGTTTGAGGTAAGTTTGGTTAAGATCTGAGGTTTTTTAAGACCTAAAGTGCCGCGGAGAAAATTCGTGTACAAAGTCTATGGGCTTTTGGTCAGAACTAAAAGAAGAAGAAGAAGAAGAAAAAATTAACGTTAAAATTTTGAAATTACCATAAAAATCAGATGATGACGTCATTATGACGTCACCTCAATTTTGATTTATAACATGTACTTGTTTAGCAACATACCAGGTTTGAATGCAATTGGACTTACGGTTCTCTTGATATGGGCCCTTGAAAAATGAGCCTTTAAGATGACATCACGTAACACATAATGACGTCATCGTGACATCACTCTTCGGCACACAATTTCAGATTAGGGTCTATGTTTGGGTTAAGTTTGCTTAAGATCTGATGTTGTTTAGTGACCAAAGTGCCGCAGACAAAATTCGTGTTTAAGAAGAAACCAAAATAGTGGGTATTGTGTAGTTTAGGATTTCTGTATTAATTGTGTTCATGTTAGCTTCTGGAGTATTTGATTATTCCAAAAGCCTTTTTTTGTTACTAAAGTAGACTTCTCTGAATCCCAATGACACGTGCTTTTGTGATTTGGAAAGGTTTTTTAAGGCGGAAAATACGATTTTCTTACGTTGTGTCACGTTTTGGCTCGGTCAACTACTCTCCCACCAGCTATATATCCGTGTAAAGCTGGGTATTGCGCAATCACGTATTTTGTTACCTCTTAGCTAACGATTTCACTCCAAAAAAACCCTGCAGATGTTCTTCGACGTGGCCCTTTGTTCTGAATGTGGCAAAACGAACAATTTTCAAGTAGATTGTGTTCATGCCTGGGCGAAAGTGTACTAAACTACACAATCGCGCGAACAGAACAAAAACAAAGGCTTTCCTGCTGTAGCGGAAACGCCAAAAAATGTGCGTCTGTTGTAAACATACGCATGGCTTTTCCTTTTTTCTTTTTTATTTAACATAAAGTATCAGAAGGTCTATGTCTTTGCTAAGTTTAAGATCTGAGATTATTTTATGATTAACATTTCGTACTCCAAACTTGACCTTTAAGTTCATGTTACATGCCACACGAAGACGTCATTATGACGTCACTCTTCGCGGCACGACTTTGCATCAGGGTCTATACCTATGCTAACTCTGACTAAGATTCGATGTTGTTTGATGACAAAAGTGCCGATCAGAAAATCTATGCACAAAGTCTATGGGATTTGGGATAGAACTAAAATAAGAAGCAGAAAAAAAATAGATATAGGGCCTTCAAAAATGCAAATTTAAGATGACGTCACGTGACATGTGATGACGTCATCATGACGTCATGATTCAGCACCCATCTCGAGTAGATAGTCAATGCATATGCCAAGTTTGAAGTTCATGGCATTTGAAGAAGTGCAAAATTTTAAGAGTACAATGAAATTTGAAACATTTACAAATTCATAAAAAATCAGCCCATGACGTCATCATGACGTCACTTCGGATTTTGCATGCTAGTGGCACTATCTACCTACCCACCAATTTTTATGACGATCGGACGTACCCTTATGTGTGTTTCAGAAATGCACATTTTTGATGACGTCATGATGACGTCACACATTTTTCAAATGTATGTGAAAGAATATAGGAGCTAACAAAGCTATTACAAAAAGAATTTTGAATTTAGCATGTTCTGTTGGTGAGATATGGCTTTAAGAAACTTTGAAGTTGAAAAACTTTAATATTACTGTAAAATCGTATGATGACGTCATCATGACGTCACCTTAATTTCATCTATAACACGAGCTAGCCTACCAACATATCAGGTTTGAAGGAAATCGGACCTACCGTTCTCTAGATATGGGCCCTTGAAAAACGCACATTTAAGATGACGTCACGTGACACGTGATGACGTCATCATGACGTCACTCTTCGACATACTATTTCAGCTTAGGGTCTATGTTTGAGGTAAGTTTGGTTAAGATCTGAAGTTTTTTAAGACCTGAAGTGCCGCGGAGAAAATTCGTGTACAAAGTCTATGGGCTTTTGGTCAGAACTAAAAGAAGAAGAAGAAAAAAAAAAAAAATCAGAACAAAAACAAAGCCTTTTCCGAAGGATTTCGGAAAAGCCAATTACCTATATTTCGATCAGCTTGTAATTGTAGCAGTAAGCATGGCCTGTATACGGTATCCTGCCTATAGCATGAAGGGCCCCCTTTGTATTTTGCTACCAGATTTACCAAATGAACGTGAACCGCCGTGTGGCTTAGGGTAGTAAGGCATGAATAGTGATGCCAAGGGGCCATTAATAATGGGGGCTGTACCTTTGCATTTGACCATTATAGGGACACGCCCGTACCATTGTAACCATTTAAAGTCAACTGCATATGGGCTTCGATCCCATTGTGTTGCCCATGAAGGAATGTGACATGTATATTTTGTTTGGTTATCAAGGGATGCACCCCGTACCAATTGCGATTTTCATTAGGAAACTGGGCTTCGGGCCCATTCTGTTGGCCATGAAGGAATGTGGGCTGTATATTTGTGTTTGGTCATTAAGGGGAGGGAGGCGCCCCATGCCAAGGGATTGGCCATTAAGAAAATGTGCTTCGTACCCATCTTGTTTTGCCATGAAGAGTATAGCACCCCATACAAATTGGGTTTTTCCCATAAAGGTGTTTTCCCCTATTCGATTTGTATCTTGCCATAGAGGGAAAGTGCCCATACTAAATCGGGTTTAGCAATGGAGTGTCCCACACCGTTTGGGTCGTGAAGGGGAAGTGCCCCCCCCCCCCTGCAAAAATGTATGTTGTCGCGAAAAGGAAGTAACTCATACCAAGCCATTTACCGTGAAGGGAAAGTGTCCCAAACCACATTGTGTTGAAGGGTGTGTGCCCTGCACTGTGTTTGCCCCGTGAAGGGAAGTGCCCGCCTCAAATTGTTTTGGTCGTGAAGGGGAAGTGCCCCATGCAAAATTGTATGCTACCGGAAAAAAGAAACCCGTACCAAGCCATATTTTGCCGTGAAGGGAAATTGTCCCATGCCACATTGTGTTGAAGGGGAAGTGCCCTGTACTGTATTTGCCCGCGAAGGGAAGTGCCCACCTCAATTTGTTTTGGTCGTGAAGGGGAAGTGCCCCATGCAAAATTGTATGCTGTCTCGAAGAAGTCGCCCTTACCAAGCCATATTTTACCGTGAAGGGAAAGTGTCCCATACACTAAAAACAAAAACGAAAAAACAAACGTTGGTCAAAATGGGTTGGGATCTTATACCCAATGTTGGGCAACATACCATCTGCCCACTCTCTTAATTTAAGAGTGAAAAACTCACTCTCCAAAAGAGTGAATCCCTTATCAAACCACTCCAAAAGAGTGAAATTTCCACTCTTTCGAGGAGCCATATAAGGGACAAGTCTAAAAAGAGTGGTCCCTTATATAGCTCCTCGAAAGAGTGGAAATTTCATCTTTTTTTGAGTGGTTTTCACTCTTTTCGAGTGGTTTTTATAAGAGATTCACTCTTTTGGAGTGGTTTGAGAAGAGGTTCACTCTTTTGGAGAGCGAGTTTTTCACTCTTTTACATTAAGAGAGCACAGTTTTCGGCAAATTCCTCCCAAATTTATCAATTTTACCTGAATTAACCGACAATGGGGTAAAATAAAAACAAATGTTGGGCAAATAGCAGTTGCCGGATTATGTTTTACTCAACGTTTTTCAGTGTATTAAATTGAATTTAACTATCGGAAGGGGAAGTGCCTGTTCAAATTGGATTTGACTATGAACAGGAAGTACCCGTCGCAAATTGTATTTACCAGCATGGAACAGTCCCTTTCCAAATTGAGTTGCTGTGAATTTTGTAGCAAAAATGCGCTTGGCCACTGCGGGGAAGTGCCCGTATGAAGGACTATAAGAAGGGGAAGCGCCCCGTGCCTGATTGTGTGGGTTTGATAGGGGAAGCGCCCCGGACAACTCTGTGCTGGTCTTTGAAGCCGATGGGAACTCAGCTGGTACAAAACACTGTATATTTGCTAACTAAATGAATTGTAATCGGCCGTAAATGGGCGTTCCAGGTTGTAGTGGCCAGTAAGACAAAGTTAAGGGCTTCTACCCGAATTGTGCTTGTTCGTGAAGGGTGTTCAGTGCAGATGTACGATCAAAGGGGATGTGCCCGCTCCAAATTGTTATCCCTTTGTTGCTGTTGTCTGTTCGAGGGGAGGCCTCCCTCCCTTTTCCGCATGTTTCCTTGCTAGGGAGCGGAAGTGTTCTGCATCTGGTACTCTAGTCAAGCATGCAACTTGGAATTAACAAAAAATGAGGAAATTCCAACCTTTAGAAGATTGTTTTGCCATTTTTAATGGCACAAGTGTGAAGTGAAAAACGAGGAGATCAGCTGATCCGAGGGAAAGTTGCATGCCTGTCCAGTTCATCACTAAGCAACAAGTGGACACTGGGGCATATATATATATATATATATATATGAGCCATAAAATTCTCCGAGATAGACAACGCATGTTCAGATCTAATTTTGTAAACAAATATAGGAGGCAAGAAGACTTTAGTTAAAAAAAACAAAAACAAGCAAATTGCAATCCCGCCTCTTGTCTTGCTGTCTTTAAAGAACCCAATGAGTATAGTTACACGGGTAAGAAATATCCACAACGCGTTGCCTGAGTGCCTGACTCCTCGTCACAAAGGCCGGAAGCAGTAGCCAAGACAAAAAAGTCCCCTGAAAGCATCATGGCTTGCATGAGCATAGCATTTACATTCTATTCAATGATGATGATAATGGTGGCGGCGGCGGCATACATAGACCTTGGACCCTACTAATCGCAATAAAGGGTCCAAGTTACTCGGACTAAGTCTATCCCAGGAAAAAATTAAATGGGACCCAATGGGATCCCATTGCAATGGGACCCAATGTGGAATTTGGGACATCGGCAATGGGATCCCGTTGCAATGGGATCCCATTGGTCCACTGAATGGGATCCCGTTGGATCCCATTCAATGGGATCCCATTGTATCCTATTGAATAGGATCCCATTTGATCCAATATGATCCCATTGGATCCAATTGCTTACATGCAATGAATGGGATCCCATTTGGCTCGCATTTGTTTCCATTAAATGGGATCCCATTGGATCCCAGTGGCTCCTACTGAAGGGGATCCCATTGGATTCACGACGTGATGCCAGTAAGTCCATTTATTTGAACTAGATCTGTGGGTTGCATCAAGGATAAGTTTGATGATATCCAATCACAACTTAAAGGGGCTGTGTCGTCGCGCCATGTCGCGTTAACGAATCAAATATTGGAGTGCGCCCCCTTGCGCTTCATTTCGGTTATGTGCTATTTTTAACCTCCATCCGTTTGTTATGGCTGTTCTGAGAATTGGCTTTTGGAAACTACACCACCTGGAACACGCACGCATGTCCAGCGTCTGCGTACTGAAATACACATACGTGTACACGTATACTTATAAACAAGTAGCACACATCGTGGCACTCAGTTCTCTAAGAGTAAGATTATTAGAAAAAACGTTCAAATTTCATCTGTTTATTTCATAAAATTTCATTCACATGTATGGAATATTTGTCTGAAAGTTGCATAGAATTGGAGGTTGGCGATATAGAAGTAGAACCTTACGCTGGAGAACCTATGACATGTACATGCCGAAACTCTTGCCAGAGAGGACGACTCGGCACACGGGGTGCTTGTCCATGTAAATGTGCACAGCAAAACTGCAACGTGTCTTGTCGCTGTGGGACAGTTCGCGCTAAATTTTGTACACAAAATCCCACAGGCAGGGTATCCGTAAAAGGGTCTATATATTATGTGTACATTCATTTGGGATGTATCTTGTTCGTATCTTGCTTGTAAACTTAGGTCGATAAAAAGCTTCAGGCTTATTTTGACCCGTCACTTCAATAACAAAATTATCATGCTACTAAAAGAGGGGTAGTGGCTGCAGACAGTTCTTTAGCAGCGAAAAAAAATTAAAATCTAGAACTTAGAAGTACATTTTCTTTGTTTACAGTTGATAGATGGAGCTGAAACAACTTCACTTGGTCGCTATTCCAATGGCACTTGTCAACAACTCGCTGTGTGAAACAATATTTCCGCACATCAAGTCTACATGTAATGTATAGTCAACATGTACAGTACATCTGATCCATGTACTCGGTATGTGAATTGTTCATGTCATAAAAAGTAATAAGGGAATAATTCGTGCAAAACAGGTGAAAATTAGGGTTGTTTGAATATTTGTGGGGGTTTTTATTTCTTTGTTTCTTCGGTAGTCATCTTTATCATAGTGATGTGGGGATCTGTGCGCCAGTGGCGTAAACACGGGGAAGGAGTTCAGGGGCCCGCCGATTTGTATTTCTTTTTTGTTTCGTAAATTTAAAAAGGGGAAATTGTACACAAAGTGATGTTTCAAATTTCAAGCGGTGTTTGGGGCGGGGGTATCCCCGGTTGAGAAAAAGTTCAAGATGCAGTACTTCGTTGACAAATTCAATAATCATCCCCACTTTTCGACACGGATTTACTCGCCACTGGTGAAATCTCATTTCATTGGCGTATATTATTTATTGGTAATAACTGTTATTATTGTGTTTATTATTTGATAGTGTTGAAATAACTCTTATGATGTAACTTTCCATAAAGTCCTGCCGTCAAATGTAACACAAGGTCGTGGACTCAATATCGCCATCAGTATAGCTGTTTTACTTTGATTTGCTCATCATTGCACGCACAGCCGATTTTAGTCGAAATATATTTCGATACATAGGCCTACAACTTTATTTTTGTATAGGAAGGGGCTAGTGCATTATTTATTTTACAATTATAAATACAGATTTACTTATTTACTTATTTTCGTTTGGTTCTGTCATGGTACATTTTGGCGTTTGGCGGGTGGGATGTCACGGACTATGTTCGACTGTAGGCCTATCGTATATTTTTGGTGGCACAAACACATACAAAATACTTGTACATGCAGTATGTATCATAACTACAGGATCATGCATGCATCAGTCATTGCAATTGTAATCTGATCTGGCGCGCGCGCCCTGTGGGTCAGCGCGCGCGAGCCCTGTAGGTCAGCGCGCGCGAGCCCTCTAGGTCAGCGCGCGGTCGTGGGGTATTATTTGCAGTTACTGGGTTCATCTGCGTTCATTATATCAGTTCGGGATTCAGTGTACAGCCGCAAGCCTGCTATGATCGTGACGACACAGCCCCTTTAAGCAAACAAACTCAGTGATTCATTACAGGACATGTAAAAAGAGACAGAGACAAACAAGATTAAAATACTCTGGACAACTACTAAATGTTGTATCCAGAACTGTGATTGTGAAGAAATTAAACACATTTTAAAATGGCCTGCTCCACACCAGTTTCAAATTTGATCTCAACTTTACGAGACATGTGCCCTATCATTTAAAAGAAGATGCACTGTACATGCATTCCTATGGTATTGTTTCTGTTGAACTTTTATGTGAAAATTATCTCGTGTAACTTTTCTGTGGAAATTGTTACCATATATATTTTACATGTAAATCACAAAGCACGTGCAGCCAACTGTGAAAATAAATTAAATCGTGATAATTTCTTAATTTTCCATTGTCGTAGGCCATGCACTATTATACAATGTTATAGATTTTTAATTCATATTTTTAACAAACAATGAAATTCAACTCCTTTTTGAAAGATTATGAAGTACTCTTGTTGATCTGCCCGTCAATGAAGCTTGGTAGGTTGTCAGTTCAAAGCACGGCATCCCCTTGTAGATAATCAGCTTTAGTTCCTTCGTGCTCCTCTTCAAGTGAAATACACCACTGTGCAAGGAAAGAGCACAAAATAAAAAAATAGACAAATTTGAAATAAATTGGTTAACACAATTTTTTTGTGCTAAGTTTCTGGAGAGGGACAGCCTCTAGTCGGCAATGTGCAAAATAATTCCAATAACCCTAACACTTGTACAGTTCAGATATTTAAACAATCTCAAGCTATTACTTCAAGTACATTTCGCAGTTTCAAAATTAATAATTTTTGTTTTCAAGTGAGTTTAAAGTAGCCCTGATCATAAAATCTTGTTTTATTTTGTACATGTATGCAAGTGAACCCTTTTTAAATCTGCCAGAAAAATTGGGCAACATAAACGGGGTTAGCGTCATGTTGTTTTCAACAAAGGAAGGAGGCCCTTATTATTACGTCTACTTTTTACATCACGGTAGGCAATATTTTCTGGAATGGATGCTCCCATGCATGTATTTTTCAAGATGTCTTTCACTGACATTGACGATTCAAAACATGCTATAGCCTAGTTTAATAGGACTAAATAGGCTTGGTGTAGGCCTACAGTATTTCCTCTTTTCTCTTCTCTATAATTATGGCATTTATTAATAGGCCAAAAAATGCTGTTTCTTTAAGAAGCAAAAAGGAGGCAGAAATTCCTCCATGGTTTGATCGGCCGACTTTGTACCCAATTTCTGGACATCCCCATTTTGCCATTTAATTTCAGGAAGTACCCGTCGCAAATTGATTTTAACAGCATGGAACAGTCCCTTTCCAAATTGAGTTGCTGTGAATTTTGTAGCAAAAATGCGCTTGGCCACGGCGGGGAAGTGCCCGTATGAAGGACTATAAGAAGGGGAAGCGCCCCGTGCCAGATTGTGTGGGTTTGATAGGGGAAGCGCCCCGGACAACTCTGTGCTGGTCTTTGAAGCCGATGGGAACTCAGCTGGTACAAAACACTGTATATTTGCTAACTAAATGAATTGTAATCGGCCGTAAATGGGCGTTCCAGGTTGTAGTGGCCAGTAAGACAAAGTTAAGGGCTTCTACCCGAATTGTGCTTGTTCGTGAAGGGTGTTCAGTGCAGATGTACGATCAAAGGGATGTGCCCGCTCCAAATTGTTATCCCTTTGTTGCCGTTGTCTGTTCGAGGGGAGGCCTCCCCTCCCTTTTCCGCATGTTTCCTTGCTAGGGAGCGGAAGTGTTCTGCATCTGGTACTCTAGTCAAGCATGCAACTTGGAATTAACAAAAAATGAGGAAATTCCAATCTTTAGAAGATTGTTTTGCCATTTTTAATGGCACAAGTGTGAAGTGAAAAACGAGGAAATCAGCTGATCCGAGGGAAAGTTGCATGCCTGTCCAGTTCATCACTAAGCAACAAGTGGACACTGGGGCATATATATATATATATATATATATGAGCCATAAAATTCTCCGAGATAGACAACGCATGTTCAGATCTAATTTTGTAAACAAATATAGGAGGGAAGAAGACTTTAGTTTAAAAAAAAAAAAAAAAAAAGAACAAGCAAATTGCAATCCCGCCTCTTGTCTTGCTGTCTTTAAAGAACCCAATGAGTAGTTACACGGGTAAGAAATATCCACAACGCGTTGCCTGAGTGCCTGACTCCTCGTCACAAAGGCCGGAAGCAGTAGCCAAGACAAAAATAAGTCCCCTGAAAGCATCATGGCTTGCATGAGCATAGCATTTACATTCTATTCAATGATGATGATGATAATGGTGGTGGCGGCGGCGTAGGCGGCGGCGGCACACATAGACCTTGGACCCTACTAATCGCAATAAAGGGTCCAAGTTACTCGGACTAAGTCTATAATGCGGTCCATGACGACCACACGTCTATTGGCTCTTGAACGAAAACGTATTTTTTTCATTTCTGCTTTTCAAGAAGCTGAAATGGACATTAGTATGAGTGATTGTGAGAAAAGACTACGTCAAATCCACCAGCTGGCGACAAAGGACGACTTCACGGAAAACGTGCAGGAATTCTACCAGAATTGGGCAGAAGACTACGATAATCATCATGATCATATAAAGGTAAATGCGCACCTAGGCCTAGTACTAGTAGTATCAGTTGTCTCCCCGCACCGCCCTACCCCATTAATGGGGTCTTTATTGGGTTTTTGTGTGCCCAAGGGTCTTTATTCCTTTTTTAGTGGAAATACAAATCGGATACACTTTTGTACAGAAGAATGGTGCCCCAGAGTTGGGGTTTTGGTGACCTTTTTTTTTTTTTTTTTTTTTTTTTAGAGTAGAGTAGACATTTATTCAACGTTACAAAGTACAACAAATAATTTGATATAAGTACATATGTATCAAACAAGAAATGAATCTAATAGATTTGAATCACCAAAATACATAATTAAACAACGTTAGGTATAGGGTGAAGCAATTAGCTTTTGTTCCCTGACCTGATAAGACAGACAACTACAATACACATAACCAATAGAGACAAAACACAATCATAAGTACGAACGAAACAAGCAGGAATAACATTAGTCATACGTGTATATTACATCTTATAAGTAAGAGTTGATAAATTGAGTTTTTAACTTTTTAGCGAATACGGATAATGTTGAGGAATGTTTAATTGGGTCACTCGGACTATTCCAGAAGTTAATGCCCAGGTGGGCAATGCTATTTTTCAACATTGAAGTTCTGTTAGGACAGACGTAAAGATTTTTCTTTGAAGCACTTCTAGTACAATATGAATGAATATTCGAGGTTAAAGTGAAAAATGTACTAAAACAACGTGGGAGTAAATTATTCATGTATTTAAACATGAATTTACTTAACTTTAGGTAATAAAGGTCGTTGAACCGTAAGAGTTTCAGGTTGGCAAATAGGAGATTGGTGTGATCACGATAATTGGCATTACATTTAATACGAATAGCCCTTTTTTGTAAAATCAGAAGTTTTTCACATTGAGAAAAGCAACTGCCCCATGTAAGATTTGCGTAATTTAAATATGGGAGTATCGGAGAGTTATACAGACTTCCAAAACGGCAATCCCCACATTGGAGTGGGGCAGTGTGGGGAGTAGTAGGGGAAGCAGTTGATGAGTGTGTAACGATTAATGACGTCGTGTAGTGACCTGAAGGCCGACTTAGATTTTTGTCTCGCCTGAACGAAGTTTGGGAAGAGACTATGCAATCACTAAATTTCCGTACGTAGTCCGTATGTGTAATTTTGGTTAAAGTTTTTGACAAATTGGTCTTATACGCAAATTTGATGTCCAATTGCAATCAAACTTGTGTCATGCATTCAATAGTGCAACCTTTATATTGTGGCGTAATTTTCTAACGAGCCAGTCTAAGGTTTACCAGTTGAGGAAAGCTATCTCCATCTGTGGCGATCAGTCTCCCAACCTAAACCTAAACTCTGCCTCGGCCCTCTGAAATTGACGAGCAATCTAAAGGCCCAGGGATATGGATTCGTTTTGGTGGAAATGTACCGCCGTCGATTGGTAGTTGATGGGTCGACCCTGTTGACTCGTACGCAGTAATAACCAATTACAGGGCAACGAGAATTGTTGGCAAGATCAATGGGAACTGATTTATTATTATTCTCTTCAATCAATGGGATTTATCATATTTACACAATTGGGTTTCAATTATAGTGATACAATTATTATAAAGTGCGCCTATATAATCCGTACTCCGCACTCCGCAATCCGCAACCCGCAATCCGCACTCTGCAATCCGCAACCCGCAATCCGCACTGGGCAACTTCCCAGAAATTGCCCAACTCTGCTTGGATTGCTACTGTTTAACTCTGACTCCGAGTAAAGGGGATTTCGGGGCAACAGTCGGTTCTCTCCATGTCCAGTCTCTCACCGTGCTTCTGACAGGTGACCTTCGGACAGTACAGTCGACAACCTAGCCCACACTTCTCCCTATCTCTCTCAGACTTACGTACTATTTTCTGTCCCTATTGACAGACTCTAAGTACACCAAGAAATCGACCAAGTAAAAGTAGATCCCTACGGGCATGTAAAAAGCACTACGGCACTGTTCCACATACAACTATCACTATGGTATAGCCGTCGGAAACGTACCTGCTGATTTTACGCCCACACTGCGGTTGCACCGGATTCTGCTTCTAATTCTCCCGATCTGTCACACCAACCTTCTCTCTCGGTAACTTCAGCGCGACTTCTGCTCTGCTGCATGCAACTCAGCTTGCTCGCATGGCATGGGCGCGCGCAAGACAAAACATAGACTTGTACCAGTCGCGCGCTGCTGTCTGTATGCATGTACTTTACAAATGTTATTTACGCAAATTATTATAATGAGGCCTGAGCACTGACCAACAGGTTAATCGCGCATGCTCAGCAATCCATATACAAATAAGAATGATGTCATCATCAACTGAATTATTAAAGAAACTAAACTTGTATAAGCCATTTCGTTACACAGGCCCGAGCGTAGCTTGAATTGTCCCCAATTCAAATCAGCTACATCCTAATCAAACGACATGAGCGACTACTACAACTCTACTTAAATTTTCACAGAACATGTCGTCATCTCATCAAATATGCACAAGACTTATAAGAAATAATTAGACACAGGATCTAAGATGTTTTTAAATAATCACGAGAGAATTATACAGGACAATCAAAATTTATACAGGATTTAAAATGATCTGAAGTAATCGCAAGGGAATTAAACAAGATAATCAAAATTGATACACAATATATAAATGAGGTCAGTAAATTCCTACAAAAAAAATGTAGGAGGCACACAAACGACTTTGTTTTCTTTAGAATATATAAATACTACAGTGTCAAAGTTGTCAATCTAAGATCTGCCGTAAAACTCTTCTTTTTATATAAATAGAACTGTAAGAAAGCTTATTAAAATAACTTATGAAAACAATATAAGAGTACACATGTTATAAAACATCTTTGGCCGCAACGTTATACAAAAATAGAAAACTCCAAAAAGGGAAAACACACACACACACACACACACACACACACAGTCGTGTACCGACCTCCAAACGCGGACGTCCCATTGTTCCTCTTTTGTTTATACTCTAACTTTTTCGGAAGGCCTCCATAGACTTTGTACACACTTCCAATCGCGGACGTATGCTGGGAATCGCGGACGATATTGTTCTCTTTTGTTCTCTGGCATTTTACGTCCGCGGTTTGAATACGCCAACGCGCCCACACAAAACACTGTTTTTATGTTGATAAAGGAAGATCAAGGGTCGACTCTGTTCACTGGGTGACCCCGGGGTCCACTTCAATGGCCTCCAGGTAGGAATCGCGATTCTTCATCTGGCGGATTCGTCTCCCATCTAGGTAGACTTCGGTCACGGTGAGGACGCTGAAGGTAGCTAGACGCCGAATCTTGGCTGGACGAGGAGTCTCATCAGATTCCTGAAGAAGTGGACTTCCCGTCATCTCGAGGGGTGGCATCGACGCTGGGGAGGAGCCAGATGTTGGGGTGGATGGTGGTGACGAAGCTATCATGGCCATCGTCCCTCGGGGTTTCCCCGTTCTGGGTGGTCTAGTACCCGCCTGGACCGGATCTTGGTCTACGTCCCTGGGTAGTGCTGTCAAAGGGGAGATGGGGCATGGCGATAGGGACCGGGCTTCCTCTTCCATGGCCGCGGGTGATTCCTCAGTGGTCTCCTGCGGTGTCGCCGTTGCGGCAGAAGAGGCAGAGGGGTGGGTAGAGGGTGCTTCCACAGCGAAGGAAACCCATGTAGTTTCCGCTGCCCTTATCTCACCTGGCACCGTCTGTGGCCTCTCTAACTCTTCTCTCAGGCCATCCACATCAGCTTCCTTCCCTTTGTGGAAACTGGTGTAGTGCCTCCTTATGGTATCTCTCCGTGTAGCTCTATATCTGCACTCTCTGCAGTACAGGTACTTGACGGGCCAATGGCTCGTCCGGATGTGTCTCCATAGGTTCTGACCTTGATGGAACTCTGCCTTGCATTCTCTGCACTTAAACACCCTTGGCTTAAGCGTCTTCATTGTTGGCTCTCTTCTCTTGGTCGGTACCCTGTATACACAAAGCCAAGAAACAAAATAGGTCAAATAGATTGAAATTCTCTATCTGCAAATAATCTTTACTGTCCTAGCGATAACGCTGGGGCAGCTGATGAATCCTTCTGGGATAGCGCCTGGCTGGGCTCTGCACAGGACTACTGGACTCATACTGACTCTGGGCCTCAGGACTGTTTTCCTGACTATCTGTGACCGGCCCACCGGCATTCTCCTCCACCTCATCTTGAGGCAAGGGTGTATTAGACTGTAGGGCATGGGCCTGAAATCCTTTCAGAAAGCGATTTTTGTTCTCCAACGTTTGGGGGGGACACACAATATGGCTCAAATGGTAGATAGCATGTGTATAATCAAGGATTCACTTGATCCCACGCTCAAAAATTGCACATTAATGTGTAATTCCCGAAATAATCTTAACATTTTTCACTTTAAAGAAAAACATAAGAAAAACAGCGCCCTCGCTTGACCAAAAATATATTGAAAAAATATATCAAGCTCGGTATATTGTGCCTCAAATATTATGATACGATGGGAATTTCTTTTTCATGTTCAAAGAAATTATTAATTTGTTTTATATAGTAAACACAGCTATGTGAATTGTTATTTTCAAAGATTTTATAGGTATTCTATTATTTTTACCAGATTAATTTTCGTCAAATATGGTTCGACTTATTGTTATTGAAATTTAATGAAAATGTTTTGTTGAGGCATTATAATCCCCACATTTTTTCGCCGATAAAGCTGGAGTACACAAACTACATGTACGTGGGTTTGAAAAGGTGTAATATGTGATTTTGCTTCATATTTTTTATTAGGTCATTTTTAAGTTCAATGAGGTTAATGTAAAATGAAATATTTTTGGCTTAACGCATGTAGAAACTATTTGTTTGCATTGAACTAAAAAAGATAACACATCTGGGGGGGGGGGATCCTCAACATTTGCCAATAAGTAGATTAGGAATTTCAAAACATGTGCATGCACATGTATTATTAAAGTATTTCCTTCAAGTATTTCCATGCTTTCAGTAAAATTCACTATGAACAGAATTAATTCAAACATGCCACTTGATTGACAATTATATAGAATTACCTGTTAAGATAAATCAATAGGATCACTTATTACAAGTTTTAGACTTTATGGCAAATGCCATGTCTAAAAGTTTGATCCACACAATTCTCCAAGTGTGCGAACATTTTTAGGTAAAAAAAAAAGAGGGTTGCAAAAATTCATAAAAACATTTTATCTGATGAAGAAAATGTGTTCATTGAAAAAAATGTTATTTTTTTCAAAAAGCATGGATAATATTTATTTGCAATTTATGAAAAATTTCTTATAAGGTCTAAAGAAATCAACACAACCCTCAAAAAGGTGAACGACATCAGTGGTAACATTACCTCAGTTGCATTACTTGTCATGTTTCAACCGGACACAAAAGAATAATTACATTGTATAAACAATATACATGTACGTGCAGCTTTTGTAGTTTACAAGTAGTCTTTGTAAGAAGCATTCCTTTGGCATTTTGGAAATCAAACATTTCCAATCTGATGAAAAAACAGAGCCCCGTGTGTCCTAATATCATTCTGCTATTTTAATTTCAAATAAGGGTTTGCCCTTCCCGACTTAGTATTACATGCATTACAATTAGCACTGCATGCTCAGTGCTTTCCAGTCTATGTGAGGTATAAAAAATCACATACTATTTGGGTGGAATTCGAACCCACAACCTTCCACTCTTGTGCAGATGGGATCACTGGCAAATTTGATACCTAGGCTATATCGCATGCAGTCAGCTGGAAGGGCTAACCCTTATATTTGAGTTAATATTACAATGACGCAAATCACAACAATTTCTCATTAGGTGCAAATACCTTAATTTTCTTTTCATTCCAATAGCATATTCTCTTCATGTCTATCCATTATTTATAGCTGATTTATAATTATATAAAGCCACAGTTAGCAACTTGTTCTCTACAAAGTTTGTTACATTGTTGAATGTGGATTGCTATCCTAGACTGGACTATTAACAGGATCAATGTTTTATTATCCACTGATAAAATGCGTACCTCAACGTTTGTTTCTTGTGGACAGTTTAAAAAGTATTTTGTAAGGCGGATTTGATTGAACAAATTCTATCAACACATCCGAATTGTAACATTACCTTATTTCAAGATTGTTTTTTCAAAGTGCCTATTTTGCTTTTATTTTTAAGCTTAAAATTGTTATCTAAACAATTTAAAAACCAAATCTCTCAGGCAATACACATCTGCCATTACACCTTTAAAAATGTAACTTGAAAATATGGTAATCGAGCTACATGTACCGTAATCTTGAAAATATATGAAAAAGCCAGAGTTTCCAACTTGTTCTCAACAAAGTTTGTTACATTGTGGATTGCTATCCTGGATTGGACTATTAACATAATTAAAGTTTTCCCACCGAAAAATGTGTACCTCAACGTTTGTTTCTTGTGTGCAGTTTAAGGCGTATTTCTTAGGCATCGCGAGTCTGGAACCAGGTAGTATACCGTCACTGCCATCATAATCTGCTACGAAACACCTCGTTATGTCAGACGATTTCCCACCCAAATCCTTCCAAATTTGTACACTTTCTAAAAAAATTTGTCCACGATGTCTCAGTTATTGGTTTGATGTCTTCATAAACTTCAGATAAATGTGCATAGCATTTTAATTTGGTGGACTCTGTTTCATTTTCGTTACGAGTATCGGCCATATTGACTTCAGACGATTTTTTTGACGTTGCCACTGGTTTGGACGTCCCATGGGTAGTATTAAAACAGCTATGTTTATTGTTTTGACGTTGCCACTGGTTTCGACGTCCCACATGTGGTAATAACAGCCATGTTCATCAGCTACAAAATCTGTTTGTTCAGCAGGCTCAGTGTCTGAAGCGCTCTCTTGTCCGTGCACCAGCGTTGATCTGTAAAACAAAGGAAATACACACAACACATTAAAACTGAAATGTTTATTAAATGTATATTTCGGCCCAAAAATATCAGCCACCAGGTCAACCGTTATTATTATCTGAAGGGTAAATTAATAGAAATGCAAACCCTTATTTAAATAAACATAACACCGATGCAAGACAATATAATAACATTAGTGTGTAAATTCTTTTCAACATTCTATTCCCAACAAAGCTGTTTTGTTCAGCCCCCCCCCCCCCCCCCCCCCCCCCCCCCCCCCGAAGGATCTGTTTGCAGTATACATGTATACAGCCTGAAAAAAAAACACCCAGACAGGTTGTGGAATAAATTCAGTTTTCGGAACTTTGTGCATTTGTCAGTTCAAAAATTGGCCAGGGGTTTCCCCATGGGTGGTGAACCCAATAAAACAGTTTGCATGAATATGATAATTAAGATATAAATTATCTTATTCATAACAAAATGTGTATAATTAGTGCAACCAAAATGAATGCCTGCAGTCAAGCTTCATATTTAAAAAATAAATAAATAAAATTGTATTGCAAAAAGCGCTTGTGCGCTACAAGCGCTTTTTGCTGGAGCAAACGTTTTAACTGAAAATTTAATTTCACAGAAAGTGAAACTTCAAGTTCTAAACACTCCCGTTCATAAATTGCGAGTTTATCTAGGGGGCCTACCCGTTACAAAGTTAGAAGAGAAATTTATTTCAGCGTGATTTTCCGATTTTATTTTGAAGTGCACAATGAACCCTTTGAATATGCCCCCCCAGCAAAATATTATAAGAAAACAATTTTCTGACAAACTTGCAGCTGGGTAATGGGTAGCCTATGTAACATTGTAAGTAGAGACTAGAGATAATAGGCCTAATGGTTTATCAGAATTTATCAACTTTAAAGAAATTCTTCAATGTTAAATTGGAATTTTCCGAGATGTATTCAAGTGCGCCACGTTAGCATGGTCGGCATGTAGCCCAGGTTGGACTCCTCAGTATCTTCATTACATTGCACTACTACTACTGTGTAATGCAATGAAATAAGGACGTCCAACCTGGGCTAGGTCAGCATGATGGTTTAGGCGACTCGGCAGATTTTGTGCCCAATTTCCGGACACCGCCGTTTTTTAATTTCGGAATAAATTTCATGACACCGAAGTTGTTCACAGAGGTTAAATAGCAAGCAATATAAGGTAAAAGTACCAGTATTTCACTGAATGAATTTGATTTTTTGTCAACAAAGAAGTTTGGCAACATTGCATGAGTAAAGTTAGGGTACGTATGCAAGGGCCTAACGCTAACGTTAGGCCTACGTACTGTGCGCCACGTTCACGACTAATGACTAATGTGGGGCTAGTACTCGTTTGAAAATAAAAAATAAATAAACTCAATGCTTACCCGCAGCTGACAAAGCTTAGGTTTGCTTCTTGTTTCTGCTTTCCAAGTAAGGAGAGCCCGTTTCTGTTTGTCGAATCGTTGGAATTTGGTACTGGATGAGCATTTGCGATGAAAACTGTCATGGCGGTCGTTTTGTTTACGTACGTTGCCACTGGTTTTGACGTCCCGCGTGTGGCCATAACAGCCATTTTCATTGGCTACAAAATCGCTTTCTATTTGCGCATGAAATTTAGTATCCAATGAACGCCAAGCCAAAAGTGACAAAGATCGCGAGGTACGAGAAACCCGATTTCATTGGACAAACACACGCACGACTGATTCTGTATGATATTATTCCGCACAAAATAGATACTTTTTTATCATCAAAATTACATAACATGCGAGACCTATGAATGCGGGATCAACAAAAATAATAACTATTGTATTGTTAACTTGCTTTAGAGAGTTATATTGTGTCCCCCCTCTGCCGAAGAGAACAAGGCTGAACGATACGAACGGATGCCCCACGGTCTATATCTTTCGCCTCTTCCTGCGAGATTCCTCTCTCTTCCACCTGAGGGTTTTCTGTCGCCCTCTCTTTGGAACTAACTCTCTCAGGCTCTAACTCGCCGACATATGGCTTTAGCCTGCCTACATGCACCACCCGAGGTTTACCACCCCGCTTCAATTTGATGCGGACCGTCACATCTGACAACTTCTTAACTATCTGCCAAGGTCCCTCCCAACGCAACTGGAGCTTGGGGGACATGAGCTTCTTTTTGGCAGGGTTATGCAGCCATACAAGCTGCCCCTCTCTTAGACCTGTCTCTGTCGCCCTTCTGTCATAATTCCTTTTCTGCCTACGGGTGCTTTTCCCAAGGCACTCTCTCGCTCTCGCATGCACTCTTTGCATGTCATTTCGCAGTTTTCCTGCGAAGTCTGTCTCAGTGTCACTCTCTGTATCTGGACAACTCGTGACCAAGTCTACAGGTATGCTGACCTCTCTACCCAACATCATCATGTTGGGGGATTCCCCTGTCGGGTCTTGAGGTGTGCATCGATACGCGAAGGTGGCATATGGGAGCATCTCATCCCAATCCTTTTGCCTCCTCTTTGGATCGATGAGCATAGCCACAATGTTCACTAGTGTCTTATTAAACCTTTCGACCATCCCATCGGACTTGGGGTTATAGGCGGTCGTTCTGGTTTTTGACACTCCAAGTATTTGGCACACCTCACCAAAAACTTGCGACTCAAAATTGGAGCCCTGGTCTGAGTGCAACTCTTGTGGCACGCCAAACCGGCATATAAATTCCCGCACCAATTTAAGTGCAACGGTCTTGGCAGTGGAATCTGGAAGCGGGTATGCCTCCATCCACTTCGTATGGTAATCTCCTACCACCAAAACCCACTGATTCCCACTGTCCGTCTTGGGCAGTGGCCCGAGCAAGTCTATGGCTACTCTTTCTACTGGTACGCCTACTCGGTATTGCTGAAGGGGAGCCTTTCTCCTCTTAACTGGTGCCTTTCTCCTGGCACATAATTCACAGCTCCACAGAAACGACCTGACATCTGCGGACATTCCCGGCCAGAAATATCTGTATCTCACCTTGGCCAGAGTCTTACTCATTCCTAGGTGGCCACTCACTTGCCCACCATGTACCTCTCTTAGGATTTCTTTCCTAAGGCTCTTTGGCAAAACCAATAGCCATCTTATCGATTTGCCGTCATCTGAGTCCCACTTCTTGTACAGCAGCCCCTCTCGGACTGCCAACTGGTCCCAGTAGGACCAGTAGGTCTTCACTTCGGAGGAAGAGTGTGAGACATTCCTCCACTCCGGGCGACTCTGGCCCTTTTCTCTTCCTCTCACGATCCAACTCATGGTTGTATCCTCGAGTTGAGCCTCTCTCAACTCATTCTTGGAAATTGTTGGCTGGGCTACTACGCCCCTCACCAACATCTCCTCTGTGGGGTGCTCCTCAAGCCTCCTTCCTGCCCAGGGCATCTTCCCTATCGGTGGCCTCCTCTCGGCCACACTGCTTACACTGTCGTCTTGACAGTCCATCCGCGTTGGAATGTTTCTTGCCAGGTCTGTGTTGGATTTCTATGTCATATTCTGAAATGACTTCCAACCATCTCGCCAGCTGTCCTTCGGGGTTCTTAAAATTAAGAAGCCACCGGAGAGCGGCATGATCAGTCCTGACTGTCACTTTCCGCCCATAGAGGTACTGCTTGAACCCTTCAAGTATACCACTACTGCCAACAACTCACGTCTGGTGACGCAGTAGTTTCTTTCGGGTCTACTAAGTTTCCTGCTTGCAAAAGCAAGAACTTTCTCTTCCCCATCCTGAAGCTGGGACAACACCGCACCGATGCTTTCCCCACTGGCATCAGTATCGAGGATAAAGTCTCCCTCAGGAATAGGGTACGCCATGACTGGAGCGGTTTGGAGCTTGCTCTTAAGCTCTTCAAATGCACTCTGGCATGCCTCACTCCATTTAAATTCTCTCGACTTCTCAGTCAAGGCATGCAGAGGACTGGCTATCTCCGCAAACCCTCGAATGTACTTTCTGTAATAGGACGCGAGGCCGAGAAAGCTTCTCACGTCCCGTACACATTTCGGCACTGGCCATTTTGACACTGCTCTCACTTTCTCTGGGTCTGTTGCCACCCCTTCTGCGGATACGATGTGCCCTAGGTAGCTAACCGACTTCTGGAATTAGTGGCACTTGCTAGGCTTTAACTTGAGCCCTGCTTGCCTCAATCTTTCCAGCACTACCCTTAGACGCTCTATTGTCTCCATCTCTGTCTCACCGAAGACAATGATGTCATCTAAGTATATCAGCAGGGTCTCCCACTGTAACCCTGCCATGACCTTCTCCATAAGTCTCTCAAAAGTCGCCGGAGCGTTGCACAAGCCAAAGGGCATGCACTTCCACTTATACAGCCCATTTCTCACCACGAATGTGGATTTCTGACTGGCTTCCTCATCTAGTGCAACCTGCCAATACCCTGACGCAAGGTCTAGCGTTGCAAACCACTGGGCCCCTCTCAACGCATCAAACGTCTCATCGATGCGTGATGGCACTGGGTACGCATCTTTGATGGTGACAGCTTTGCCTACTGCACATGCACATAATTCCGAGTCGGCTTGTTGCACTTGGGTAAAAGACAGACTAAAGAGTCTGCCGCTGGACCGGTAAGTGTGGGTATCTGTTTTAGGAACATTATTTTCATTCATTCATTCATTCATTCTTTATTATTTGTACCACATCTCATGAAAATAAAATTGGAACGTAATTATTAAAGAAACTAAACTTGTATAAGCCATTTCGTTACAATATGATGCTTGTGTCAAAGGTCATTTGCTGTCAAGCTCTAAAATAGGCTGGAATTGTCCAACTTGTCTCATTTGAAAACTGGAAGTCCAATTGGAATCAAACTTGGGTCATGCATGCACTGTTGTAACCTTTATATGATGGTCATGTCAAAGGTCAAGTACTCAGGTTAAAGGTCATCTGAGGTCAAGTTGTAAAAGAGGCTGGAATTGTAAAATTGGTCATTGTGCTATTAATAGTGCCGATTGAGGTATCAAAATGTGCAGAGAACATGATTAACATTTAAGCAGGCGAGACGCGTGGTTCGAGAACCACCTTGTTTTTGGAATAGATCTTTTTTAAACATGTGGGAAAAACCGTTGCTGATCTGTAAATTTTTTTCTAAATTATTTTTTGGGTAAATTTCGTATGGTAAAGTGAAAAGTTCCAATTTGGTTACGGGTTCCCCTTTGCCTACTGCACATGCGCTGTACAGTCATAATTCCGAGTCGGCTTGTTGCACTTGGGTAAAAGACGACTAAAGAGTCTGCCGCTGAACCGGTAAGTGTGGGTATCTGTTTTAGGAACATTATTTTCATTCATTCATTCATTCTTTATTATTTGTACCACATCTCATGAAAATAACATTGGAACGTAATTAGATTAGGAAATTAGATATTAGATTACCGAAATATATTTATACATTCTTTTTTAATTTAGAGATACATGTGGAGGGGGATCCCCAAAAAGCAGAGCTTGTCGAGTAGGGATCCCCTTAAACATACATTAACCCGTAAATTTGATGAAAATGAAGAATGTGGAAGTTGCATCAGACAAGAATAAACAATTAAGCCAATAATATTCCTAATCAATACAAATACAAAGTAGTAACCCAGTAAGAAGTTTAATCTAAGCTCAAGTAATTGGATAATAGACTAGTTTTAAGTTTATATTTAAATAATGGGGAGCTACGAATGCCCTTCAGTGAATTATGTAAGGTATTCCAAAACTTGGGGCCTTCATGTCTAATTGTCTTTTTAAAAACAGTTGTTCTTGCAAATGAACAGTGAAATTCTCTACGTTGTCGGGTAAAGTGGTGATGTATAGTTTCATTTCTGCAAACATTTGTTTAATTGAATTTGGGAGTAAATAATTTCTTAAACGATGCATGAAGGCTCCAAGCTGAACTGAGTAAATGTCATTAACCTTAGAGTTTTATGTTTATAGAAAAGTGGATTTGAATGTTCAAGCAAACTAACAGAATTAATTACTCTCAAGGCCCTTTTTTGTAGATTAAGAATTCTGTTAACATGTTTAGCAGCACAATTTCCCCATGCCAGGATCCCATAGTTCAAATATGGCAAGATCAGAGTATTATAAAGCATAAACAGGACTTCCTGTGGGAAAAAGGCTTTGAGCTTACTAATAACACCTACATTTCTTGAGATAATAGAACAAATATTATTATATATATAGGGCAAGATAGCTCAGTTGGTAGAGCGCCGGTACGGTAACCCGGAGGTCGCAGGTTCGAATCCCGCTCCTGCCAGTTTCTTTGTTCACTTTGAAATTGCATGTTATTTACTAATAAAACATGGTCCCATTTACCGAATATATATATTGATAACATAAAAATACTGTATTCTGATTGTGTAAACATTTTGGGATTGTATATTGATCCTACTCTCTCTTGGAAAAATCAAAATAATAATATTTGTTCTATTATCTCAAGAAATGTAGGTGTTATTAGTAAGCTCAAAGCCTTTTTCCCACAGGAAGTCCTGTAAACTGTATTCAAATTTACCTAGTCAGTTTCCCTTGTGGATTGTTTTACGTAAATAACATGCAAGTAGTTTTCTTGATATTAAGGGATACCTTATTTGCTTTAAACCATTCAGAAATTTTAAGTAGTTCCCGATTGGCTAAAAGTACGTCAATGTTATTATGACTAAGAAATAAATTACTGTCATCAGCAAACATAATGAATGAAAATAAATCAGACGAGTTGTTAAAATCATTAATGTAAATAGAACACAGAAGAGGTCCAAGTATATTTGTTTAAGAGAAGATTGGTAATCCTGTAAAAACACAAATTGTTGACGATTTGAAACCACTCAAGAGGAATGCCTCTTATCCTATAATAGGCAAGCTTTGATAAAATAATGTCATGGTTGATAGTATCAAAGGCCTTAGAGAGGTCTAAAAATATTCCAAGCGTACTTTTGGATGAATCAAGGTTAGTTGTGATTTTATCAATTAATTGAATGATGGCATGCGAAGTTGAGTGATTTTCTCTAAAACCAAACTGGCTATCTGATATAATATTATTCTCATTAAAAAATTTAGTGGTACGACTATATATGATACGCTCAAGAATTTTTGAGAAGGTGGTTAATACTGAAATTGGTCTGTAGTTGTTTACCAATTTCGAATCACCACTCTTAAAAATAGGAGTAACTCTGGCAACCTTCATTTTTTCAGGAAATATTCCTGTTGAGATCGAAAAATTCATAATAAGGGTTAAAGGCCTAGTGATTGAGAAGATAATTTCGTTTATAAGTGAACTAGTTATTTTATCATAACCTGCACTTTTTTTCTTTGGTAATTTATGTACAACATCAATAATTTCTTCTTCAGTAACTGGGGCAAAGAAAATAGAATTCGGATTAGGGTTAGATAAGTAATCAAAGAAGTTATTTGTGTTTGGTGGGATTTTGTCACTAAGAGTTTGACCAATTGCAGTAAAATAATTATTAAACTGATCAGCTATGTGATGCGGATTATCAATAATTTCACCATCAATGTCAATACTGTTGATTCTGGATTGCGGTTTACTGCTAATTACATTATTGATTATTTTCCATGTATTCCGAATATTATGTTTGTGTTGTTTGAACTGCTCAGCATAATAATTACGTTTAGAGTTACGAAGGACATTAGTTACAATATTTTTATAGCGCACATATTTTGTTCGATTGGAATCATTAGGATGTGACATGTATCTGTGGTAGAGCTTATTTTTGTGGTAGATTGATTTGCATAAACTAACAGTAACCCATGGGGATTTCGGAGTTGTTTTTCGTGATGCATGCTTATTATGTATAGTGGGAATATTCTTTTCAATAAGTGAATTTAAAACATCCATAAGATTATTAAAGGCAATATTTGCATCAGAGGCAGAGGCGAAACCTTTTAATCAACTTGATATCACTACTGGTTTTCTTGCTCCAACAGAAAACAACACAAATTTGGCAAAGAGCACCTTTTATTATTATGTAAGATTGGTTCCCAGCGGTTAGTGCTATAAATGAGCATAAAACGTAGCAGAATTCTGACAGGTTTTGCTAATTCAGGTTTTTCTATTTATATACCAGAAATGCCATGCGTTGTTCTAATTGCTGTGAAAACTAAAATACATTTCTACATTCAAAAATAACTTCCTCTATTATTCAAACTTACGTACCATAATAAAAACGGCATCCAACTAATAAAAAAGTGAAATGATTACAGCGCTTGCTCACACGGGGGCCAATCAAAAGTGTCATACCCGAACTAGGTACTGGTCCCAATATTGTAAGACAGGAACAGTACTATTAAATCGAACAAAATAATGCCGCCTTGCCATGATTAAATTGGAAAGATTTGAATACTCAAAAACAAATTGGACATGGTATTTATGGCTTTGTTCTTCATTGACTGATTCTCCTTCTTTCAGGCTATTGCTAATAAGAATACCCAGTATAGTGGCCCAGCCTTTGCTGCAGAAGCACTCTCTAAGGTCTTGCCTGATAAGAACGCCCTCATCGTTGACTGTGCCGCTGGAACGGGAAGAGTTGGCGAAGAGGTGAGTGAACTATTCTGTTCAATTTCCAGTTCAACTTATTCAGCATTCATTTGCAATTGACAGCAAATTTTTAAAGAGATGGAACATTCAGCAGCCCAGCCCAGCCCAGCCCATGAAACCCTCAGCCTAACCAATTTGTGTATACCAGGAACTCCCCCGGCCACTGTCTATTTGTATTAACCCTTTTGCAACTCTTCCACTTGGTTTGTACACATTTCTACCAGGACAGCTTGCAGATTGGTTGCTTATCCCCAGTATGACAGGCCTGCACTACAGACACTCGCCCATCCATATAAATTGTTTGCATCGAGATAGAAAATATAAGAGTCCGGTTTATCCGGACTGTAATCTTTTAGATACTCGTTATTCGCCTTGAAATATCTAGCGCTTCCAACACTCGATATTCCTCCTCTTTTCGCCTTTAAAAAAAATAAGTGTTTGTCTATATCAGTCAAAAGTTCTAATTCAATTTTCGTGTGTCTCAACAGCGCGTCCCAACTTAGACCAGGTGCTGTGTAGTAGTTGGCGGGGTCTAATTTGTAGTTTGTTCTACACATTCGCCTAAAATTCTCAAATACCCCAGCTAGTAATAGTGTCTGTAGTTACGTACAAGTCGTGATATTCGCCTAAGTTTTTAATACCAAATTTTTCCCATACTCGTTGCGCTCTTTCATAATCTTCGTTGGATATGTGTTTGTTCTTTGGACCGCTATAAAAACACTCCTTGGGTGGTAAACTAGTCTCGTAAAATGTTTCATGAGTGTCCATATACTCGTATGGATAAACACCCTTTTGTAATAAGATGTCTACATTCTCTTCACCAAAATGTTTTAAAAGTAAACTAAAAGATTATCTCGGACAACTCTTCACCAAATTGTCAAGAGCGCTAGACATAAAATGAAACGAGTCGATAAATCTATATTGACCGACCGAAAATGAAATGTATTTTTCTGAATTTTTTGGTATGCACCCGATGTCTTTTTGATACTTTGAAATGCCCTGCATGATCAAATGTGCGTCGTAATTCTCTAAATTGTGAAAGATGACTGGTATTGGCATACTATAAGGTCGTATTTGTAATTTAAGATTACAGTAAGCGTGTGCAGCACCGCGATATTTACCGGTTATATGTGACAGTGATCTCTGACCTTTCGAAATTTGTTAATCCTCTTTTCGCAAGACATACATCTTTTTTCGATGTATCCCTTGTCGTTTTCGTATGAGTATGCTCTTTCTTCTTTTATTTTCAAATTGGGTTCTTTAGGCTTGTTACACTGACAATTACACGAGTAATTTTGATAAATTGGTTTTTCGCAAATCCAGCACTCATTAGAGTTTAGGTGAATTTTTTCTTCTTTTAACGTATATTCCATCGGTTTAGCGTTAGCGAGTAAGGTGTTAATTTTAGGTTCTATTTTTTTCAACGAGGCTATAAAATGATCTACAGCATCTATACCTCTATACGTCTTTTGATATATTTTATGTCCATCGCATCTGACGAGAACGTATGAATAACCGCAGGCTGTGTGAATGTGATTTTTAGACTGGCTTGTTGTTTTTTCTAATATAGATTCAAAATCAGCGTATATGTCTTGTAAATTTTTAAATTTTTTGAACTTTAATATATTATTGTCCGGTTTTGGCATTACGACCTTGGATGGAGGTGAGTCTATTCCTTTGCAATCTAGCTCGTGTAATTCCAACTTTTCTAACGAATTAAAATGCAATAAACATCTCAAGCAAAAATATTTACGATGTTGACTCTTTGTAACGCTAGACAATAATCTAGGCAAGTTATTTATCCAGCAATAATGACCGTCGAACAACAGCAAATTAACGCGAGTTGGAGCATCTGGGTTTTTAGACAGGTATAATGGATATATCGAGTCTTCATATCCAAACACGTTTATACTTAGATTATTTTGTCTTTCTACTCTCGGTATTTGATGTATGGGCGTGGGGAAGTCTACATCTTTAAAATTTAAGCCGTCATCAGTTTTATAAATAGAAGTTCTATTTCCGCGAAATTGGTAATTTGGGTTTGTTTCTATTTTTTTATTTTTTTTACTTTATCGGTATATATACCCAAAGCGGCTCTTATACACCATCTTATACACTCTTGATCTTCGTTTTTGATGTTGACGGTTGCGTGTTTACTATCGATAAATTTGGGTAGTTCTACGTAAGAAGCGCCTACCATAGGGTTAACTCTGTTTATGTTGATGTAAAACGCAAGTATTTTATCTATAGTCCAACCACTTCCTTCATTCGTGTATTTATCTATCTGCGATAGTATCGTTTCAAATTGTCGTCTGAGCGTTGTTTGTATTTCACTCTCGTTTAAGACACGATTTTGAAGACTAAAATGAGTTGCCGTCGATGTTACAGTATTGCCTTCTGATGTTATTTTTATATACTTTACTTTCATAGCAATCTGAAGTTTCATCGTTTCTATTTCTCTTAATTCTGTGGTTATTTTGCTTTTGATCATTGACATGTGGGTATTGTAAAATTGTTCCGGATCGTCGGTAAACAGATTTGGAACAAGTTCCCAATTTCTATAACTGTTTGCAAATCTTCTCGTCTCTCGAAAATCAGATTCTCAAAAAATATTCGGAGATTTATCTTTTTATAGCTTTGATGTAATCTTTTTTCAGCGTTTCACCATTTCTACCCGTAGAAATTACTTGGATATTTTTATCGCGCACGATTTGCTCGAGACTTTCTTTTGATTTTATTCTCAAATTTTTAAATTTATTTTCTTCTTTTTTTATAGCTCGAATGTAGTCTCGTCGATTATAGTTCAGTTGCTGCGGGATTGTGATATTGTTTTGTTGTATGTAGCTCGTTAATTCTTCTCCTCGAAACGCGTCGAGTGTTCGTATAGCTTGAATGTAATCTCGTTTAGTATACCTCGCTTGCTGAGGCAACGGTATATGGTACTCTTCTACTACACTACGTAGTCGGGGTAAATTCCAATTTAAATAACCTCGTAAAGCCTGCAGTTTATGGTTGGCTCGTTGCGAGACTAAAACGTCTCGTTGTTCTAAAAACTGTTGTAGACTTTTTTAAGACCATCTATTGTATCCAAATATCGAAGGTTGTGTTTCCATTTTATTATACACACTATATAATGTTTCTTTTTTATTTAAAAAAAATATAATTTGTTTTGGCTTATGTAAAAAAATATTTCATTTTTCTGGACCTGGAAATTTCTGGTGGACAACTATACGACTCGATTTGATGGAGATGGAGATGGAGGGGAGGGGAGGGGAGGGGAAGGGGAGGAGAGGAGAGAGAATTTATTAAAATTTTATAAAATTTATTCAATTTTTTCTGGATGGTAGAGAGAGAAAGGAATTGTCGCAGAATCGGCATCCCCTATAATACTTGATGACTCTACACTCTACAGTGTTTCTTTCAATTCTTCTAGTTCTTCTCGCAATGAAGTGGGTGCTTCACTCTGCAATGATCTGCAGAGTGTGTTGATTTGGGGGAACGACTGGCTGGTAGCCTTCAATGCAAAGAAAACTAAATTATTGTCTTTGTCTTGATCTAGAGGTGATTCATTCCCTTCACTTCATGGGTCCCTTGTCTTTGCCCGTGATATATGACTTACGTCTTCTTGGACTTGTCATCTCCCCTAATCTTAGTTGGGAGACGTATCACAGGTATTGCCAAAAGTGCTTCCATGCAAGTTGGTTGTCTTTATCAAGCTCGGAAATATCTACCCCCTGATGTTATCCTTTACCTTTATAAGACAACTATACGTCCACTTATGAAGTACTTTTCCCACATCTGGGCTGGTGCTTCTCAGGCCTGGTGGTTCTGCTTGTCACTTACCGGTATCCTATACAGAAGCGCATTGTTAATTTGGTTGGAGAAGAGTTGGGCTCATCCTAACAATCACTCTGTCACTGGAGATCTGTTGCTGCTCTTACAATGTAGTCTGTTCTACAGGTAGTTGCATGGGTGTTCTACCGGCGTGTCCAGCTTGGTTCCTCCAGTTAGGGTATTTTAGCATGAAACTCGTCTCTCCGCCTGTTCCCACCAATACACTCTGACTGTACCTAGATGTAGAACAAAAAGCTATGCCAATAGTTTTTCCCCTCGCTCTGTATCACTGTGGAACTCTTTGCCTGGTGCATGTTTCCCTTCATCTTATGATGTGCCTTGATGTGCTCCTGTTTTATACTTTTTGGGAAGGACCCTCATTGGTTTTGTAAACGGTTTTTGACTGTGGAAATTGACAACCGTGGACCCTATCATCCTCGGTTGTTAACCCTTACCCTGCCAGACGCAGCACAGTGCATCTGTGCTGACAGCTCCACTTGGCTGGACTCTCCACACAAGTCAGTGTGACAAAGTATGCATTCTGATGCGTCTTCCAGGGTTCTAGCAAAAATGCCCTAGAGGGTTAGGGTTAAATCTAGTGTACACGATTGGTAATCCTCAATTATTTGTTTACTGAATTATTACGAAATACCTTACTAGACTGTAAGTTAATAGTAGTCTCAATCATCCTGTGAAATGATGGCACCAGGTGTACTGTCGTTGTCAAGTAGAAATTTATATCGTTTTCCAATTATTTCCAGCTGGAAATGGTTGGAAAACTGCCCTGTAGCCTTTAGTCAAGGCGCGCGTGGCTACCCGGACGAGTGGCGCGCTCCGGACCTGATGGCACTCTGGGCGCGTCACGCATCCAGGTAGCCATGTGCACCTTGACTAAAGGCTATCATCCACCCGACGGTTGAAAACGAGTGCCGTTTTTCTCTTCTTTTTTTGCCATCCAACAATGCAAAACTTTGAACAGGTCAGTGGAACAACATTTCCTATAAAATACTAACCCCTAAATCCGCCCATTTCTGAAAATTGCAACAATGACCAATCATGTACACTACTTTTTAAAGGTCCATGATTTAAATATGCATACAAACTCACCCTAACCACATGTTTTTAAATGTTTGAACCATGGACAATATGCTAATCACTACACTCCTAATTTGGTTGCATTTGGCAAACCAAATCTTGTACCTCTTACAGCTGTTCAAGTGTGGGTTCAGCAGCATAGATGCTGTGGACTTCTCACAGAAGTGTTTGGACATTAGCGCCTCAAAAGGAGTCTACCGGAGACTCATTTGTGATGCATTCGGCAGAAACCGTAAGCTCAATGATGTAACAGAAGGTGAGCAACACCTGAGCAAAGGGACCATGCAGTAGAATGTCACTTTAGTACGAAATCAGATTTCTTGGATTCCCATGGTTACCATGGCAACCGATTTTGCAATTCATGGTAACCATGAATTGGAGCTATTTATGCTGAGAAGTACATAAAAAATAGCTATGGAATTCAAAAACAGTTTCGGGCAGTTTTGGACTGGGAATTCATAGCTTGCTATAGGATTGTCGTTGCCATATGAATATCCAACTCCCGTGAATATCTGACACAATTGTGCTTTAATTTATTATGATTCGTCACACAATCCACAAGGGAAACTGACTAGGTAAATTTGAATACTTTTTCAAAGTGAACAAAGAAACTGGCACGAGCGGGATTCGAACCTGCGACCTCCGGGTTACCGTACCGGCGCTGTTCACTTTGAAAAAGTATTCAAATTTACCTAGTCAGTTTCCCTTGTGGATTGTGTGACGAATTATAAGTTAAAAAGTCGTATCCTCATTGAGTGATCTCCACAATGTCGCTTCCCAGGTTGTATCGTAAAATTGGGTGTGATCCCTGGCTACACGGCATTCTGGGTTGATGACTTCTGACTAGCGCCCACTCGAACAAAGATACTGACCATTTGGGAGACCGCCAACATAGGGCAAGATAGCTCAGTTGGTAGAGCGCCGGTACGGTAACCCGGAGGTCGCAGGTTCGAATCCCGCTCGTGCCAGTTTCTTTGTTCACTTTGAAAAAAATTAATTTATTATGATTATAAACACAATATTTGTTTGGCAAAGGAATAACATTTAAATTCATTCTAACTCTAACCCTATCCAATTCCTAACCCTAACCCCAACCATAATCCTATTTCTCACTTTAATCTTCGCCCTCACCGCACATTATGTTTCTCATTGTTTTGTATACGGGGGCTTACTGAGCATGCGCAGTCTAAGCAACAAGTCAGATTTTCAGGGAATCTGATATTTGCGCGATACCGGCAAAATATTCAACAATCATGTTTTTTCCCCAAAACCGACTTACAAATGAGTGCATTGACCTCGGATGTCAAATTAATTTTAGGTGATAGATAATCATCAAAATAATGCATTTGATTGAAAATTGTAGAAGCAATGCCAAAAAACCTATTTTTTTTCCCCAAAAAATACGCTACTGGAAAACTTGAACACATACCTCTGCCAAATTTCAGGTGACTCGGCAAGGCTAGAGAGAGCCAATCTAGAGAGAGCCAAGAAAGTCCAGTGTCATATGAACATCGTGAATATCCGATTCTTTACCCACAATGCATTGCAACAAAATTACACTTTTATGATAGACACAATAATTTTTTGGCAATGGCATAACCTTTCAGGCCAAGTAAAAAAAAACATGTTTGGTGTCCGGATTTTTTGAAAAAAGGAGGGGGCTTCTTATTTTTTATTTTCATTCCTTTTAAAATCTCCGACAACCATAGGCTTTTCAACTGTTCAAAGATACAAAAAGGGAAGACATGGTGGACAAGAGAATTGAACATGTTTACACAGTGGTTTTAATGGTTTTAGTAAGCTCAGATTTTATTTCCCAAAGGATTGGTTGACATTTTGGGGGTTTTTTTTCACCTCATTTCCACTGGTAAAAAAAATTAAACATCCAGGCGGCCTCCAAAAAGGAAGCGGGGCGGGGACGCTAAACATGTTTTTTATTTTACTTCGCCTAATCTCATCCCAACTCTAATCCTAGTGACCCTAAACCCTAACCCTATTTCTCACCCTAATCCAAACCCTCACCCTTACCATATGTTTCTCATTGTTTCGGTGTACGGGGCCTACTGAGCATGCTCAGTATAACCAACAAGTCGGATTTTCAGGGAGACTGATATTCACGCGACACCGGTCCTGCTTGGGTTAAACATGTTGAATTTGTTATTGCATGACCCTTTAATTAAGACCAACCACACGTTTGTTACGAATACTTTTCTGCCCTTTACCAGGATATTATTCTGGATTGACCTGCGTTGGTGGCATTTCTATAGGCCACCTGTCAGACGATGTTTTTCCAGAATGGACTCGGATTGTCAAAAAAGGTAAAACAAATTGTCACGAAACCTTTCCTTTTCTTCCATCTGCAGACTTTGATAAAACAATCAAGTTTGATGAATTTGAAAATTAGAATTAGAGTTTAAAGGTAGTGTACACGATTGGTAATTCTCCAATTTATTTTTACAGAATTATTACGAAATTACGAAGCCCGGGAAGGGACAGTGAGAAATATTTTTTCCCAGCTGCTAATTCGTTTGAACGATTTATTAATTCGTTTGAACGATTTATGAATTCGTTTGAACGATTTATGAATTCGTTTGAACGATTTATGAAATCGTTTGAACGATTTAGCTAATTCGTTTGAACGATTTATGAAATCGTTTGAACGATTTAGCTAATTCGTTTGAACGATTTATAAAATCGTTTGAACGATTTATAAAATCGTTTGAACGATTTAGCTAATTCGTTTGAACGATTTATTAATTCGTTTGAACGATTTATTAAATCGTTTGAACGATTTAGCAGCTGGAAAAAAAATATTTCTCACTGTCCCTTCCCGGGCTTCGTACGAAATACCTTACTAGACTGTAAGTTAATAGTAGTCTCAATCGTCCTGTGAAATTATGGCACCAGGTGTGCTGTTGTTGTC
Organism: Hippasteria phrygiana; assembly: GCA_037893225.1. Lineage (NCBI taxonomy): Eukaryota > Metazoa > Echinodermata > Asteroidea > Valvatida > Goniasteridae > Hippasteria > Hippasteria phrygiana. The sequence continues at coordinate 1,281,206 of JAZGUH010000313.1, forward strand.
AAGAAAAGTGGAAATGAATATCGTTTTCCAACGATTTCCAGCGGGAAATCGTTGGGAAAACTGCCCTGTAGCCGTTAGTCGAGGCGCGCGTGGCTATACCGGAACGAGTGGCGCGCCCCGGACATGATGGCGCCATGGCATATCCGGGGCGCGTCACGCGCTCAGATAGCCACGCGCGTCTTGACTAAAGGCTATCTTTCGGCCGACGGTTGAAAACGAGCGCCGTTTTTCTCTCGGTTTTTTCGCCATCCAACAACGCAAAACATTGAACAGGTCAATGGAACGATATTTCCAATAACATACTAACCCCCAAATCCGCCCATTTTTGAAAATTGCAACAATGACCAATCATGTACACTGCCTTTAAAATCTTGCTACCCGACTTTGACACTCCTTCCATTACCAATAATCTGCATTACCTTAAAAAAATAATTAGTCGGAGAATGGCTCTCAAATGGGGTTTTGCCATCTCACAGCCGGGTTTGTATTCTATCTCCCCCTCACTAGGTCCCTGATCCAAGGGCAAATGCCTGGGGTGGGCAACGGGGGTCATGTCCCTGCTCGCCAACAGAAAGCAAACCCCAAATCCCCCAAACATCTCCAAGCACCACAAACACCCAAACAAACCCCTAATAATCTCAACCCCAACCACTAAACCCCATACCCCAAACTCCCCAAACCTAAACACACCCCAAAACCTCCAACCCCCCCCCCCCAAAAAAAAAAAAACCCAACCCCAAACCCCCTCCCAAAATCCCAACCCCGGCTGAACCCAAACCCCCAACCCCCAATAGTCCTAAACCCCCAAAACTCCCCCAAACAAAAACACAAAACCTTAAAGTTAGTGTACATGATTGGTCATTGTTGCAATTTTCAGAAATGCGCGGATTTGGCGGTCAGTATTTTTAAGGAAATATCGTTCCACTGACCTGTTCAAAGTTTTGCGTTGTTGGATGGCGAAAAAAAGAAAAGAAAAACGTCGTTCGTTTTCAACCTTCGCGCGGATGATAGCCTTTAGTCAAGGCGCGCGTGGCTACATTGACGCGTGATGCGCCCTGGATGCCAGCATGTCCTTAGTCTTGGTTCCAAGACGTTACTGTCAGATACTTGTCATCAACAGAGGGCGCAGTTTGCAGGCTGTCACCAGCGGGCGAGCGCGCGATCAATCACGGAGTTACAGTAACGTCTTGGATATTTCTTACTTTTGGGGGCGGGACCCGACTATGGAAATCGTGGCTGAACATGCATCATTCATATCACGTGACTGGTCTGACCTCCATGGTTAAGTTTGACCGATTGCCTCAATTATGCAAAATGTGCCTGCGGTCGACGCGACGTGTAATATAATACCGTTTGAAAAAAAACGTGGATGTACTACTGTGTACAAAAGCCACTTGTAGGCCTACATACAATGTACACTGTACATGTACATGTATTTATGTACAATGTTCATCCACATTTGAACACTGTGGATTGTATTGTATAGTGTACGTATACGTACTTGAACTTCAAGTTTGAATAACTTGGGAGTTTCTGATCTTTCTTGCTACGTCCCAGAATGAGATAATGATAATTTACCTGCAGGTGTGCACTTTAATCTGGGATGTTAATTAGCCAATGTGAATGAATAAATGCAGAATAGTCAATTTTTTAAATTATTTTTTATCAAAGATTGATTTCTGCCAGTCTTGTTTAATTACATGTACAAACATGTGGTGCCTTTTTTTGCAGCCAGCCATGGCCAGGCCCAGTATTGTATTGGATATTTCAGTCCAGTTAGTTGCATCATGGAGGAAGGATTTATTTAAAGGACGTCTTTGGTCAACTTTTGTCTTCAAGGTGGAGCTTAAATTCATCATTGTCTTAATTATTTATATTTCTCCCAATATAACATTCCTCCACTAAATACATTACATTCCTACATGTGTATAGTATCCATGTAGGCCTATACTAATATTTAAAAAAGTGAACATGAAGAAGAGAGGTCTGAAATAGCAAGCCCAGCAAACCACTTAAATGCAGTGGATTTAAAATCAAAGTAGATGGTTAACTTCACTCAATTATTCAAATTCTTGAGGTAAACATAATTTGTCACTGGATAAAATGTATTTCTGTAAAGATTTAAACCATTATTGTAAAGTTACATTTATGTTAACATATACTTTACCATTGAAGGTTAGAACTGCCACAGAGTTCATCAGAAATATGAAACACACCATTTGTTACATCTCTTTTTTCATGTATTTTCAATTTCCATCCGGAAAAATTAAATTGGCAGATGTACCGGTCATTTACTACTCAGTGTAAAATAATCGACATTACATGTTCATGTGGCATTTAAAAAAATGTATAATACATTTACTTATACAAACTAGCTGGGACGTCCTCCATTCTGAAGTCTTTTTAAGTTTATCACCTCACATGTTTATACACTAGTGTTCTAGCTTAAAAAATATTTCCCACAGACATGACAGACTGGGTCACGTCACGCGGATCGCGTATCGCGCAATCCTTCATTCAAAACAATACAACAGTCGACGCGTCGGGCCCGGGCGCGGTGAACTTCAAATTTCCAGACAACCACAACACACATACACAAAAAACCGCACCCAGAGGGTGATGACCGCACCACCTGCACCGCGTCCTATTTAATCGTGCATGCTCGCCAAGTTATGAATAATTCATTTGTCAAGGTCAAACTCAATCGCTGATTGGCTCCCCCGGAAAGTCGGGGGAGAATGTCGAAAAAGTAAAGAAAAAGTTAAGACCCGCGGACAGAAATATCCAAGACCTTCGTGGAAGTGAAGAACCAAGCAAAGAACAGTAGAATCGATTCTTGTCAGAGCACGTAATATATAAAACATTACATTATCGAATACAATCAGAATCGATTTACTGAGAAACAGCGCCCTCGTTCGGAAGGAAAACAAGGAACACGAAGGTCTTGGAACCAAGACTAGCATGTCCTGGGCGCGCCACTCGTCCGGGTAGCCATGTGCGCCTTGGCTAAAGGCTCATTGTTATAGAGGGCAATTTTTCAACGATTTCCGGCCGGCAATCGTTGGAAAACGATATAAATTTCCACTTTTCTTAACGACAGCACACCTGGTGCCATCATTTCACAGGATGATTGAGACAACTATTAACTTAGTCCAGTAAGGTACATGTATTTCGTAATAATTACCAATCCGTGTACACTACTTTTAATTCATGCTTGTGAGATTTTTTTTTGATTCATTGATCTATTCTTTCACACAGGTGGTTTCATGGTCTTTACCTTGAGCTGGTTAGTTTTTCCTGACGATCCCAAGGAACACACGGACACAATGATAAAGATCCGAGACGCCATCAACCAGCTGACAAAGGATGGAGTCTGGGAGATAGTGGACAAAGTTGAACTAGATGGGTCTTTTATTCTTGGATATGGAGCTGAACTGTACACCATTTGTCGTCTGTAAAAATGGGATTAGCATTTAGGCTATAAAAGAGTGTTTAGGGTCCGGGCTTTTAAAGGAAGCGGGCGGGGAGGCTAAACACGTGGTTTATTTTTACTTTGCCTTATATGCGATCTATTAAAGATCACATTAACATCTCACCAATCGGGTCTTTGATTTATTGGTAATTAATAATAGAGCATGGATTGCTCAGACCTGAGCACAATTAGTTATAAGTATATTAAAGGTAGTGTACACGATTGGTAATCCTCAATTTTGTTTATTACGAAATACCTTATTAATAGTAGTCTCAATCATCCTGTGTGAGTTGATGGCACCAGGTGTGCTGTCGTTGTCAAGAAAAGTGGAAATTTATATCGTTTTCCAACGATTTCCAGCCGGCAATCGTTAGAAAACTGCCCTCTATAACAAATGTAGACTGTCAAGGCGCGCGTGGCCCGGACACGCTGGCATGGCTGGCATATCCGAGGCGTGTCACGCGTCCAGGTAGCCACATGCGCTTTGACTAATGGCTATCATCCGGCCGACGTTTGAAAACGAACGCTATTTTTCTCTGGGTTTTTTTCGCCATCCAGCAACGCAAAACTTTTAACAGGTTAGTGAAACGATATTTCCTATAAAATACTAACACCCAAATCCGCCCATTTCCGAAAATTGCAACAGTGACCAATCATGTATACACTACCTTTAAGGAGTTTCAAAAGTTTTGGGTCTTTGGGGAAATTTAGTTTTATCAAGAGTTTCGCTAATCGATATTCTAGCCTTACCAAAATATCAGATCAGATCAGATCAGATCTGGTCCCTCGTTCCCATTCTCGTGACTTTGTCGCGATTATAGCACCCCATATGCTTTTATTCATTCTCTGTGTCATAATGTTATTCTGTTTTCATTATTTCAAAATAGAATACCAGTATGATTGTAAAAAAATTGGTAACAGAAACAGAGACTCAACTGTTTCCCCCTTGATTCAAGCGAAAGAAGTTTTAGTACAGACAGACGCTGGGAGTAATCCAAATAGTCAGCTGTGTCGTGGTTAATTACATGTTGCTTAAAATAAAATCGTGTAAAATCCCGTTGAATCTTTTCTATGCGATTTGTATTACTCTTATTACTAGACTGAAACCATATGGGGCTAGCGTACTCAATGTTTAACATGTTACAACACACTCGTTGGTCAGAAGGGCTCATACGCATTTACAAGTCGTGTAACTCACACGTCTGAGTAAACTACCATTTGACACAACAATGCGGGAATCTAAACACATTGCGTGAGTAATAATTGCTTTTAATTAAGCACTTAATGTGTAAACAGATGTCACGTTAAGTTGTAAATAGACAGCTATGCACACGCATGCATAAAACGACACACCGCCAGTGCATCTTCCAACAATTTACTCAGGTTTATCTGAGTAAGTAGCACAGTTTACGCACCATACCCATGGACGAATAACTGCATTAGTTAGCGCAACTTTTCAGCTTAATGGGCCCACATTGCACGTGTATGTAATTCCTAGTGCCATGCCACGCTGCGCTTACACAATGCATTTTTTTTGCTTGGGAAGATTTCCCGCGCAATCTGTGCGTAATTGCATTTCCAAAATTATGTGCGAGCAGAGGCCGTATTTAATTTCATGATTGAACTAGCCTCCCTTGCTGATTCGTAAAGCTTTTCATTTTCCCCTAAAGCAGTGCCTCGGGAAAAATTGAATGCACCATTGGAAGTCTTTGCCTCGTACATGTTTCCCTTCATCTTACAATATTTCAAGAGGAATATTAATTCCTACCTCTTGGATCTTTGAGCCCCATACATACACCGAGTGTATTTTTTGGGCGAACTTGCCTTTAAAGAGGAACTAAAACGCCAATTTTTTTTTGACATTTCTGACTTATCTGATAGTTTATGCCTCCCCAAAACTAATGTAACAAGTTTCATGATTCTGAAAAATCAAAAAAAATGTTTTTGAGCCTTTTCTTTCTGAGCCACTTTGACTCGATTCAGAAAAGGCCGAGGTCAACTGCGTGCCGTAACGCGCGAGTATTGACGTACACGTGTAGAAACATATGACGTCACTGTATTATACGACAATGTTTTACGTAGAGTCTGTACGTATTTTTTTGTCTAAGGCTAGTATTACTTGCTGTGCTTTTTGCTCATGATTCAGGAGTTACACTACGATAAACATATTTTAAAGTGTTGACATCTTTGTGAGACACATTAAGAATTGGGGTTGTAGGCTTGTTCTTGCTGAAAAGCTAGTTATGAGTCATACTTTCCTTTGTTTACAGTCGGCTTTTATTGGGACCTGCGCGGTGAGTTGTGTGTGAGCTGATGCTATACTCTAGTCTGGCGACTTTGATTATGCAGCCCTCATAAGGACCCGCACCTTCTCAGAACTATACACACAATTTCTGTTATAAGGTACCAGACTCAATCGCATGCAGCGCATGCGGTCATATGCAGCACGATATGGGGCAGCTTTTTTCACCATGCATCATCTGCAGGGCCTACAACTTCCTACAGTCCTCCTACACAAAACTGGTTTACTGTATCCGTCTTTGCTTTTTACTTTGTGCACATTTCAATGGTGTAGGACTGTAGGAAGTGTAGGATCCTACAAAATATACGGAGTGAAAAAAGCTGCCTCATATCCGGCAGGGTATACATGCGGTACCGTGCGTGTACAATGCATGTTGAGTCAAGCGAGCGTGGACAGGGAGACGACCGGGCTCTCTGGCTGCTCGAGACGGCAACCGCAGATAACGTCGTCGCGCTGGTGCGCGTGAGTCCGGGACACGATTGGAATGCTCGGTGCTTTTAGAATTGGAATGGCTCCATCCTTCAAACGGAATTGTGCCTTCAAACCCAGCTGAGTTTTCATACTAACACTATCATCTATACAGTCTTTGGCGAAATGTTCTGCACATATTTTCGACCATTTCGACAGCCCAAAATCAGATATTGTATTGTCTACAAAGCGGACCCACTGTCGCCTTTGAGCTCCATTCAGCACTGGGAATCGCAGTAAGGTTGGGTCAGGGTTTTTGTCGCTGTTCCTCGTGCAACCCCCAACTACACACGATTGAGGCATAATGATTATCTCAGATCCATGCTCATACTGAAATAATATCAAAATTAGACAAAATAGACGGGAAAACGGAGGAGTTAGGTCGACAAAAACTCTTCAGCAGCATCAACTCCACGTACGTACATGCATAGTGTTTGGCTGTAGCATCAACCGACTCTACACGTGTACGTCACAGGGTCACGTACATACATTTAACATACATAATGAGCTTTCGCGAAACAGGATAAATGGTTCAGAATAACAACCCTTTTTTTTTAATAAAAAAATTTCTCTCGTCTGCAAACTAATCTCCATCAGTTAAAAGAGTATTTAAACTGTCGGAAAAGTCCAAAAAGTCAAAACAAAAATTGCCGTTTTAGTTCCTCTTTAAAAAAAACTACCTCCAACTTTTCCGAAGCAAATTTATAATACGTTAAAAAAAACCTCAAACTTTTCCGAAGCAAATTTATAATACGTTTTTTATGTAACCAATTTATAAAATTTTCGTTTCAATTTGTATTTGTTTTAAATATTCATTTCATTTTGTTACTTAATTGTATCATTTTTGTTGTGTTCTTATATATACATGTAGATGTTCCTTTTCAGAGTTGTTTTGTTGTGGTACATTTGTTTTGATGGCTGTATCATCTCAGCTCTAGTTCTATTATACAGAGTCGGAAGATATGTGTAAATGAATGCATTTCATAAATTCATATTATTTTGATTTGAATTGCCATAACGATAAAGATTAACTCAAGGATGACTGCAGGTCTGTAGTTGGTGTACTAAATTAATAAAATATATTCTGGAAAATTTAAAGTCATGGCGCCATAAAAAACGGAAGTTAGGCTTATGTGTCAATGTATTTTTTCTTTAATAAATATTTACGCCGAATTGAGCTGAGGAAAGCAGAAGCTTCTGTTACTGCCCTACACTGTGGATAGACTGGTTCCCATCCCAAAAGTGAAACGGGAAGTAGTTGCTCATGGGGAAGGGCGCCCTCATACTTTTGATAGGTAAAACTGCCGACCAACCGAAGTGGTCCCTCTTGTTCACAATGGAGAAAAAACTGAATTGCATTAAATCGTCACCGTTTTCACGAAGAGACACGCATGTGCGTGCTGCCTAGCCTGCAATCACCCGGTGTCGTGCCAAAAAGTGTCCGGTGCCAAATACTGTCCGCTTATTAGCATACTGCCCTCTGTGTGGTCAAATACTGGCCGCTGAGCACGCGCAAAAGACACGGACACTATTTGGCATGTATTACATGCCAAATAGTGTCCGCTGCTAAAAAGTCCGCTCATGCATGCGTTGCAACGTTGCATTATGCACAGCACAATATGAACACCCACCCACACACACACGAAGCACGCTACCAAATACTGTCCGTTCCTTGCCAAATACTGTCCGGTCCTTGCCAAATACTGTCCGTTCCTTGCAATTGCCAAATACTGTCGGCTAAATTGCTGCCAAATACTGTCCGTTCCTTGCCAAATATTTTCTTTTTACTATACCTCGTACGTATTGTACCAGCGACTATTTGCATTGCTGTGAACGTAGAGGGCGGAAGAGTACATTCAGTTTGAATCGGGTTGCCTCCATCCTCGACCGGGCGCGTGTGCGTTCCTTCACTAACCCCTGGCCGTGAGGAACACGTACACAACGCTGACTGGCTGTTCGAAATGAATATTTATGTACTGAAAGTGAACCGCGCGCGAATCCGAATGTTGAACGCCCTGTGCGCTCGCGCCCGCGTTAACATCCTGTTCGTCACGTCACATCAGCAAAACGACTCCGAGAACTTTTTTCCATTATCAAGACAAGGCCACTAGTCTTGGTGGCTACGATAACCGATATGGATTTTTTTCTGGTCAGGAAATACATGATGTTATGTTTAAACAGAGATAGAAAAGGCACACATATTATAAATTCGAGTCGAGGCCGGAAATCAAAATTGTTCCAATCGATAGTAAATTTACTCATTTCAAGAAAGCAGCTCATTCTCAATGACAATGTTTGCCGCCGCTGCAGAAGATGCATCGAAAGGTTTGACAAATTTGCGAAAACAGCTGAGAAAAACATTTGGAAAATTACACAACTGACATCCGGCGATAATGGGCGGAAACGGTCATGACGGTCGTCATACTTTTCCTTCCTCCCGATCCCACCAGGCCGGCTGTTTATACTATTCAGTGCAGTGTTAGATTTAACGTCAGGCGGGAAAAACATTAGGCATCATTATTAGCTTTACATGGATTGATAGCTTGATGTCAAGAAATGCATCTTACATTTTTGTTGTTGCTCTGATTAATAATTTTTGTACTTTCTTTTGTTTTAATTCTCAGACTTGGTGATTTCTGACTTACTGTCCATTGTTGAATCTCTCTCCAATGATGCTTCCATGGATGATGGCGCTGTCATGGGTACTACCAGGCCACCTGGCCACAACACTGGTTATTTTGTAGTTGGCATCACATGTGGCTTGAACATTGATGCTGTGGAACCCTTTACGATTTACGTAGAGATGTTCCGCTTCTCCCAATGGTGCTCCATACAACTTGACATGGGTGCAGTCTAATGCACCGACAACGTTTGGAAAACCGGCAATCTCAAAAAACTCATGCTTGACTCTTGCCACATCCTGAGGTTGTACAGGGAAGCGAATCACCCTTGGGGTTAATCTTGCCACTGCATTTGCCACTCGATGTACAATGCGGCATATTGACGGCACACTTACATCATGCAGATCACCGTGGACAGTGTAAAATGAACCTGTGGCAAAGAACCGCAATGTTGCCAGAACTTGCATGTGGGCAGGGATTGCATTGCTGCGCTGTAAACAAAATGATGTAGTAATAATAAATTGATATTAAACAAATTAAATAAAAAAATTAATTTAGTTTTGCACTTGACACTTATTTTGTAGCATTGCCAAATTCATTCACTTTTTGCACACAAAAAATCAGTGCATGAATAATGACACTTTAATTAAAATTATATTGAGAATAAATTTTGTGCAATAAGCTACATGCATAATCAGCTTAAAGGTAAATTTATTTGTTAAAACTTTTGTTTGGAGAAAAAACATTTTTTAATTGCTTCAAAGGCATGCATAGTACATCTGGTGGAACATGTTATCTAGATCTTTCATTAGTGGATAACACAACATGTTTTTTATTGAATAATAAATCTAAATAATTTGTAATAAAAACGAGTTTGTTATTATTACTAGCTACACGTATGTTAAAAAATATATCAATTGTCATGTTTTAGAGCTACTCTAATAGCTTTTCCCTCGTGCTTTATCTCTTTGAAACTCCTTGCCTTGTGCATGTTTTCCTCCATTGTATCACGTAGCACACAGAGAATGTCATGAGAAAGATATTTGGCTGTAGGGCCATACCAGATTTGACCTATGAAAAATATAGGAAGAATAACATGCAATGGCAGCCATTTCGAAAAAAAATTGTATTCTACCTATATTTTTTTAAAGGGCAAATCTGCGATGGCCCTTTAGCTAAATATCTTTCTCATGACATACTATGATTGTGTACCAAATTCAATGCTTTTATTATTTGATTGAACAATTTTTTTTTAACAATCTGCCAGTATGTATGGGTGGGTGTGTGTGTGTGTGTGTCATTGCATGGTTTTATCTATTTTGGGAATCGTGGGATTGACTGACTTTTATGGCGGGTTGTTGAATTATCGTGCTCTTCCATAGTGTATTTCACAGATTGCTCATAAAGTTGCTTTCAATCTGGTAGCTTTGTCAGTGTGACTATTATTTAAGGCCGCATCCTAAACGGGGATTTACCTATTCTCCACCACACTGCAAATAACCGCACGCGTAGCCAAAATTCCGGTTTCGGACGCGGCCTAAATAAATAATTACTTCCGATAACCTCCCACGTCCACCGCCTCGTGCAGACCGTTGGTGGCGCTACATTACCAATCAACGTTTGGATGCAAGGGACCCCCTTTCGTACGTACACACGTAGAATGGATTTTACGCTCTTTGCCAGTAGTGAGCTCAAGATAACAGTTTAAATTGCGGTGGGTGATGCCCTCGGGAAAATCAAATCAAATGGAAAATTCGTTCGTTACAGTAGGCTAATACAACAACCATCCCACGCCCTCGCCCCCCTTTCCCCCGCCCACGCAAGTTCCCCCAAATCCCGGGGGAAAAACTTACCGTCCCCCTTCCCTAGCACTCCGCAAATTAAAAAGTCGATCGACAAAATAATTGTATAGGTATGACGAACAAATTAAGCATTAATAATCAGCTTTCTCTGTACCTGTGTATCTGGTTGAATATTATTTTCAACTCTTTCCAACAGCTGAACAATCCCCTCTCGTGTGAAACGGTATCTGCTGTACGTTTCCTCATCGCTTAGATTGTCTAAGGGATTGCGCCTGTCTCTAAACACCCTCTCTCTTCTTATTGCTCTTCTAGCTTCACGTTCTGCAAGAAGCATAAGCGCCATCTTTATGATTTTCTCATATATTTCATGTATTTACGACGACCCAAATACACGTCGTAACTTACGACGTGTTTCATGGCGTTGTCAAGGTATTTGCGACGCATTGAACGCATCGTAACTTTAGTGAAATGGCTTTTAAGACGCGTCGTAAGTTGCGACGCGTAACTCGTCGTAACTCGAGTTACGACGCGTCGCAGCGTTTAGTGAAATCGGGGGCTGGTGGCGCTATTTGCGATGCCCAATTTTCTGTCAGCGCTGTGACCAGCTTATAATTTGTTTTGTATTTGTTTATCATTTATCACTGACAAATAATTGGCGTTTGTTAATTGTTACTATTTTAAATGACTCATAGAATTATTTTTATTTTGATAACAGATTGATAAGAAATGATTGAGGCTCAAATTTTCAATTAAACATTTTGGCAATTTAGCAATATGGTCACAACATTTTAACTGAAATTGTCCTCCAATGCAAAATGACCAAAAATGTAATCAAAAATCCATAGCTTTGCATAGGGTTAAAGGGACTGTGTCGTCGCGCCATCTCGCGTTAACGAATCAATTATTGGAGTGCGCCCCCTTGCGCTTCATTTCGGTTATGTGCTATTTTTAACCTCCATCCGTTTGTTATGGCTGTTCTGAGAATTGGCTTTTGGAAACTACACCCCCTGGAACACGCACGCATGTCCAGCGTCTGCGTACTGAAATACACATACGTGTACATGTATACTTATAAACAAGTAGCACACATCGTGGCACTCAGTTCTCTAAGAGTAAGATTATTAGAAAAAACTTTCAAATTTCATCTGTTTATTTCATAAAATTTCATTCACATGGATATGTACACAAGTGCCATGGAATACAAGTTGTATGGAATTGGAGGTTGGCGAGATAGAAGTAGAGCCTTACGCTGGAGAACCTATGACATGTACATGCCGAAACTCTTGTCAGAGAGGACGACTCGGCACACGGGACGCTTGTCCATGTAAATGTGCACAGCAAAACTGCAACGTGTCTTGTCGCTGTGTGACAGTTCGCGCTAAATTTTGTACACAAAATCCCACAGGCGGGGTATCCGTAAAAGGGTCTATTATATTATGTGTACATTCATTTGGATGTATCTTGTTTGTATCTTGCTTGTAAACTTAGGTCGATAAAAAGCTTCAGGCTTATTTTGACCCGTCACTTCAATAACAAAATTATCATGCTACTAAAAGAGGGGTAGTGGCTGCAGACAGTTCTTTAGCAGCGAAAAGGCAATTTAAATCTAGAACTTAGAAGTACATTTCTTTTTTAACGGTTGATAGATGGAGCTGAAACAACTTCACTTGGTCGCTATTCCAATGGCACTTGTCAACAACTCGCTGTGTGAAACAATATTTCCGCACATCAAGTCTACATGTAATGTATAGTCAACATGTACAGTACATACATTACATGTACATTGTACAGTACATCCGATCCATGTACTCGGTATGTGAATTGTTCATGTCATAAAAAGTAATAAGCGAATAATTCGTGCAAAACAGGTGAAAATTAGGGTTGTTTGAATATTTGTCGGGGTGTTTATTTTTTTGTTTCTTCGGTAGTCATCTTTATCATAGTGATGTGGGGATCTGTGCGCCAGTGGCGTAAATACAGGGAAGGAGTTCAGGGGCCCGCCGATTTGTATTTCTTTTTTGTTTCGTAAATTTAAATAGGGGAAATTGTACACAAAGTGATGTTTCAAATTTCAAGCGGTGTTTGGGGCGCGGGTATCCGTTGAAATAAGTTCAAGATGCAGTACTTCGTTGACAAATTCAATAATCATCCCCACTTTTCGACACGGATTTACTCGCCACTGGTAAAATCTCATTTCATTGGCGTACCGGTATATTATTTATTGGTAATAACTGTTATTATTGTGTTTATTATTTGATAGTGTTAAAATAACTCTTATGATGTAACTTTCCATAAAGTCCTGCCGTCAAATGTAACACAAGGTCGTGGACTCAATATCGCCATCAGTATAGCTGTTTTACTTTGATTTGCTCATTATTGCACACACAGCCGATTTTAGTCGAAATTTATTTCGATACATAGGCCTACAGCTATATTTTTGTATAGGAAGGGGCTGGTGCATTATTTATTTTACAATATTATAAATACATATTTACTTATTTACTTATTTTCGTTTGGTTCTGTCATAGTACATTTTGGCGTTTGGCCGGCGGGTGGGGTGTCACGGACTATGTTCGACTGTAGGCCTATCGTATATTTTTGGTGGCACAAACACATACAAAATACTTGTACATGCAGTATATGTATCATAACTACAGGATCATGCATGCAGCAGTCATTGCAGTTGTAATCTGATCTGGCGCGCGCGCCCTGTGGGTCAGCGCGCGCGAGCCCTGTAGGTCAGCGCGCGCGCGCCCTGTAGGTCAGCGCGCGGTCATGGGGTATTATTTGCAGTTACTGGGTTCATCTGTGTTCATCAGTTCGGGATTCAGTGTACAGCAGCAAGCCTGCTATGATCGTGACGACACAGCCTGTGTCGTCACGATCATAGCAGGCTTGGTCACTCAATTCCCATTATGGTAGGGTGGTGAAGGAACGGTTACACCCATGTTCCGACACCCCTATGTTCCGACACCCCTATGTTCAGACAACTAAACCTATGTTCCGACACCCCTATGTTCCGACATTTCTATGTTTCGACACCCCTATGTTCCGACACCCCTATGTTCCGACAACTCAACCTATGTTCCGACACCCCTATGTTCCGACAACCCTTTGTTCCGACACATATACGTATGTTCCTTCACCCTACCATAATGGGAATTGAGTGACCAATCCACTGTTTGTCATCACTTCCAAATACTGTGAGAAAAATCATTTGTTCCCCGCTAGCCATAAAAATAAAATTATGGGCTGAATTCGTTGTCTGAGTGAGGAGAAAATAGGGAAAACCTGCAAATGTTTAGCATTCAAACACATTGTTCTTAATTTCGGTTGTTATACAGCCGTAATGAAAATCGGGGTCTCCAAACTCTACTTTCTCGACTTTGACAGCATCCCAGAGAGAAATATTTCCATGGGAAAATGGTACTGGCGTGAACTTAAAGGTACACATTGCTTTGGATTTTGCGATTTAGGCTATAAAACTTAAATTGGATATGGTTGGGAAGCTTTTTTTTAAAGTAGAATATAAAGATTCACATAACTATCCCTTCAAATTGCGTGGTTTTTGTTTAATTTCGTAACAAATAACGGTCCGCCATTTTGTAGAACCAAATTTTTGACTCCACAAAATGGCGGACTGTGTTCACCAGTCGTATTTCCAGTCGCATCTGGTTGAAGTACGTTCTGTTGATCCATTTTGATGTACTGTGGCACGGCGCGCAGCACACTGGCGATATGTGTCGAGAGGTAGAGAATTGTACCTGGCGATCATCTGATAGGTTCACAAGGCCACTGGCTGCGGCGCCAGCCTAAAGACTCTTACAGCGTATTTTGCGCAATATTTAGACGGTGGTATTTAGTACTGGAAATAAGTCTATGTATCGCGGGTCAGATGTCAGGGGTAAGCGGCCAATTTTTTTGTTTTGTAATCACTACTCACTAATTACAACACATTATACGTGTTTTTTTGCATGAACAACTCTTATAAAAGATAAGGAACATTTCCAAACAGCAACATTTCATGACATTTGAAGGCAATGTGTCCCTTTAATAGTGAGCTTTTAGACTGATATGGAGAATTTTCTTCATGAGTTTGAATTTAATGTCGTTTCACACACATTATAGTGCTAACGTGGGCAGTGCGTCAGAAGTTTACGCTGTCAATATGATTCCGATGCATGATTGTGCAGCATTAAGATTTACCCAATCAAAATACTTCTAATTCTATGCCTTTAAATGTCCATCATTAAAATATAAGCATGTTTAAATCTCTCGCTTCTAATTGGTTAACGCTAACCTCGATTCGCGCAATCCGACTGGTTGCATTTTAATTATAACTTAAAATACAATTAATAAATCACGCTCACGGCAACCTAATACTACAGAGATTTTGTTTTTACCTTCACCAAAGTTATAAAGTGTTCTCACTCTATCAAAGGATCTAAAGACTATTTACAAATTTGGTTTTAAAATCAGATCTGTATTGAAATTTGTGCCATTGTAATGCATTGTTTGGAATCGTTTAATTCGTTTTCTCTTGATGTTACAGAGGTTACATAAGCCTTCCATTAACATTTCAAGTTTGGATATGAATACGAAATGCTATAATACAAGTTAGCGTTCTTATTCTCTGGTTTTAAGGCATACGGAGGCTTGATTTCTCACCTCAAAAATGCTAAAGGCTCAAAGCTTCCGCTTCAGGGGGCTTCGCACCCTGGACACCCGTTGTTTTATGGGGAATCCGGTCCTATTCAGTAAGGGAAAAATCGGAGGCGGTGTTGTCCTCTTTTCTGCCCCGCTATTTGCAAGGATTAAACTAGAATAGGCCTAAGTATCAGAAGAGACTTGACGATTCGAATTAGAAAACAAACAAGGAATGTGTTGACAAACACAGATGCCCCGCTGACATAAATCTCATTCCATGACAGTTTTTGCACACAAGAAAAGTACAGTCCACCATAAATAAAGAATGTATTATTATTTCTTGCTAACTGATGTATAAAGCGCAGAATGTCCTTCTTCCGCGAGCGTCGATTCTTTTTTTTACGGTGAGACAGCCATGAATGTTGGCTCTCCTGTCACCAACATACCAGTCTTAACAGGCCAACATAACCTTATTTTCGGGTGTCGGAACATGGGGGTGTCGGAAGATAGCGGTGTCGGAACATAGGTTGAGTTGTCGGAAGATAGGTGTGTCGGAACATAGGGGTGTCGGAACATAGGGATGTTACCGTCGAACATAGTCCGTGCCACCCACCCGCCGGCCAAACGCCAAAATGTACCATGACAGAACCAAACGAAAATAAGTAAATAAGTAAATCTGTATTTATAATTGTAAAATAAATAATGTACCAGCCCCTTCCTATAGGCCTATGTATCGAAATAATTTTTTACTAAAATCGGCTGTGCGTGCAATGATGAGCAAATCAAAGTAAAACAGCTATACTGATGGCGATATTGAGTCCACGACCTTGTGTTACATTAATGACGGCAGGACTTTATGGAAAGTTACATCATAAGAGTTATTTCAACACTATCAAATAATAAACACAATAATAACAGTTATTACCAATAAATAATATACGCCAATGAAATGAGATTTCACCAGTGGCGAGTAAATCCGTGTCGAAAAGTGGGGATGATTATTGAATTTGTCAACGAAATACTGCATCTTGAACTGTTCTCAAGGGGGATACCCCCGCCCCAAACACCGCTTGAAATTTGAAACATCACTTTGTGTACAATTTCCCCATTTTAAATTTGTTTTCGAAACAAAAAAGAAATACAAATCGGCGGGCCCCTGAACTCCTTTCCCGTGTTTACGCCACTGGCGCACAGATCCCCACATGATAAAGATGACTACCGAAGAAACAAAGAAATAAACACCCCGACAAATATTCAAACAACCCTAAATTTCACCTGTTTTGAATTTGCACGAATTATTCGCTTATTATTACTTTTTATGACATGAACAATTCACATACCGAGTACATGGATCGGATGTACTGTACATGTAATGTATGTACTGTACAGTCACATGTACATATACATGTACATTACACGTAGACTTGATGTGCGGAAATATTGTTTCACATAACGAGTTGTTGATACGTTCCAGTGGATCGAATAGCGACTAAGTGAAGTTGTTTCAGCTCCATCTATCAACTGTTTCAAAAAAAATGTACCTATAAGTTCTAGATTTAAATTTTTTTGTTCGCTGCTAAAGAACTGTCTGAAGCCACTACCCCTCTTTTAGTAGCATGATAATTTTGTTATTGAAGTGACAGGTCAAAATAAGCCTGAAACTTTTTATCGACCTAAGTTTACAAGGAAAATACAAACAAGATACATCCAAATGAATGTACACATAATACATAGACCCTTTTACGGATACCCCGCCTGTGGGATTTTGCGTACAAAATTTAGCACAAACTGTCCCACAGCGACAAGACACGTTGCAGTTTTGCTGTGCACATTTACATGGACAAGCACCCCGTGTGCCGAGTCGTCCTCTCTGGCAAGAGTTTCGGCATGTCATAATGTTCTCCAGCGTAAGGTTCTACTAAGAGATTCACTCTTTTGGAGTGGTTTGAGAAGAGGTTCACTCTTTTGGAGAGTGAGTTTTTCACTCTTTTACATTAAGAGAGCACAGTTTTCGGCAAATTCCTCTAAAATTTATCCATTTTACCTGAATTAACCGACAATGGGGTAAAATAAAAACAAATGTTGGGCAAATAACAGTTGCCGGATTATGTTTTACCCAACGTGTATTAAATTGAATTTAACTATCTGAAGGGGAAGTGCCTGTTCAAATTGGATTTGACTATGAACAGGAAGTACCCGTCGCAAATTGTATTTGCCAGCATGGAACAGTCCCGTATGAAGGACTATAAGAAGGGGAAGCGCCCCGTGCCAGATTGTGTGGGTTTGATAGGGGAAGCGCCCCGGAACTCAGCTGGTACAAAACACTGTATATTTGCTAACTAAATGAATTGTAATCGGCCGTAAATGGGCGTTCTAGGTTGTAGTGGCCAGTAAGACAAAGTTAAGGGCTTCTACCCGAATTGTGCTTGTTCGTGAAGGGTGTTCAGTGCAGATGTACGATCAAAGGGGATGTGCCCGCTCCAAATTGTTATCCCTTTGTTGCTGTTGTCTGTTCGAGGGGAGCCTCCCCTCCCTTTTCCGCATGTTTCCTAGTCTAGGTTCCAAGACGTTCTTAGCGGTGCGACGTATAGCGCGCACGGCCGGCCGACAGCGCCCTCTCGCTACACACACACACACGCCAAGGCCAAATCGCTAAGAACGTCTAGGGAATTTCGCAAGTTTTGCTCGCGAAATCGCGAGCAGAGCTGTGTGGTATTTGCATGCGCGTGTGACGTAGCTGCATTATCGCATGTAAATAGCCAACACTCACTAGTCTAGTTTCTGTACTCACGTCGAAGATTTCTCAATCATGTTTGCCAGTCCAGAATCACTCTGCTCAGAACGTTAACTGACTAGTAAGTTATTACTTAAACATGAGTTTCCTCCAGTGCGCAAGCGCGATTATTCGTTTCACCCGCCTGTTAAATTATGCATAAGCAGGTCGCGCGCGCTCCCTTGCGAAATGCCCAAGACGTTCTTAGCGATTTGGCCTTGGCGTGTGTTTGTGTGTAGCTAGAGGGCGCTGCCGTGCGCGCTGTACGTCGCACCGCGCTAAGGACGTCTTGGAACCAAGACTACATGTTTCCTTGCTAGGGAGCGGAAGTGTTCTGCATCTGGTACTCTAGTCAGGCATGCAACTTGAAATTAACAAAAAATGAGGACATTCCGATCTGTAGAAGATTGTTTTGCCATTTTTAATGGCACAAGTGTGAAGTGAATAACGAGGAAATCAGCTGATCCGAGGGAAAGTTGCATGCCTGTCCCATTCATCACTAAAGCCCCAGTCCCACAGGGCCCCCGGTTCATGCCGGTTAATGCCGGTTCATGAACCGTGGTGAACCTGGGTGAACCGTGTGTCGAACCGTAGCAATGCCTGGATGGTCCGTGGTGGTCCGTGGTGGTCCGTGATTAACCGTGAGCTGCCCCGGCATGACATGTCAAAAACTGCCGGGGTGAACCGGGACGATCACCCGAACCGGGGTAAACCGTCGCTGTGCCGGGGATCAACGGGGTGGGCCTCAGTGGGATCGTAGTGGCAACGGGGTCGTCCAGGTAGAACCGTGCCGAACCGGGAGTTATTTTTAACCCCATCAACGCCACGGATCTTCACGGTGCAACTACGTATCACCCAGGCGCCGAGACAAACCGTGGCGAACCGTAGCGATGCCAGGGAGAACCGTAGCGATGCCGGGGTGAACCGTGGTGAATCGTGGTGGTCCGGGGCGAACCGTAGCTAAACCGTACTGAAACCTTGTTCATCCGTAGTGCTGTCGGGGCGCTGTCGGGGTGCTGCCGGGGTGCTGCCGGGGTGGACAATGGTGATCCGTGTAAGAAACGTGGTGCAACCTGGACAACGGTCGTCGGGCGTGATTTTCTTCAAAATTTGACCAAGAGGTCCCGGTTCACCACAGTTCATGGTCCGGGGTGAACCGTGTAGGTCCGTGATGAACCGTACTGTATGGGACTGGGGCTTAAGCAACAAGTGGACACTGGGGCATATATATGAGCCATAAAATTCTCCGAGAAAGACAACGCATGTTCAGATCAAATTTTGTGAACGAGGCAAGAAGACTTTAGTTAAAAAAACCAAAAACAAAACAAGCAAATTGCCATCCCGCCTCTTGTCTTGCTGTCTTCAAAGAACCCAATGAGTAGTTACACGGGTAAGAAATATCCACAACGCGTTGCCTGAGTGCCTGACTCCTCGTCACAAAGGCCGGAAGCAGTATCCAAGACCAAAAAAAGTCCCCTGAAAGCGGTGATATCCGGGCCACAAGTTAGAACTTCTAGGTACGACGACGACGACGACGACGACGACGACGACCAATTGCACAGCATTTGGCAAGTATAAATGAGTTTTCCGTTTATTTCAAAAACCGTCAAAAGAACTGATTTTACAACTCTTCGTTGTAGAGAATTCCGGGATTAGGTACTGAAGCCCTGTCGTCCCCCCCCCCCCCCCCCCACCCTTTTGAGTATACCTTGTACATGAGGACTGCCGTTTTAGAGTTAAGGTACTGGGGTTTTAACTAGAAATCAATGTAATTTTCAAAGAAACGTTGGGTCGCGCGTGTATTTTGGCTGTGAAAATGTAAGGCGGGCGGCATTATTCTGAAGCCGTTAGAATCGGTCGAAATCAGATTGTTTTATACATTGAGGATGGTGTTGCAGTAGTCGACTCTGAATATAATGCCCGAACAGCGGCCTGGAATGTGTTTGCGTCAAACTTATTTACAAATCTTGGATATATATATTCCTGTAGTTGATAAATTTACATGTTTGCCCCCGGGTGTTTGCTACTTGTTTACCCATTGTCACGGAACGGTCGAAAAGCAACGCCAAAATTTGGACTTGTCCGAAAATATTAGATTGTTATTTGTAGACTGAAATTAGGCTTTTTGGGCAATGGGGAGATGCAGCAATGAAAATTTAGTTTTAACCTCGTCGGGTTTGAATCTGTTGGTCATCCAGTTCAAAACAAATCTGTGACGCAACTTGACAACTTGAAAAAGGCACCCCCCCCCCCCCCCCCCCCCCCAAAAAAAAAAAGAATATCTAGGAACTGTTCGGTTATCTAGTTCCAGTTAAGGGGCGTCGAGGATGTTTGTTATCATTTTAGGAATTTTTTTGGTGCCATGGACTTTGAATACATAGCGCCCCCGAATCACTATTCTATCCCGAAGGAAAATGGGTCTGGTGAATTTACAATCGAGCTCCGTGACGTCATTCGGTAGTACAAGACGGTGAACTTCAAGTTCGTACGACGAAGTGCCCACTGGAAGGCATGATATTAGTACTACCGAATGTTTGATAAGCTGAACAACTGAAGGTCGGATTCATCGAGATTGAGCGTCAGGTACAATGGGATGTCGCTAAGAACGTGCGCGCAGTACATGCGAAAGCCAACAAATGTTGCATTCGGGCAAAAAGGATTCATCTCGGTATCGTAATTTTGAAGGCAGTTATTTTCCGGCATGCTTCCGGACTTATATACACATCGCTTAATCTATGCTGTACATTCGGGACATTTTAAGATCAAGGTATCAGCTTCAGAGAGTCGTGAGTGCGATTCCCATTGCAGAGCCCAAATGTTGTCATCCTAGAAAACTCGGTTTGATACTTTGAAATGTGGGTTCTTAGCTTCCCGGGTACATAGGCGTTGCAGCCGATAAGGACCTGATGAGTTGAGGGATGGGTGAGATATGGGGTGAGATATAGGGATATTGAGAGAAGAGCTCGGGATTATGAGAAACATGGGGTAAGGGTGAGGGTTTGGATTAGGGTGAGAAATAGGGTTAGGATTTAGGGTCACTAGGATTAGAGTTGGGATGAGATTAGGCGAAGTAAAACAAAACATGTTTAGCGTTCCCGCCCCGCTTCCTTTTTGGAGGCCGCCTGGATGTTTGAATTTTTTTTACCAGTTGAAATGAGGTGAAAACCCCCCAAAATGTCAACCAATCCTTTGGGAAATAAAATATGAGCTATACTAAAACTATTAAAACCGCTGTGTAAACATGTTAAATTATCTTGTCCACCATGTCTTCCTTTTTTGTATCTCTAAACAGTTGAAAAGCCTATAGTTGTCAGAAATTTAAAAAGGAATGAAAATAGAAAATAAGAAGCCCCCTCCTTTTTTCAAAAAATCCGGACACCAAACATGTTTTATTTTAATTGGCCCTAAAGGTTATGCCATTGCCAAAACATATTGTGTCTATCATAAAAGCGGTATTTTGTTGCAATGCATTGTGGGTAAAGAATCGGATATTCACGATGCTCATATGACACTGGACTTTCTTGGCTCTCTCTAGATCGGCTCTCTCTATAGCCTTGCCGAGTCACCTGAAACTTGGCAGAGGTATGTAACGTATTTTTTGGGGGAACAAATTGTTTTTTTAGCATTGCTTCTACAATTTTCAAGCAAATGCATTATTTTGATGATTATCTATCACTAAAATTCATTTGACATCCAAGGTCAATGCACTCATTTGTAAGTCGGTTTTGGGAAAAAAAGCATGATTGTTGAATAATTTGCCGGTATCGCGCAAATATCAGATTCCCTGAAAATCTGACTTGTTGCTTAGACTGCGCATGCCCAGTAGGCCCCCGTATACAAAACAATGAGAAACATAATGTAAGGGTGAGGGCGAAGATTAAGGTGAGAAATAAGATTATGGTTGGGGTCAGGGTTAGGATAGGGTTAGAGTTGGAATGTTATGCCTTTGCCAAACAAATATTGTGTTTATAACCATAATAAATTAAAGCACAATTGTGTCAGATATTCACGGGATTGGATATTCATATGGCAACGGCAATCCTATAGCAAGCTATGAATTCATAGTCCAAAACTGCCCGAAACATTTTTAAAAGCTAAAAAAGCCTGAAAAATTGTAAAATCTATTTGCGTCGATGGCGGCCATCTTGGCTTCCCATAATGCATTGTGGTGAGTGACGCGTAATTCGCTAATTTTCCAAAGCCAAAATTTATTAATTTCACGGTACCGAGGGCCCGTACGAGAAATAACACGATGCTCGTACACAATGGGCGTATTCGAAACCCCGTTCTCGTGTTGACCGAACACGAGAACGGGGTATCGAATATCGAGAACGAACACGCGAACACCGTTCGCGAACAGGATTTTCACTCCCCGCTGTCTGGGGAGTGAATGAAGAACAAGAAGAACAAAGATGGCGGACAGCGCGGGACATTCGTAAGTTGTATACAAATATGGAATTGATTAATACAAAAAAACAGTTAGGACATGAAGTGTAATTAGAGCCGTGGTACTTGCGATCAAAATATGCCCGTATAGCTGCCTATCACTTAGTATCAGCATGGAGCTATAGCTCCATGGTATCAGTCATGTCAGTGCCACAGTGGGGGTAAAATTTGAGGCTTTTAAGCGCGCATCGCGCATGGGAGTTTGAGCTAATTGATTCATCGTTGGGATCGGGCCTACCTACCTAATGTTACTGTTACTGTTACTATACTAGGTCATAACGTTAGAGCATGGAGGCCTCCATGGTTAGAGCAAGGTTAGGTAAAACTCAAAGGGGAAGATTTTACGGAAAGAGTTCCATGTCCGGACATCACTTATTTTCCCTTAATATAACTTAAAAACTACCAAAAAGTGTAAATCTGATGAAGAAACACGAATTTAGGAGGGAAAATTTTTCAACTTATTCTTTGAAAATACCTTTTCTGTCATGGCCCATAACGTTAGACTTTGTGCACAAGGTATATTGTGATGTCCGGATATGGATTTTTTTCCAAATTTCCCAACTAAATTCTCAAAAATTAAACTTAGGTTCTGCCAAGTTTTTGTACAATTCTGAACACAAGTGGATGGTTATTTCCCAAGATTTTGCTGTTCCTGACTGATTTCTTTTGTTTTTTTGTGGGGGTATTAAAATTAAATCTTTTCCTTATAAATTATGTTCAAGTGAGCCATATTGGGATTTAATTTTAGGACATCCCCCAGTAAGTCTTGTTAATTAAACATTTAAAGGTAGCTTCATTATATTTTCAGGTGGTGGAGGGAAGTATCAGTAGATTTTGATGGGAAACTTGTGACCTTTTGCACCGATTTGCCAACATACAATGCTGTTCTGAAAAAAGGTGAGTTTAACGTTATAATGTTACCTGTTTCAATATGCTGGAGGCCATGTTGATGATTTCAACCACATCTGTGTAGTATGTGCAACAAACATGCCTTGTGCATAGAGTTCATTTAATCTGTTTAATAGAACTGTGGTTTTAAATGTTCCCTCATTCCCTTTTGCTTCCATTCCCCCTTGCTTGTGTTAAACCCCAACCCCCTCATTGGATCAGCGCTATTCTGGCTTTTATATTTCTCCATAGTTGCCTTATAGTATTATTTCTACTTCAAAGAACATTGGAAATTATTTTAATCTGAAATCATGAAAGGTAAAGGAAAGATTTTACTTTAATACCCCTACCAAAATCAGTCGGGAACAGCAAATCTTGGAAAATAACCATCCATCTGTGTTCAGAATTGTATAGACACTTGGCACAACCTTTAAATTTGAGAATTTTGTTGGGAAATTTTTGTGAAATATAGGGGAAGAAAGTTTGTGTTTTCTGTGTTAGATGTTCTTTGCACAGTTCACAGTGTATGGTAACTCAGAATGTTCACATACATGTTGATTTCTGCCACATTTTTTACAGATTTTGCTGACATAAATCTTGAAATAACTGGTTGTGCCACATGTTTAGATAGTTGTAATCAAGGAGTGTTCGTTATTTTGTAAGATTTTGCTGTTCCTGATCCATTTTGGTGAGGGGTATTAAAGTAAAATCTTTCCAAGTTGGAATATAGAAATTGATTCAATTATGTTCTTTACACAGATGCAGCAACAATTGCCAAGTTGAAGGATTTTTACTCGGAGATGAAACTGCAAGGGGCTTCAAACTCAAATAGCCCACTGATGCAAGAAACTGCAAGTACATGTAGCACGCATGTACAAGAGGCTTGTGCTGTGCAGCCACTACAAGAAACTTCCACCAGCATGCAGGTGCAACATGCTCCAACTGTCACAGGTGAATTATTCTGAAGATATTTAGGCTAATTATAAACAGGGGTAAGATTTCCCAAAAATCCACGGAATCTATGAAAAAATCCACGAAAAATCCATGAGGGAACTCCGAGTTTGTATTTGCCAAAAGACACCCTCCCTTAACCCCTATCCACCAGTTGACACATGCGTGGATTGAAAATTGCCACCAGGCCTGTTGACATATATACATGTATGTGCCAATCTGCACTTTCAATCCATTATTGGGTTATTGTGTATGTTATGCTTGGCTGCACAAGCCTCATGTTTCCGTTTCGTTTGGCTGCACAACCGGACCTGGCGCCCCCAACTAAAACCCAAGGTCAAGGGATTAAAATATCAATTTTTATTGGACTATATCCACTTTTACAGCAGGTAAAAACACCTTTAGGACAACACCTCAGGAATTCCAGATTCCAAGAGTGATTATTTTAAAATTCTTAAATCACGACAAAAGATCATGACAAAACTCACTCCTCAATAAAGCAAAGCTGGGCTGAAAGATGGGGGCGCTGTTTAGTTGACTAACCTTCGTGCTTTGATTTTTTTTCAACCATGAGAAAATACAAACATTTTATTGGCAAGTCCTTTTGCAGATACGTAGCGTTTTCAGAATACATATAGTGTTCTAACTTGAATTGAATAAGCGTCGACCCCCCCCCCCCCCCCCCCCCTCTCTGAATCCCCCCCTAGTACTAGCTGTTATTAGGCATACATTTTAATCGCAGTAACGTGTCATTTTCTCTATTTAGCAACCATTCAGGAAACAAAAAAACCTGCCATGGTTTGGAGTGACCGTCAAGCATCTCTGCTGGTGCACTTCCGGGTCCAAAGAGATCCGCTCTTTCGGCAACACAAGGGACACAAGCCACTATGGGAGGACATTGCCAGGGAATTGAACAAAAACAATTGCAAGTGTACTGGTGAACAGTGTTCAAACAAGTGGAAGAGCCTGAAGAGAACATACATGGAAACTGTCGACCATAATAGTAAGACTGGTAATGATAGGAAGGACTGTAAATTTTCAGATGAATTTGATGAATTGTATGGAAATAGGGAATCCACAAGACCATCCTTTGTAATAGATTCAATAACAAAGGACTGTCATGTGGAAACCTGCATGACTGAGGAAAGACAGAGTGATGAGTCAGACAGAGGAGCCTGATGAGACACCAAGGGCAAAAGTCCCCAGAAAGTCTCGCAAAATAGGGGGAAAGAATGCTACCATCAAATGGTTAGACAGTTATGCTGAGAAACAGGCAAAACTCCAAGAAGACCTCAAATCTGACATGAACAGAAGACATGATGAAAAAATGAACAGATTTGACAGATTTTTGGACCTACATCAAAGGAAAACATAGGCCTAAGTTTCCAGTCTTGGATTAAAAAAAAAAGAAAAAGTAAATTACTTAGGGAGTCAGTCATCACTCATCTGTTAAAAAAAAAACTGAAGGCAACTGTCTCATTAGAGACTATTTTTTGAAAACTTAAAGGTAGTGTACACAATTGGTAATCCTCCAATTTTCTTTGTACAGAATTGTTACGAAATACCTTATTAGACTAAGTTAATAGTCTCAATCATCCTGTGAAATGATGGCACAAAGGTGTGCTGTCGTTGTCAAGAAAAGTGGAAATTCATATCGTTTTCCAACCATTTTCAGCTGGAAATCGTTGGAAAACTGCCATATAGCCTTCAGACAAGGCGCGCGTGGCTACCCGGAAGAGTGGCTTGACCCGGACATGCTGGCATATTCAGGGCGCTTCAAGCGTCCAGGTAGCCATGCGCAGCTTGACTAAAGGCTATCATCCGCCCGACGGTTGAAAACAAACTGTTTTTCTCTCGTTGTTTTCGCTATCCAATAACGCAAAACTTTGAACAGGTCAGTGGAACTATATTTCCTATAAAAAACTAACCCCCGAATCCGCCCATTTCTGAAAATTGCAACAATGACCAATCATGTACACTACCTTTAATTATTTACTTGTTCAAGTTTTTGAAGGTACAATTTTACCTGGGTAAAAGGATTTTTATTCAGTCAAAGCCATGTAGGATTTGCATTTTACAAATTAATTGAAAAAAAGCACATTTGTTTAAAAATATAAATTATTTTGGAAAGTGCAATTTATTTGACTTTTTCCATTTTATTAAAATGTACAGTTCTACCTTAAAGATTTTTTATTTAGTCAAGAATTTTTTATTGTATGAAATAAATAGATTAAAGTTTAAAAGAAAGAATTATTTAATTGTTCCATTTTTGTAAGGTGGAATTTTACTATATTTAGATGTATTCCCTCAGTGCCTTTTCCCCATTTCTATTTTAAAGGCACAGTTCTACCTTAAAGATTTTTATTCAGTTAAAGCCATGTAGCCATGGATTTACATTTTAAAAATTGGACGAGAAAAGTACATCCAAGTTTGTGAAAATCTGAATTATTACCGTTTCATTTTGGGAGGTGCAATTCTACCTATTCACTAAAAACTTCTTTTGTTAAGATTTAAATGCAACATTTAAATTAAGTATTTTTAGTATTTTTTATTTTTTTCTGTTGGTGCATTCCTGAATAAAAGAAGAAAGCAGTGAGTGTATTTGTTAAATGCACTCTTGATCAAATTTCCTTTTTTTTGGGCT
This sequence comes from Hippasteria phrygiana, assembly GCA_037893225.1. NCBI lineage: Eukaryota > Metazoa > Echinodermata > Asteroidea > Valvatida > Goniasteridae > Hippasteria > Hippasteria phrygiana. The sequence goes on from JAZGUH010000313.1 coordinate 1,308,220, forward strand.
GGCTGTTGTGGCCGTCTTGGAACTTATGCATGGTAATGAGCAACACAGATAAAAATACAACTTAAAGAAAGTACATGTAACAGCATGACTCCTGACACACTTCACCTGTTATTTTATTCAACGAGCTTTGATCTGAACTGCATTTTGTATGTAACATTTGGCAGCTGCTAACTACTGTACTTACATGTAAGTTTACTAAATGCTGAAAAACTTCAAGTTCCACTGGAATAGATTCCACCAAAAAATTATCAAAAACACAGGTTCAGCGATCGGTCAACTCACTGAAGCACATTAATATATGCTTTCTGATCTTATTGCTCCTTACAAGAAAGAGTTTCTAACAGTTGTTTTACTGCCCATGGAGATAATATGTACAATCATAATGACAAACATCTTTATCCATTACATGTACGCCTACTACAAACAGTGTTGTAGGACTTTTTCAACAATTAATTTAGAGCGACGATAAAAACCAAATGAGAGTTGAGAATACAACGATGGGTGGTCAATTTTTTTGGCTCTACGTTATAATAGAAATATGGTTGTGTCCAAGTTTTTGGAATGAATTTGTACAAATGAAAAATATGCAAAACAATGATCGCAATCAACAAGGTGTGGATGGCAACATAATTCTTCATTTTTAAATTTTTTTAATGAGAAAAATTAGGTAATGCATAATTGTCTAGGTTGGGTATTTAGGGGTAACCAGAAATACATGTACAGGATTTGTTTTATTGATCTGATAAATTTCATATCATGGAGCTTCAATGCTGAGCAGGCATTTCAGTTGGGCATACTCTCAACTAACATATTTCTTAGTTCTGTGCCTGCATCTTGGTTGTGGTATATGTTATTATACTCATTTACTTCCTCTGGTTCATCAACATAAATCTTTACGTCATCATCAGCTAATATGCACATGTTGTGCAGGACGCATGCTGATATCACCAATTTACAAATTGATTCAACTTTAGTACAGTACACTTCACGCAACCTGCGAAAGCGGCCTTTTATCAGGCCTATGGCTCTCTAGTAGTATGGTAATTGCCGCTCCCATGTCATTTCATGTTTTTTCACTTTTCTCTCTAATTTTGATGTGGGTACATACGTCAAATTTTTTAGAAACAAAATAGCCCAAAAAATCACCCAAATTTTTGCTGGGGTACTACACACCAAAATTAGCACAAAATCAAGAAAATTAAAAGTATTTTACATATCCCACAAACATACGAAATCTCCGGGGCGCCCGGGCGAAGATTTGTCGTAAGGCAAAAAAAACCCTCATCTCTACACTCAGTAGAGATGAGGGTTTTTTTGTGTCTTGCGTTACTAACTACAACTACTCTTTGCAAGGAGCGCTAGGCCTAGTCTCTAAACTCTCTTGAGCACTTGTGTAGCTAGGAGGTTTATCTATACTCGCGTTAGAATCACGCTCATACTCTTTACATATTTCTAATTTAAAGTTGTAAGTTTTGCGATAAGATCTTTTTTTTCTTTCGCTAGAAGCTCAACAACTTTCTTTTTAACCTCATCGTCTATTTCTTTTTGGTTAGAAACAGACTCTTCTCTCGCTTTAGTTTGTGTCCTAATAGCTTCTTTCATTCCATAAAACTTTTTTAATTCATCGTTAATCAAAGCAAATTCTTCGTGACTTACATCGCCATCGTCTACAGCCTGAGACACTAATTCATTTATCGTATTTAATTTTGTTTCGGCTACTACTCTAATCTCATCGTGTTTCTTAGCTTTACCTCTAAACTTTTTACTAAATCGTTTTAATGCCAAACTTACACCCACACATCCTATAGCTAATCCTTCTAGCACCACACCTACAGGTATACTAATGATACCAACAACGCTGACTATGCCTATTGTACCGGATAAAGCTCCGAGACATTCTATAACGGTCTCTGCGTTAGATAAACAGGTAATAATTTTATTATACTTTTTGTGCAACCGTTCTCTCTTATCTCTCTCGTTAGATATCTCTTTTTGCACTCGTTCTATTTTATTTAACCTAAAGACTGAAGACTCGTTCGTTTCTATAGGTGCACTATAATCGGGTAATTTAGGGTAAACGGATTCTGCGGTCATTTTATAAAGTCATATATTATTTTAAATTTTTTTGCATGTATACTAGTATCAAAGTACCAACACCTACCAATAATGCCCACACGTGCTCCGCCAACCAACCGACTGACTTACTTAACAACGTAAACAACCAACTCGCGATAGCACCCAAAATACCAGGTAAGGCGGCTAATAACTTACCCCCCAGCTTTTTTAGCAAATTGGACAAGTTTTTTAAATGATTACTTATCCAATCTTTAACGTTGCCTCCGGGCTTGGGCGTAGGAATAACGGGATTAGGTGGAACCGGAGTCGGAGCAGGAACAACCGCTGCAGCCGCCGGTGCGGCCGGTGTCGCTGCCGCCGCACCACCCCCGCCACCCCCACCCACCAATTTATCCACAATCACACCTATAATTACAGAAAACATGGTTAATACACTTACTATCGTCACACCTTGTTCTCGAAACAGAATTCTAATCTTTTCTATTAGTGGGGTATCAGGTCCAAATATTCTAATAGCCGTTTGTTTGATTCTATAGAATTGGCTTTTGATACTTTTCATATTGCTTTCTATTGCCTCAGTTCTAGCCGCTCTGTCATCTCTGTAACCTCTTAATTCATCAAGCAGAATACTTCTCTTATAATCATCTTTTTCTTTACCTAAGGCTACTTTCATTTTCTCAATTTCATCATTTAACCTACTCTTTTCGGCTATATTTAATTCTAAACTACCGTTGAGCGTTCGTAGTTTTTGATCTAAACCTTCAAGTTCTCTAAGATTTAACCCATCAGTTTGCACTTGAGCATCTACTGCTATAGGTTGGGAGGAAGGAATTATCCATCTATCGGTTTCAGGATCATATTCGGGCTCCATTTCGGGGCCATACATATGCTCTAGGTTGTCGATCGTATTGTTAACCATCTCAACTAGTCGTCTTGGAGAGACATAGCGATCATACGCTAAATCTATAGTTTCCTCAGCCTCTAGCAAATTAAATTCATCAGTCGTTAATAAACCCAAATCTTCTCTAAAAAATCTAGTAAAGTTTCCGTTTGGAAACCTCTCCTTAAAGTTTTTTTGTAACGTCAATCTAGCTATATATTTATCGGGATAAACTTTATTAGTCAATCTAACACCATCGAAGTAAGTACCTTTTTTATCTTTAGTAAAAAGTTCGTACTTAATGCGTTTTGGTTTAATTAAGCCTAATCTTTCGCCTGGTGGTTCCCCCTCCCAATAATTATAAAAATCATTAGCTAAACCTTCTTTATATATAATATTACCAGCTTCATCTGTCGTCGGCAGTTGTGGTTCGGCTGATCTGTTTAATTCATAATCATAGTCGGGGTCTATTCCGAAATCATCGTTGCCATTGGCATCTTGAAAATCATCATCGTCATCATCGGCATCAGCTTGTTCGTCTTCTCGACCCGTTTCATCAATAGGTATAAAATCTCCACCTTCAGCCATTTTATAAAGTCGTATATTTTATATGACTTTTTATTTTAAATTTTTTTGCATGTATACTAGTATCAAAGTACCAACACCTACCAATAATGCCCACACGTGCTCCGCCAACCAACCGACTGACTTACTTAACAACGTAAACAACCAACTCGCGATAGCACCCAAAATACCAGGTAAGGCGGCTAATAACTTACCCCCCAGCTTTTTTAGCAAATTGGACAAGTTTTTTAAATGATTACTTATCCAATCTTTAACGTTGTCTCCGGGCTTAGGTGGAACCGGAGTCGGAGCAGGAACAACCGCTGCAGCCGCCGGTGCTGCCGGTGCCGCCGCACCACCCCCGCCACCCCCACCCACCAATTTACCCACGATCACACCTATAATTACAGAAAACATGGTTAATACACTTACTATCGTCACACCTTGTTCTCGAAACAGAATTCTAATCTTTTCTATTAGTGGGGTATCGCTATTCCTTATTTTATTAAACGTTTCTTTTATTCTAGCGGTTTGATTATTCATGCTTAGTTCAAGATCGTGCTTAAGTCTTAATCTACCCTCTATTTCATTTTCAATATCGCCTTGTTCTTTTAGTATGTCTTGTATATCATCATCGTTTTTTATTATTTTGAGGATTGTTTTTATCTTCTTGCGTCTATCGTATAGTTTACTCAGTTCGGCTAAATTTAATTCGGCATTACCACTCATAGTTTGCATTTTTTTGTTTAAACCTTCAAGTTCTCTATAATTTAACCCATCAGTTTGCGCTTGAGCATCTACTGCTATAGGTTGGGAGGAAGGAATTGTAGTTCTATCGGTTAATAAACCCAAACTTCTCTAACAAATATAGTAAAGTTTCTTTCAGGATGAGCTTTTTCAAAGTTGTGTTTTAGCTTATCTCCAACAACTAGAAATTTTCTAGGCTGATTTTTTTGAGTCAACTTAACATCATCGAAGTATATACCATTATCATCCATTCTAAATTTATCTAAATTTACCTCAAGAAAATCTGGTCTATCAAATCCTTTAGATTCCATATAGTTATAAAAATCGTTAGCTATTTCATAATTTCTATGAGTTTTAAATGATGGGGCTATATACACATCCGCATCATTTGTCCGTTGTTGTTGCTCATCAGAATAGCCATTCCAATCAAAACCATCATCGTCATCGACATCTTGAAAATCATCATCAACATCAGCTTGTTCGCCTTCTCGACCTCGGTCACCCATTTCATCCATAGGTACAAATTCTCCACCTTCAGCCATTTTATAAAGTCGTATATTTTATATTTTACGTGGTATTTATCACATTCTGAGGAATTACTCCTTGACTCACCAACCAAGTCTGAGTAGCTAGAGCACTACCTACCGTAGCGGTGATTTTAACTGTATCTTCTATGTCTAGCTTTCCTAAATCGGCGGGCTTAATTTTCAAAAGTTTTTTACTCAACATAGTATAACCTACGGTCAACAAACTCAACACAGCGCCGTGATAAAGAGTATTTGCAATGTTCTTCGTATCCATTTTACTTGTACTAACATTTTATTTTTTTTTTATTCCATTTCTAATAATTCTTCAACTTTAGGGGTTGAAGTTGCGATTGTAACCCCTACCCCCGTATCTACAGGTTTGCTCTTTTTAAACGCGAGATATCCAATTCCTAAAACAACCAAACCAACTATCGCATATCCCCAGCTCGGAATGTCTCTCATCGTTAGCGATGGCGTTTGCTGGGGAGCTTCTTCTTCTATACTTTGCATTTTTTGTATTTGTTCTTTCATCTTTCTATTTCTTTCGGCTAGTTTTTTACCTTGTTCTACTCTTTTAGGGTCTTTTGCTCTTTTTTTGTGACTCTTGATAGAGCCGGCTGAGCCGGCTCTTGGGGAGGCAGGGGAGGCTCTTGGGGAGGTGGAGTCTCTTGGGGAGGCTGAGGGGTCTCTGATACTTGATCCGTCGTTGTCGTTTCTAGACTCATCTTTTATAATAATACTACTATTATTTGTAACGCTATTATTACTACTATCTACCTGTAAATGTTTAGTCGTAATCAACATAGCCACCAAAGGAGATAAATAAACCCCATAATTGTAATGCACTTCGCAAAGTAAACTGGACAAGCTGCTAGAAATAACGGGATCTTTTTCTAAGTCGTTGATAAGGGCTTCTTCAGAATCTAAACAAAGTTTATAACCGAATGGTGAAGCCAGCGGCAAAGTCGCGCCTAAAGCTTTTGCGTAACAGGTCAACACGCAGCTCCCCAAACTGACTATCATTTCTTTACCGAGCTTGGCTTCGTATCTTTTATATAGCTTTTCTTGTTTTTCCACAGTCAAGCCCTCTATTTCATTGACGGAGTATTCTTTACCGAAATATTTTTTAGAATCACCGGAAGCAACTACACCCAAAAGTCTATTTTTGGGTATAGTTGCTTCCGGGATTGTCGCTACAGTCGCGGCTACTATTGGATGAGGTTCTTGAGATAACGTGCTTAGAGATTCTATCGACTTGCTCATTTAAAATAGAACTATATTTTTTAATCTTATTTCTACAAGAAATATAATCGTAAGAAAATAAAGATAAGTTGATGGCTATTACTAGTTTTAATAATAGATCTAGATATTCTATCATATTTTATAGATGACTAGATAATCTGTAGATCATCTATTAGTTATCTATAGATCATCTATTAGTTATCTAACAGGTATCTAACAGGTATCTAACAGGTATCTAACAGGTATCTATAGATCATCTAACAGTTATCTAACAGTTATCTATAAATCATCTACAAATCATCTAACAGTTATCTAATAGATCAACTATAGATCAACTATAGATCAACTGCCAACAGACAGGAGGATCAGTTTTTACCAATAATTTACTAAAAGGCACATCTCTTAAAATCTTTTTTATTCTCGATCTTTCTTCTAAAGGCACCGCATCATTTTCATCGAGACATTGATCGAAACTATTTTTATCTTTGCAATAGAACAATACGACAAATGCAGTTTGAGCTCTAAAATCTGTCATTACGCAATTATACTTTTGGGTCATCAACCAACAGTAGTGATTGTCATGCCTACCGCTAAACGCCAATTTCGTTAAAACGCAAGTGTTTTTCCCGAGCGCCGCCTTACGATATTTTATGTCTTGTTCCGAGCTACAATCGTCTATCAAAAATAGAACGTGCGATCCTTTAAATCGAGCTCTATAAAATGCTAAAGCTTCGTTGAGAAACACCTTTTCTACCTCTAAATCGCATAGGTATATCTCGGGATCTAACCACAACCAACGTCTCTCGCGATATGTCTTGTTGTTGCTCAACGTAGGACAAATAACTACGATATTTTCAAAGTGATCTTTATACTCAGTTTCTAATAGATCTAAAATATATTTGGTTTTACCCGAATTAGTCCTACCGCATACTAGCGCGCAGTGTGGTGTTTTTGGAAACGTTTTATGCATTGCTTATTTAATAGTAAAGACTATTTTAAGAGTAACTACCGCTAAATCTTCCATCTTCTAGCACCAACTGACCATCCATCACCAAGAAAACGTAACATTTTAGAGAACCAGCTGACTCGGCCTCTCTTTCTAAATGAAGAGAAATACCGCCACCTACGTCTCCTATTTTCCTGCCAGAACCGTGACTTTTGTTGTCGTCGGTTACCCTCGTATCTAGCCAAAGACCGTAACTAGTGGTTAAGTAGGAGCCTAGAGTCATATCGTGCAATTCCAAGTCTTTGGACACGCTGGCACCAAATTCTGTATTAGAGTCGCCGAAAAACTTGGTAATCTCGTCCCAGTGTTGATAACGCTTCATACCCTGACTATACAATTGATTCGGCTTACCCTCTATCGTAACGTCTACTTTTTCGATCTTTGGATTATAAAAAATTCGAGGATCTTTTTCGCCCGATTCTTTAAATAAAAGAAGTATACCTTTGAGACTTCTAATGGCTTGATTAAGATTAATGTTCCAAGTAGTATCGGACTTGTTTAGCGTTAAAACCGTATATCTTTGAACTTTTTCGTATAGAAAATGAGTTTTACCTCGATATTTTAGTCTGATACTATCTGCCAATGTTTTATTGGTCACCGTTTCAAACTCGAGATCTAACCCCGAAATTTTATACTTCGCGTTATTATCGGTAGATTTTACTACGCTAGAGTGATCGTTAAATGTAAATTCATAAGTTAGTCTATCTTTGAGCGTCGATGGACTAAAAGGCTGATGATCCGTAAGCATTTCAAAATCTAGAGGAATGTAATATCGGTTACCGTAGGCGTTGGCAATCGCTTTGTCTTTTCCACCATTCGCGCTAGCAACCCCATCACTAGCGTCGATTCTGAGTTTCGTGATGTTGCTATCTTCAAGTCCTCGATACGCATCGTTCGCGCTGGCTGGTCGCCACATGTCTTTATACGCGTTATATACATCGGCATCCGTAAACGCTACGAAATCTTTACCTTCTAGTTTGATTCTTACGCCACTAATTAAATTTCGGGCGACGTTATAATATAGAGTTCTTGCATCGTCTTCGCCACTGCCTTCAGATTCTAAGTCTATATTAAAAGCTAATCGCACTGTACCCGGCACGACTACATCGTCTTGACTCAACATAGGAAATTCAACGATCAACAGACTGCCAGCCGACGCGGTACTAGGATTATGAGTAATAACCATCGATTGTCTCAACCCTTTTAACGCTCTAGGATTTTTTAAACTTCTGTGTGGATTCAGTTTGCTTCCATAAATTGCGTTCATTTTACTTAACGAAACAAAATAAAAAACAAAAAAACTTTTAGACAAACTTATAAACTAAAAATCCTAAAACAGCAGTGCCTCCTACGATAAATGCAATTTCACCATCTTTTTGGCCTTCGCTGGATACGTAAAAGTCTGACAATACAGGTTCACGAGGTAATCTCATATCTTCGTTGGTTACTTCGTTATATAGTCTCAACGCATCATCTACATTTCTAAAATCTTTTTGAGCCTTGGCTTCTTTATGTAGTCGATCGTTTAGATAATCTAGAAACTTGGTTCTTTGTTCCACCCACTCTTGTTTAGCTCGAGTTAATTTTTCTAAAGCGAGGTCATGTCGTTTACGTTCTTCAGCCGGCGATCCACCCATCTTCGAAAATAGAAAGTTCGATCCGCTAAACGCTAAAGCGTTTACAAGAGCTCCACCAACCATCATTAATAAACTCGCCATTTTTAATAAGTCGTTAAAATAAAATGGAAACAAAACTAAGTAAAATATTTTACAGCCCTAAAGGATATTGGAAAGGTGCAGGCGCTATAAAAAAATTGTCGTTAAAAGCTAACGTACCCGAGCCAGACGTTAGAAATTGGTTAAGAAAACAAGCCATGTGGCAAATATATTTACCAGCCCCCAGTTTTATACCGAGACCTACGAGTCTCAATAAGGTTATAGGGCGGCCTAATGAACAACATCAAGCGGATCTGTTGTATCTACCTCACGATGTAGTTAAACGTAAAAGATATAAATACGCGTTGACGATCGTCGATGTGGCCACTCGATATAAAGAAGCTGAACCCTTGACGAATAAAACGAGCACTCAAGTTGTAGAGGCGATAAAAAAGATTTACAAAAGATCACCCTTGTCTTGGCCTCTCACGATAAAAGTAGACCCCGGTACAGAATTTATGGCTGAATTTAATACTTTGATGCGAACTCGCAACGTCGCAGTACAGAAAGGCGAGGTTGGTAATCATAGAGCTCAAGGTATAGTAGAAAGATTTAATCGTACTTTAGCCGAAAGATTATTCGGTCATCAATACGCTCAAGAAATGTTAGAGCCTACCGAGCGCAGTCGCGAGTGGGTAAAAAGATTGCCCGATGTCGTAAAAGCGTTAAACGACGAAGAAACTAGATTGATATCGACTATGAAAGGTAAACCGTTAACTCCTAGAGCGGCTATGTCTCAGTTAGAAATAAAGCAATTGAGTTCCTCGGGTCTCAAGAGCCCTGAAGTCGCGCTAATCGTAAATGACGATATCGTTAGATATCTTTACGCTCCTGGAGAGCTCGAAAAAGACGTTAGAAGAAGAGCTACCGATCCTATTTGGAGCTTAGAAATGTATACGATTAGAAGGAGAACGACAAACCCCGGACAGCCCGCGTTGTACTGGTTGACTAACGGTCCCAAGAGATCGTTCGTTAAGAAAGAATTAATGGTCGTTCCATCAGATACTGAGTTACCACCTTCCTCAGCGGCGTAAAATATCGTAAGCTAGATACCCGAGCGTAGAAACGGCTATTAAACCAACAACCAAAGCAGTTTTTTCTTGTTCGTGCGAGTCTGGAGGTTGAGTATCTACGCTCGTAGGGAGTGGCGGTGGGGGTACTTGAGTATCTACGACCTCTAATCTCAGAGGTAGCGGAGGTGTAGGGGTTGGTGATGGGTCTAAATCGTATGATGGATCTAAATCGTCTAAATCGTCTAAATCGTCTAAATCGTCTAAATTCTGCTGGGTTACTACACGACTCTTTTTTACGGGAGGTAACGGGTCTGGCGACGTAGCTACGCCGTCTAAATCGTCTAAATCGTCTAAATTCTGCTGGGTATCTATCTTACTCTTTTTTACGGGGGATGGTGGGGCTGGTGGCGCATCTACGACCGTAGGGAGTACGTCTGAGTTCAAGTTGATGTTTAATCCTATCGATGCGTCGGGTGTAGCTATCTGTATATTATTATTATAACCTCGGTGAATACCGACTAAAAGCTCCATATTTGATGGAATTAAGTATAATCCTGGGCCAATCACAAAGTTTAACGAGCTTCTAGCGTACTGTAAAGAATCTTGAAATCTGGTTATAGAAGATTCCAAGTCCGTAGGGCTGTTGATGATATCTTCTACTATATTTTCAAATTGTTTTTGCGCATCTAATCCGGTACCTGCAGTTAGTATACTCGTTTTTGTTTGGGCTTGCGCACCGAGTATGGCGTACACGTACGTTCTAATGCTTTCGTTTATTTTTTCTATACCAACGTCGGTAAACGAGCTCTTCTGACGTATACAATTTCTAAAACCGAATCGTACAACGTCCGCGGATTGTCTGATATACCCGAGCGTAAATTTACTATAATGTTTCGCATCGCCTGACTCTACAAATCCCATGTAGGTGGCGCCGGGGCTCATACCTTCATAATCGTATTCCCACAATTTATTAGCTGCCACATATTTACCCGTACTCGGGTCATATTCAGTCGAAACCTTGTAAAGCTTAGTAGGGTCATAATTTTTGCCGGGTACGGGTAAAAGTATAACTGGCGAGTACTTGTTTAACTTGTTTATTTTAAACGGGTCAAAATAAGCGGTACCTAGTCCTCCAGAAGCTAAGTCTACGGTCTGTTTAAAACTAAAGTTTGGATCGACATTAAAATATTGACAAATTTCGCTATAAGCGCCTTTATCGATGTTATTGTTTAGATCGTCGAATATATTGTCGTTTTGAATTGGGCATTTTAGAAAGTATAGTATCTTTCTGATTGTGAAATATACGTGAAACTTGAATAAAGCCGATATTACGGGGTTTTTATGTAGCAACGATTCTAGTCCTACGCCGCAACCAGAAGTCGCGCACCAAAATGCAAAGTTGAGTTGATTTTGATAAAACACCATGGGGTCCGATGCGTAACGTTTAACCACTTCGTCGTGTTTTATGTCGGACATTTTATAAGCGATAAATATATCAAATAGTGGAGCGATAAAACTCGCGTTTGTGTTGGCGTTTACGATGATGTTAGGTTGACCCAAGTGCATGTTCAACGGGGTACTCTCCGGGGTTATCGCTTCGTGCTTGTTGTTAACGCTTTGTGCTTGCGTATGCCCTACGCGGGCAGCTAGATTTGCGATATCTGTAGCATTCATTTTATTTATAATAAACCAAATATTTTTTTACTCTAATAAAATGGAATCGCACGTTTTCGAAATGTTTGATAACGAACAAACGTTTAGACTATCAAAACCTATAGATAACTCTAAGGGAGATTATAGTATGAGTTTAACTAGCGCGATATTAACCGCGGGTTTCTACAACATGGCTAGTAATAGCGAAATTCTCTATTTTATACATCAAATCGATCCAAACACTGGTAAAAAAACGGGTAGAACGGATGGTAAAATTGATATTCCTGCTGGATATTACGACATAGATTGGATAGAAGAGAGACTCAGTAAATTAGTTTGGTTAGAAGTCTCCGTAGATAAACTTAATAAAAAAATATTTTTAAATGTAACGGAAGAAAATAACGATCTACGTTTTGATAAAAACATTAAACAATTGTTGGGGATAACGGCCAAAAACTTAGTTTTTGGCGTAGATTATGTAGGGCATTATAATACAATGCCTGTCGATGAAATTTTTTTACATTGCGATCAGTTATCTACGTCTAATAATTTCTATAATGGAAGGGGAACGCACTTGCTAGACGTTATATCGATAACGAAAAGAGACGATACGATTGTCGAGCGTGCAAGAATAACCGCTCGTAGACTCGTGGGTGATAAGATAAACCAACTTAGCTTTAGTATCAGAGACCGAGACGGCGATTTAATCAATAATCGAGGAAAAAAGATTAGTTTTAACTTGACGATAGGTAAATTTTAAGCGATTTTTAAAGATTTTTTTTGTTCTAATAAAATGGAATCGCACGTTTTTGAAATGGTTGGTAACGAACGAACGTTTAGTCTGTCAAAACCTATAGATAACTCTAAGGGAGATTACTGTATAAGTTTAAACAGCGCGATATTTACCGTCGGTTTTTATAATATAACTCAACGTATGACTATAAGATGGGAAATTGATAACCTCCGTGGCCTAACAACTAACGGCGAAATGGTAATTCCAGCTGGAAATTATACTATCGGTGAGTTAGTAGTTGAACTTAATACATTAACTGCCTGGACAGTTTCTGTAGACAAGATTAATAAAAAAAATTATGTTTAATGGCAGTACTAGTTTGGGTACTAGTGAGCTTGTCATTAATTTCGATGTATATACTCGAAAAGTGTTGGGTGTGCCCCATATATGGTCCTCTGATCGTGATGGTGAACTTGTAGGACATTATAATATGAGTTACGTGAATACAATTTTTTTACATTGCGATCAGTTATCTACGTCTAATAATTTCTATAACGGAAATTATACAGACTTGTTATACATTATACCGATTATATATAAAAGCTCCGATTCAGATACAATAGCGACTATTCAGAATAAAAGAAAAACTGTCATACCGCTAATTAGAAATAAAATACCCGAACTGAATTTTTCTTTCAGAGACTGCGACGGCGAGTTAATCGAGAATAACCATAAGAAATTTATTTTTCGATTAGATATTTATCGATCGTCTTGTTCTGGCTAGAATAGACTAAAGGTTAGAATGATGGCCATAAGCCAGAGTGTCTATACCATTAGGTAAAATATATCTCTTCGTATCTAAAGGATTTAACGATTGCTTGACCTGAGCCTCTGTGTATATCATGTGACGCTCAGTTCCAAAACGAATCATCTTGTTTGAATAGCATTCGTTCGATAAAACGCATCGCTTATATTTTTCGTAAGATAGATCGTTGTTTATAACCACTCGGTTTACGCCTTTGGCCTTTTTTATAATATCGTGTTCCCCGTATAAAATCGAGTACATCTTCGATCTGATGCACGTAGCTTCGCTTATGACTTTTCCTCCGCATTCGTCTTTAAATTTACCGATGACTTTCTTGTTTGTATCGTCGTATAAAAAGTGGTCTCTCTCGTAGTTAGAAAAATCGTACAAGTCAGACTGTTTTTCTAGATCTCGATAAACGTCTTTCGTATAGATAATCAAAAGCAGCGAGTCCGTGTCTGTATACATCAATCTTACTTTATCGTCATACGTCTTTTTTAATTGATTGTAATAAAAGTCATACATTAGAGTCTTCGATAAATCTAAGATACTAACGCCGCAATAGATGGGCTTATTTAAATACGTTTTCTTTTTGTACGATTCCACGAATGAGAGACCGCATTCTTTAAACGCTGTAGTAGACTTGTAACAAGGTTTAGAAACTATTTTTTCGTATTCTTTTACTTGATCGTTTCTAAGTAGCACACCATCTATTCTATTTCTGACATTTTCCATCGTTTTGCCGAATACAGAATTGTTCATCAATTTGAAAAAGTCTTTTTCAAAATCCGACTTTGCTTTCGTTCTGAGTTGCGTGTTTTTATCGATGTATGATTTCATCCAAGGTTTTTGTTTAAATTGTAACGCCCGATGTACTTTAGTTAGTGTTATGCCTAGCCTCAAACACTGTTTTAAATTGACGTAGTGCAATACATATTTTTCTTTGCGATATAGCGTACCTGTTAATTTTTTTACCTTAGCTCCATCTCCTATATCACTCGCTAACTCTCGTTGATACTCCGATAACCATTCTTCAGGTATGATTATATTATCAGCGGCTAAAGGATAATCGTTGTGTAGATCGTGTAGTTCGGCTGGATATTCCAGGTCAACTTCGAACATATACCCCGTTGGAGCATTATCTTTTAACGCCATTATACGATCGTGGGTAAATTGACTCGTACCGACCCATTTAAATCCGCCGTAAGGTAGCGGTCGACTCATGGCCCATCCGTAGAGGTTGTTGGCGTCTAGATAGAGAATATACGAATCGGGTTTATCTTGATCGTAATCTTTCAGGTACTTATTGTTGGCCTTAGCATAGCGCGTACTACCAACGCTCGATATTCCTCCTCTTTTCGCTTTTTCAAAAAATATATGTTTATCTACATCGGTTAATAATTCTAATTCTATTTTAGTATGCCTCAGCAACGCGTCCCAACTTAACCCCGGTGCTGTGAAGTAGTTGGCAGGATCCAACTTGTAATTCATTCTACACATTTGTCTAAAATTCTCGAATACGCCGGCTAGTAATAGAGTATCCGCGGTTACGTACAAGTCGTGGTATTCACCCATGTTTTTTATATTAAATGTCTGCCATACTCGTTGCGCGCGCGAGTAGTCTTCGTCCGTTATATGTTTGTCTTTTAGAGCGCTGAAAAAATGGTGTTTAGCTGGCAGACTACTCTCGCTAAATCGTTCAAAGCTGTCCATATACTCGTACGGATATACACCCTTTTGTAATAAGAGGTCTGCGTTTTCTTCGCCATAACGTTTCAGGAGTAGCCTAAAAGCGTCTCTCGGGCAAGACATTACCAATTTGTCGAGACCGCTAGACATAAAATGAAACGAGTCGATAAATCCATATTGACTGATCGAAAATGAAATGTATTTTTCTGAATTTTTGGGTATACACCAGATATCTTGTTGATACTTGGAAATACCCTGCATGATCAAGTGCGCGTCATAGTTTTCTAAGTTGTGAAATACGACCGGTATTTTCGTTTCACCGGGTTTTACTCGTAATTTAAGATTACAGTAAGCGTGTGCGGCTCCTCTGTACTTGCCTGTAGTGTGACAATGATCTCTTACTTTTCGAAATTTGTTAATTTTCTTTTGGCAGAACATACATTTTTTCTCGACGTATCCCTTTTCGTTTTTGTACGTGTATTCTTCCAGTTCTTCTTTACTTTTAGGTTCTACAGGATTGCAGCACTGGCAATTACACGAGTAATTTTGATTAATTGGTTTTTCGCAAATCCAGCACTCGTTAGAGTTTAGGTGAATTTTTTCTTCTTTTAGCGTATATATTATCGGCTTAATGTGAGCTAGTAATTCATTAATCTTAGGTTCGAGTTCTTGCAACGAGGTTATAAAATTGTCTATAGCGCGTTCACCTCTATAAGTCTTTCGCTTGATCTGTCGGCCATCGCATCTCACTACAACGTACGAATAACCGCAGGCTCTATGTTCGTGAGTTTTATTCGATGTTTTTTCTTGGGGTACTTGGGGCACCAAGATAGATTCAAAATCCGCGTATATGACGTAGGGTGCATCTTGTAAATTCTTAAAGTTTTTAAACATTAATTTGCTTTTGTCCAAGTATTTGTTCGCGCTTTCATGTGGCATTTTAACGGTAGATAAAGCAGAGTCTATTCCTTCGCAATCTTTTACGTGTCTATCCAGCTTCTCTTTCGAATTAAAATGCGTTAAACATCTCAAGCAAAACAGTTTACGATGCTGACTATTGGTAACACCAGATAAAAATCTAGGTAAGTCACTTATCCAACAATAATGACCGTCATATAATAGCAAACTGATAGTTTCTATATCGTATGGTCTTTTAGATAAATATAGCGGATATATCAAGCCCCTTTTATCTTGTGGATAGGTTTTATTTTTGCAGTCTGCGTCGTATCCCAACACGTTTATACTTATATCGTTTTGTCTTTCTATTCTCGCTATCTGATTTATAGGTGTGGGGAAGTCTATGTTGGTGAAGTTTAATCCGTCATCGGTTTTATAAGTAGATGGATTATTTCCGCGAAATTGGTACTTTGGGTTTGTTGCTAATTGGTTTTTAACTTTATCGGTATATATACCTAGGGCGGCTCTTAAACACCATCTTATACACTCTTGATCTTCGTTTTTGATGTTGGCGGTTGCACGTTTGTTAGTTATATATTCGGGTAGTTTTACGTAAGAAGCGCCTACCAGAGGCTTAACTCTGTTTATGTTTATGTAAAACGCGACTATTTTATCTATGGTCCAACCACTTCCTTTATTTGTAAATTTATCTATCTGAGATAATATAGTTTCATATTGTTTCCCGATAGTCGTAGCTATCTCACTCTTGTTTAATACTCGATGTTGGCAACTAAAATGAATAGCGGTTTGTGTTGTAGTCTTAACACCTGATTTTTTTACATACTTTATTTTAATAGCGATCTGTAGTTTCATCGTTTTTATTTTTATTAATTCAGCTACGATTTTGTTTTTTATCATCGACGTATGGGTGTTGTAAAATTGCTCCGGATCATCGATAAACAGACTCGGAATCAGTTCAAAATTTCGATAACTGTTTTCAAATCTTCTAGTCTCTCGAAAGTCTGCTTCTCGAAAAGTATTTTGCTCCTTAAATCTTTTTATAGCTTCGACGTAATCTTTTTTTATCGCTCGACCATTTCTACCCGTTGAGACGACCCGAATATTTTTATCGTGCGCGAGTTGCGCTAACGAAGCTTTAGATCGTATTTTCAAATTTTTAAATTTAGCTTCTTCTTCTTTTATAGATCGAATATAATCTCGCCTGATATACGTATTACGGCGTCCTGTTGGTGTTCCTAAAGATAAGTTATACTTATCGATATATCTTTTTAAAGATATTTTGTTCGATCTATTGTATCCTCGAATCATGGGTTGTGTTTCCATCTTTATAGTAACATAATATAATATTTTTAAAAAAAATAAAAAAAAAATAATTTTTTTTGCCATATGTTATTTTAGGAGCAGAGTCCGGGCGCCCCGGAGATTTCGTATGTTTGTGGGATATGTAAAATACTTTTTATTTTCTTGATTTTGTGCTAATTTTGGTGTGTAGTACCCCAGCAAAAATTTGGGTGATTTTTTGGGCTATTTTGTTTCTAAAAAAATTGACGTATGTACCCACATCAAAATTAGAGAGAAAAGTGAAAAAACATGAAATGACATGGGAGCGGCAATTACCATACTACTTCTCTCCACTACCTGTCTTCCAGAAGATATCTTTGTGTTGAAGCGTTTTTGTTGCCTTGTGAGATGGTGGTTGTTCTTGAAGACAGTAACCAAATATGGCCGTAGGGGATATGCCGAGTCTCCAATAACAAACTCGCCATCTTCAAAAAGCTTCCCATTTTGTGCTTCATTTGCAAAACAACTGTTTCGGAACACTCTAGCATCATGCGTACAACCTGGATGTAAAAAAGGGCAACATTTTGCATGAGTAAGATCCAGTGGGTTCCAACCCAACATCATTTTAAGATTTCATTGAGGTCTCATTTCCTTTTTAAAAATGAATTGTGGTAAGTTAGTCCTTGTCTATGGGCAGTCACTGAACTGAACTCTGCAATGGTCGTGCCCACCGTACAATGTACATCAGAGCTGCCAACTCTCCCTGATTTTACGGAAAACTTCCAGAAAATTGGTCGATCTCTCGACTCCGGACACAACTTAAAAATCTCCCGGATTGTCAATTTTTCATATTCTTAATTTACTTGTATTTTGTAACTGCTATTGTCTGAATACTTATAATAAAGGAAAGATTTTACTTTAATACCCCACACCAAAATAGGTAAGAAGCAAAACAATCTGACAAAATCACTATCCATTTGTGATTGGAATAAACACTTGGCACAACCTTTAGGATTGGGACTTTTGCTGTTCCTGACCGATTTTGGTGGGGTATTAAGTATAAAATCTTTCATTTTTTTCTTTGTCATCATTTGGCTTGTTTTTCTTGGCATACAGGTTCACCTTCCCAGGCAATCACTTTCCCCCACAAACAATTATATTCCCACATTTTTGTTTTGGGTGAAATGCACCTCTCAATTCGCAGTTGCACAAAATACATGTAGCCATGGAAAAGGTGGTATCTTCAGTAGTTGTATACAAAGTCTATGGACTATATGGAGAGTCAATAGAATTTTCAAAGTATTTTGTAACAAAACTGGAAATGTTTCCTTATCCGAGATTCATGTCTTTTCAACATTATTGCAATGACTATCATTGAGATGATAAATGGTGAAAAATGTGGCACCAAGAAGGTGCAACTTTCTTTCCAAGTGCTGGACTAGATGTGACATACTAGTCTGCCATTTTGTTGTTAATTATTTTCAGTACCTTCACAGTTGGGAAACCTCAACCGAGTGTTGAAATTACAAAAAATGTGAGTATTATAAAATACAGTACACATGTACATACCTGGCCATCCTACATTTACGTTAGTTATCAGCATCATATCATCCACAATGACCTGCATCTGGATTGATGGAAACTTTTTTCTGTTGAAGTAATCAGCGTCTCCACCTGGTAAGTTCATTATCCGTATGTGGGAACCGTCGATAGCACCCACTATCCCCTTGAATCCGGTAACATCCTTGAATGCTGCCGAGATGTCTTCTCTACGTTCCCTTGATGGCCATCTGATGTACTTGTGTCTGTTTTTGCAACAATACTCTGAAACACTTCTGACAATTTTATGCACTGTACTATCTGATATGCCAAACAGTACAGCAATTTCTCGCATAGAGTCTTGATTTGCAAGATACCACAGAAAAACAAGAAGCTGTTTTCTCGGTGTGATGGCTTCTAATGCTCCTCCAGGGGCTTTAGGGAGTAGATCGTCATGAATTTGTGTCCATATATATTCGAATGTTCCAACTGAAAGTCGAAAATGCTGAGCGAATTCCTTAGGCTCCATCGTGGGTACAACATCCTCTGCATATCGGCGGATCCTGGAACGCTTTTTTCGAATCAGAGAAGTTGCAGCAAACGTAAATATCGGAACATCTGTTTTCAATTCGTCCCCTTCATCCGAAGAATCAAATAACATAAAAGCTGTGAAGACTGTTTCGACTTTCGCTGTATCGTTCATGGGCGTCGCCATCTTGAATGGCGCCACCAAGCAGTCCGACACGCACTTCCTCATTCGAAATCGGCGACCCGAGAACACTGTACTCGAGTCACCCGAGAACGGGGTTTCGAATACGCCCAATGTGAACACATACGCCTTCGCCCGTAGCCACCTACGTATGGCAAGCCAAAGCGGAATTAATTCAAAACACCGTTTTTCTTGCAAGAACAAAAAAATCATTCAAGATAAACGCAAAATTATCATGCAAGACCAAAATTTTCATGCAAGACCAAAATTATCATGCAAGATCAAAATTTTCATGCAAGATCAGAATTTTCATGCAAGATCAAAATTTTCATGCAAGACCAAAATTATCATGCAAGATCAAAATTTTCATGCAAGATCAGAATTTTCATGCAAGATCAAAATTTTCATGCAAGACCAAAATTATCATGCAAGATCAAAATTTTCCTGCAAGATCAAAATGTTCATGCAAGATCAAAATGTTCATGCAAGATCAAAATTCAATGCAAGACCAAAATTATCATGCAAGACCAAAATTTCTATGCAAGACCTAAATTTCAATGCAAGACCAAATTTATCATGCAAGACCTAAATTTTCGTGCAAGACCAAAACAAATCGGGCAAGAACCTCGTCCCCAGGGGCTTACTTTATGGACTCGTATCGATATCTCGATTCAATCATATTGCACAATCTGCTAAAGGAAAAGTGTTTCCTTGTACCATGGAGGTATTAAAATACCTCCATGCTTGTACTGAAGCGTCAAGAAACAAGGTGACACTAACTGGACAGCAATTTGGCCGAAATCGATCGTGCAGTAGCGGCGACTGTGGATGTCACGGAATGTCACGACTGTCGATGTCCCGTCCGTATTGACACGACAGGCGCTGGGTTTCATCTGGAATGATAAGCTCGATCTGTTTTCCTTCCTCCATGGCTCCGTACTATTCACTGCAGGAAACGGAAAGATTTTACTTTAATACCACCCCCCCCCCCCCCCCCCCCCACTAAAATCGGTCAGGAATAGCAAAATCTTAGAAAATAACCAACCCTCCTTGATCATAACTATGGCACAACCTGTTATTTCAAGATTTAGGCCCTTGTCAGTAGAATCATGGAGGTAGGTAAAATGAGGCAGAAATTATATGTACATGTACGTAAACAATTCCTTCATGCGTTGAGTGTGCCAACAACATTTAACACAGAAAACGCAACCTTAATTTCTTCTCCTTTATTGCACGAAAATTTCCCAACTAAATTCTCTAAATTAAAGGTTGTGCCAATACAATTCTGAACAGAAATGGTTCATTTTAGATTTGCTGTTTCAGACTGATTTTGGTGGGGTATTAAAGTAAAATCTGTCCGTATTAAAAAATTGCTATCGGGTTGATCAAAGTTATATTTTGTTATATGCAATCTCACTTATTTCATAACTTTATTAAAATTGTAAGCCAGGCATCTCAACTAACATGATTTGTTGACAACATTTTGTAAAATAGTAACTGCTGTAAAGTAGTAAAGCAAGTTCTGATAGCCATTATGAAAACCAAAGCAAACATTTACGCGAGATTGAGCTGTTCTAGTAATCCTTAAGTTCATCTTAAATGTCTGCTTAAAGATGCTTTCTGTGTTTCTAGTGTATTTTAATTTATTTTTTAAAAGGAAAACAAATACCTCACTAGTGATTCATATCAGAATATTCCTGCAATTTATTTATTGTTTATACATATACAGATGTACACGCATGTTGCCTGTCATTCTACCTCATTATCACTGTATGTCCATGGTTTCAATCAAAAAGCAATGCGAAATGGTATTTAGTAACAATAGTAAATAAGGTTTTCAAAATAGACAATTTAAAAAGACAACTTAAGTTTGAAGTATTCTCATGAAACTGATCATTTGCTATAGCAGCATGCATTATGAACAAGTCCACTAATAACCTTTAAAGTAGTTCAAATTGTTCATAAATTTACATTTTTAAACCATTGCATCAGAAATATTTGTTCAGTCCCCTTAAAGGTACACATTGCTTTGGGTTTTGCGATTTGGGCTATAAAACTGAAATGGATATGGTTGGGAAGCTTTTTTTAAAGTAGAATATAAAGATTCACATAACTATCCCTTCAAATTGCGTGGTTTTTGTTTAATTTCGTGACAAATAACGGTCCGCCATTTTGTAGAACCAAATTGTTGACTCCACAAAATGGCGGACTGTGTTCACCAGTCGTATTTCCAGTCGCATCTGGTTGAAGTACGTTCTGTTGATCCATATTTTGATGTACTGTGGCACGGCGCGCAGCACTGGCGATATGTGTCGAGAGGTAGAGAAGTGTACCTGGCGATCATCTGATAGGTTCACAAGGCCACTGGCTGCGGCGCCAGCCTAAAGACTCTTACAGCGTATTTTGCGCAATATTTAGACGGTGGTATTTAGTGCTGGAAATAAGTCTATGTATCGCGGGTCAGATGTCAGGGGTAAGCGGCCAATTTTTTTGTTTTGTAATCACTACTCACTAATTACAACACATTATACGTGTTTTTTTGCATGAACAACTCTTATAAAAGATAAGGAACATTTCCAAACAGCAAAATTTCATGACATTTGAAGGCAATGTGTCCCTTTAACGAAAACTTTAGTTTTGGGGGGGTGGGGGGGGGGGGGGGGGGGAGTTGCCAGACAGACTAATCGCCCCTTGTAAAATCACGCCTGTATTGCAAGGGTGTTAGATTGAGTATGAAACTACTCTTGTGATGTCACTCTATTCAGAAAAGTGTCGATTCTTTTTCAAGAATGTACAGTCAAGTTAATTGACTTAATTCATCTCATACCTCAAAGCATTAGTAACAATGGACACATTTTGTTCCCTTGAAATCTTGACAATAGGTGAAAGGGACGTAGTTTAAGTAGGAGAAACGACTCAAAATGTGTACATTCTTTGATTGGAATGGGCTCGGATGCTTTGCGTCCTCGCCCATTCCAATCAAAGAATGTCCACTTTATTGTCGTTTCTCCTTAACATATTTATCATTTTGATCGTTTCAACAATGTCTACAAAAATATAATCCATCCATTTATTGAATATATCTTAAAAGTGGTATTTCTCAAATTTCACATGCCGCTCATCATGGAATGGACAATAATAAATGTTATTACATAAATTTGTAAACTTTTGTCAGAAATTTCTTTATTTTTATCTTAATTGTAATACTAACTGAAACAAGAAATTAGATAGTGGAAAGTGCTTTTAGCCATTGGATTTAGCTAAATTTTTTACTCCTTTCAGTCTCTACACGGAACTTCACTTCCAACAGCTATTTGAAAAAAATTGGGCATTGACCATTATCTTGCAATATTAATTCAAAAGTTTTTAGAAAATAGATTGCCACAGTCCACGGTTGTTCTCAAACCTTACAGTTCCAGCTAAAGAATGGCAGTATTAAGTTATAAAACAGTCACCGATATTTAAAACATCGTATCACATTATATTATTCAAGGCTTTTTGAGGTCCATAAAGGAACAAGACTGAAGAATGAGAGGCTCTATATTGCGTAATGGTTGATGGTCCATCGGATGGCACATTAAGAAAGTGATCCCTTGGTAGTACTTGCATCTGGTCGCGTTAAGCCCCAGTCCCACTAGGACCTGCGATTTCCCGCAACCAGTTCAGTCGTGCGACAAGGCCGGTCATGGGTAGTCGTGAATATTTCCTGCAATTTGAGCCTAGCAGTCACATTGTAAGACCAGTCGTGCGACCTGCAGAAGACTTGTTTCCGACTGATAGCAGCATTAATCGCACAACTACCCAAGACTACGTAGTACGTACGAGTGGTAAGGTCCTGTCGCACGACTGGCTACGACCAATCGTACGACTATTCGTACGACTTGTCGTGGAGTTGCACGACTAGTCTTGTTTGATCGTGCAATCAGGTCTAAGTGCACGACAAGTTGTGCCAGTAGTCGTGCGACTGTTGTACGACAGGAGAATCCTACGATCAGCCACGACAATGAAGGACCACCCAAGACTTGTCCCACGACCATCGCACGACTGTCGCACGACAAATGACTAGGCTGCGACAAGATGAAACTAATTCAGTCGCAGCCAGGTTTTTAAACAGTTTATAAACCTGTCTGCGACTGATTTCATTCTTGCGAATATCCAAGACCACCCAGGACCACCGAAGACTTGTGGCACGACTTTTCTAAGATTGCCTGCGATTTCCTGTCGCAGCTTGTCGTAAGTTGTCGTATATGTAACTCCTAGTGGGACTAGGGCTTAAAGTAATGAAAGACACTTTCTCGGAAGAAAATGACTTTAGCTCAAATGTCTGCTCAAAATCCAAGTAGCTTCATCAGTGCCGCCTCATCAGTGAAATTCAACAAGGCATAAGTACAACATGCAACATAGAAAGCAAAAAAAATTGCCTTGACTCAAAAAATAAGGTCACAGTAAAATCAAGTTGCCTTTCTTCCTTGATAAATGAATGGAGTGCCCAGTCGATCCAGTCCTCAGTGAAATCCAAAAAGGCGAGCACAAAAGATTATTTTCCTGCATCAGATAAAAATCCAGTTTCTTCTGCCTTGATCATGCTGGTGGAGTTTCTATGGGCCCTTTGAAATTTGAAGATCCTTTCCTTCAGTGACTGGTGGTAGACCCTTCCCTCGACCCTCGTGCTGAAAAAAAGGAAAACAATAATAAAATACATGTAAAGTGAATATTCAGGATGGTTGGATCCTTCTCTCAGATGTTGATATAGTCTGCTAATATCTTTAGGATGTCCTGATTAAGGCCCATTAACGAAATTTATTGGGAAATGTTAAACTTGTCAGGCAAATTCATTGGAAACAACTTGCTGGAACATGTCAAGTTGTGCAAAATCAAACCAACCAATGAGTTTTTAAAGGGGGGGGGGGGGGGGGGGGGGTGGTTAAAGGACACAATAGTTTGGCTCATCATTTTTGGAATTATTTAATATATTTAACGGAAGGTATGCAGCATCCTGCCGTTGCTTTTACCATTATTACTTCTATGATGGTCAGTCATTATAGATATGTTGAAAAGGGAAAAAAACATGAATTTGAACCATTTTTTGTGGTAAACTCTGCAGCGTCTTTTTGTGTGCACAGTGCATGAAAATTGTGTTCTTATTCTTGCTAGTAGCCAATGGGAAAATTGGGCTTCTTTCCATGAGGCTTCGGTAGGAGCCCTATCCATAGTTTAGGGGTAATATCGACTAAACGATTGGTGTGGGTGGCTAGCTGGATTTGAAGATTAATGATAATGAGGGCCCTCACATCAGTGGCGTACCTACGGGGGGAGGGGGAGCACAGGGGGCACGTGCCCCCCACCAGAGGTCCATGCCCCCCGGTTGCCCCCCCCCCCCCCCCCCCCCCCCCATTTGAAATTTCGGTAATTGTTACCTTTAGGACCCCGTTCTATATAAGAGAACGAAGGAGACAGTTTATGTTTCGGAACTTACCCCAATATTTTGCAATGATAAAGGCAGGAAAAGTCACTCTGTGTGCTTGAAATCATCTAAATAGTTCGCTAAGATATCATGTTGAATATGAGCAAGCTTAATTTTGTGGAAAGAGGGCATGGTTTTGATTTATGAGGGAAATTATGGGGTAAAACGGCAATGTCTCTGACTGCAAAAAAAAGTAGAAAAGTCACATTTCTTTGAAAGTGCATTTCAAAATTACAACAAACATGAGTTAGGCTAATCTGAAGAAAAAAAGACTGCTCTAACCTGCAAAAGTCACTTTGGTACTGTAAAGTCATCTGCAAAAAACAGTTTTGAACGGAACTCATCAAAAAAATAGAGGTGTCCTATAAAAGGTAACGATTACCGAAATTTCCAATTGCACACAAACAATACATCTGTTGCCATTCGTTGCCCCCTAATTGGTGCACCTCCAGGCATGCCAGGTCCCCCCCTACAAATTCAACCTTTACGCCACTGCCTCACATAACCTACCTACCTCCATGATATGATGTACATGAATACATGGGACCGAGTCTTCGTTGCATGCAGTTTGGGAAATCAACCAAAACATGTATTACTGCATCAATCTAAATATACGGAATTCGAAGAAATAACCCTGCTTTCAATTTTCATTTTGCTTGCTCACCTGACATGCAGAAGCTAGCTGGCGATTCGCAATAGGGTCCGCGATTCGCCGGCCCGATAGAGCTGCCTGCACTGATCTCTACAGTGGCTGCCTGTGGCTATTGTATGGCTCCCAGACGTCATATACACACGATGAACTGCGCCAGACTAGTAACTTTTCAGCCTCTTTCCGTTAAAAGAAATAAAAATGAACTAATTATTCAGCGTGTAGTGCTCATTAACAAACAAGATTCACAAAAAAAACTAGTCCTATCTCTGATATTTATTTCTATTGAACGAACCAAAAAGAAACCATCCTACTTAGGTACATAACGAAGGGTTTTTTTTGCGCCTCGACCCACGGCCGGCCTAATCACGTGTAGTCACGTGCATCTTGCACGAAAATTTTGGTCTTGCCCGATTTTTGTTAGTCTTGCACGAAAATTTTGGTCTTGCATGATAAATTTGGTCTTGCATTGAAATCTAGGTCTTGCATTGAAATTTAGGTCTTGCATGATAAATTTGGTCTTGCATTGAAATTTAGGTCTTGCATAGAAATTTTGGTCTTGCATGATAAATTTGGTCTTGCATTGAAATTTTGATCTTGCATGAAAATTTTGATCTTGCATGAAAATTTTGATCTTGCATGAAAATTTTGATCTTGCATGATCATTTTGGTCTTGCATGAAAATTTTGATCTTGCATGAAAATTTTTATCTTGCAAGGAAATTTTTTTCTTGCATGGAAATTTTGATCTTGCATGATAATTTTGATCTTGCATGATAATTTTGGTCTTGCATGATAATTTTGCGTTTATCTTGAATGATTTTTTTTGTTCTTGCAAGAAAAACGGTGTTTTGAATTAATTCCGCTTTGGCTTGCCATACCTACGATGCCCCAAAAATCGTACGGAAAATCGTAGACCCATTTATCGCACGGCGCCCGGGGCAAATGTGAATTAGGCATTACTCGGACTAAGTCTATGCGGTCTATGACGACCACACGTCTATTGGCTCTTGAACGAAAGCTCCTTATTTTTTATAGTTATCTGCTTTTCAAGAAGCTGAAATGGACATTAATTTGAGTGATTGCGAGGAAAATATGCGTCAAATCCACCAGCTGGCGACAAAGGACGACGTCACGGAAGACATTCAGGAATTATACCAGAATTGGGCAGAAGACTACGATAATCATATGAAGGTAAATGCACCTAGGCATAGTACTAGTAGTATCAGTTGTCTCCCCGCACCGCCCCACCCCATTAATGGGGTTCTTTATTCTTTTTTGAGTAGAAATATAAATCGGATACACTTTTGTACCGAAGAATGGTGCCCCAGAGTTGGGGTTTTGGTGACTTCAAAAATGGCAATCCCCACATTGGAGTGGGGCAGTGTGGGGAGTAGCAGGGGAAGCAGTTGATGAGTGCGTAACTATTAATAGTAGTCTAACGACCGCACACGGGCTACTGCGCATCGTCACTGCGCATAACACTGCCGAAAAGAAATTGTGTACAAAACTCCGTTTCCGTGCAAGGAATCGGAATCGTTCGGCTAGCGCAAAGCATTGTGGGATGACATCATCCACGTTGACGCCATTTTGTTTTCGTGAAAAGACCCGAACTACTGCCGAAAAAAAAACGAAAATCGACGATTTTTTGCCACTTTTTCAAGGATTTGAAGGGTAAGTAAATGTTTGATCTTGAAAATATATAACAAGGGGGCCTCGGATTTGAAAAAGAAAGGCAGAAATGGAAAGATAGACATCATAATAGGGTAAAAACGATGTATTTTTACCGGGGTAGTGGTGCGCGAATTTGCGATGGCGACTTTTTACCACCCATTCTACATGGCATGACATGAAAAAATACGAAATCCAATCTTCAGATTTTTGTTCAGGAATTCACCTTGTAGCTTCAGTAATGTTTAGGCATTATGAATTATTGAAAATTAACAATTATTTGAACAATCAAAAACCACGTTTTTAATCATGAAACCATACAATCAGAAATTTGGATTTGGTAGTTTTAGAGGGAGTAAGGTTAATGGACAGCATGGCGAGTAGTTAAAGAAGTTCTCACAGAATGGCCAGTTTTGGCTGTTCCTATTATTACATGTACTCCCACTGGGGTAGATGTCTTTTTATTATTGGAAAAAAGTTTTGGATTTTCATTATTTTTTTGTCGCCTAAACAATGTTTTGGGGGCACTTACCATTCATGAATTGTGTCCGTGTGACCATGTGACCGTATGACCGTATGTTAAAGTTTTAGGTTAAGTTTTTGCTCTCATTTGGTGTCATTTGAAAAGTTTAAGTCCAATACAAATTTTTTTTTTTTTTTTGGGGGGTTAGTGAATTTTTTTTGGAGTAGGATTAGGATTTGTTGCCTACTTTTTTAAAGGGCCAGGGTGGGGGTGGAATAATCACACATCAGACATATTGATCAAATATATTGTTATCACTTAATTTGTTTCTGTTTTTTACTTTTTTTTACAGGAATTTCAGCCAAGCATTATGGGTGTTTCTAGAACAGGTCACTTCAGAGGAGAAGATTCTTGCTGATTTTGCTTTCGGTCGTGCTGGTTATTTTGAAGAATCTTTACTGGAAAAAGATGCAGTGTATGACTATGTCTTGAGCCCTGGTCCCTTCGATGAAATTGCACTCTCTCTTCTTCAACATACTCTTGTTACACTTCTTCAACTCTTTAAACGAGTCACTGCAGACTACCTTCCAGGAGGAAAATGCCATGAAGTTAAAGATGATGAGGAGGTTAAACAAGCCACAGCATCAGCTCCAAAACACAATAAATTGCCTGAAAGAATATTTGGTTACCTAGACTATCTCATTCACAAACGCCCTAATTCAACAGCCATAGCCAATGAAGCACAGGTTATGTATGTTTTTAATAAAACTGCTGCATTTGTAGACTCAAAGAGTGAAGAAGAATTGGAACAACTGGTTAAAACTGTAAGACTTGAATCAAGAAATGCACAAAAAACTGCAAAACAAAGAAGCCACAAAATATTGAAGTACTGGGAAACGCAGCAAGGGGAGAAAGCTAAGGCTCTGAAGGAAAGTCGGCTGAGATTGCTTGCAAAAAAAGAAAGATCTGACATATGACATCGCTGAAATTGGGCTCTGGCAGTCAGAAGAGCAGATGACGGAATACCTAAATACACAGAAAACAAAAAAACAGATGTTTGAGACAGTGAAAAAACAGATACGTTTTAGGAGGGAAGTCTTAAACCAATTCATGGAAGGTGATAAGGGTTTTACTTTCACTACAGCTGTACCAAATTCAACTAAACGAGTTGACAAGCCTCTATGTGACATTCAGTCGCACCTAACAAAAATGATTAATGCTGCAAAATCAGTATCTTCTTCCCATTCTGTGCAAAAGACCCCAGACAATGAATATCTCACAATCCCCTTGTTAGTTGGCAAAAAAGTCTCCCATCTTTGGAACACGGATGATGGCGCAGAATGCTATACTGGTACTGTTATAAGTCAAGTTCCAGGTTTCCCCTCTTGGTTTAACATCACATACGAAGATGACCCCAACATTTATTCCCTGCGTCTTGTTGATGACTACAAGGACAATTCTTTGAAAATTCTTGTTTAGTGTAATTCCATTTTGAGCATCTTTGAGAAATAGAGTGTTGAAACAATTCAGTGTAGCCATTCTGGATGAAAACATTGCTTCTAAACTTATGAAAACACTTAAACATGTTTTGTACAGGTCAAATTGCCAAATATTTTTTTCATCAGTATTTGTGCGTTCCTTATGTTTACTTAAAATTTAACTGGAATATAAGTGACACATAGAAACTCTTATAATTCCTGATATTATGTTTCAACTAGATTTTCTCAATCGTGTAATAACCTACATACATGTTCAAATGACTCAATGAATACAAGTTGAAAGGTGTACCACTGAGTGTCTTTCAAAGTAATGAAAAAAAATAACGGGAATGTGATGAATACAAGTGAAATTTTTCCAACTTCAGTAGTAATTAATTATCATACATTATCATATATTATTAATGTAATCTATATTGTTAATGGTGATACAAATAGTTGTGATATTGACCATCAAAGAATTGAGTCAAATTGCTGTAATTGAAAAAAAAAATGGATTCTTTAGCTTATTTAGTTTCTGTGTTACATTCGATCAATTTTGTTTACTCATTTTTCTTAATGTAAACAAAGTAGTAAACAAATAAAACAGTGCTTTGTTGACAAACAAATTAAACAAAAGTTTGATTAATTAGCTGGTCTGATTAATGACATTGTTATAAACCCTAAACTACTTTGATTCCCTTCAAAAAGTTTTAATTTGATCACTAGAATAATAAAACTTGTTTATCCTTTGTTACCATGGCAACGATTGTTTACGTTGTAAACAAAACAATAAAACAAATAGACAAAATTATTAAGAAAACATTTTGGAACATGATCACCGCGTTTCGTGACCATGGGATAGATAGTATTTAAAATACAGGCATTTGCTTTTGTTTACTGATTTGTTTACAGTTGTAAACAACAAAAGAATCACTCTCTTAGAACCATAGAAACAATGGGAAAATGATGACAATTATCTATGGGGTCAAAAATCTTAAAATGTCAATAACTCGGCCATCGTACCACTGATTTGAATGAATCAAAAAACATTTCAATCAGAATTATATCCTCTGCAATAATAGATAAAAACATGCAGCAAAACACACATTTTTGAAAATGGGTTACGCAAACTTTATGCCCAATTGCAATCAAACTTCAATGCATTCAATAGTGCAACCTTTATAATTATGATGCTTGTGTCAAAAGGTCAAGTACTGAGGTCAAAGGTCATTTGCTGTCGAGCTCTAAATAGGCTGGAATTGTCCAACTTGTCTCATTTGAAAACTCGAAGTCCAATTGGAATCAAACTTGGATCATGCATGCACTGTTGTAACCTTTATATGTCAAAGGTCAAGTACTCAGGTCAAAGGTCATGTAAGGTCAAGTTGTAAAAGAGGCTGGAATTGTAAAATTGGTCATTGTGCTATTGCGCCGATTGAGGTGTCAAAATGTGCAGAGAACATGATTATTACATTTAAGCAGGCGAGACGCGTAGTTCGAGAACCACCTTGTTTTTGGAATAGATCTTGTTTTTAACATGTGAAAAAAAACATGCTAAAACATGATAAGTGGATCTTTAGCTCCGTCTCCACCGTTGCCGATCTGTTAATTTTTTTCTAAATAATTGTTTTGGTAAATTCCGTACAGCAAAGTGAAAAGTTCCAATTTGGTTACAGGCCGGTTCCCCTTTGCCTACTGCACATGCGCTGTACAGTCATAATTCCGAGTTGGCTTGTTGCACTTGGGTAAAAGACAGACTAAAGAGTCTGCCGCTGGACCGGCAAGTGTGGGTATCTGTTTTAGGAACATTATTTGATTTGGCGAAACCTTTTAATCAACTTGAAATCACTACTACTGGCCCCAATATTGTAAGACAGGAACAATACTATTATATCGAACAAACAAAATAATGCCTTCCTGCCATGATTAAATTGGAAAGATTTGAATACTCAAAAACAAGTTAGACATGGTATTTATGGCTTGGTTCTTCATTGAATGATTCTCCTTATTTCTAATAAGAATTCCCAGTATAATGGCCCAGCCTTTGCTGCAGAAGCACTCTCTAAGGTCTTGCTTGATAAGAACGCCCTCGTCGTTGATTGTGCCGCTGGAACGGGAAGAGTGGGCGAAGAGGTGAGTGAACTATTCTGTTCAATTTCCAGTTCAACTTATTCAGAATTCATTAATTTTGCAATTGACAGCTAATTTGTAAAGAGATGGAACATTCAGCAGCCCAGCCCATCATGCATCCCCCAGCCCTCCCCAACCTCCCTAGCCCAGCCCAGGCCAGCCCAGCCCAGGCCAGCCCAGCCCAGGCCAGCCCAGCCCAGGCCAGCCCAGCCCAGGCCAGCCCAGCCCAGGCCAGCCCAGCCCAGGCCAGCCCAGCCCAGGCCAGCCCAGCCCAGGCCAGCCCAGCCCAGGCCAGCCCAGCCCAGGCCAGCCCAGCCCAGGCCAGCCCAGCCCAGGCCAGCCCAGCCCAGGCCAGCCCAGCCCAGGCCAGCCCAGCCCAGGCCAGCCCAGCCCAGGCCAGCCCAGCCCAGGCCAGCCCAGCCCAGGCCAGCCCAGCCCAGGCCAGCCCAGCCCAGGCCAGCCCAGCCCAGGCCAGCCCAGCCCAGGCCAGCCCAGCCCAGGCCAGCCCAGCCCAGGCCAGCCCAGCCCAGGCCAGCCCAGCCCAGGCCAGCCCAGCCCAGGCCAGCCCAGCCCAGGCCAGCCCAGCCCAGGCCAGCCCAGCCCAGGCCAGCCCAGCCCAGGCCAGCCCAGCCCAGGCCAGCCCAGCCCATGAAACCCTCAGCCTAACCACTTTGTGTATACCAGGAACTCCCCACTGTCTCTGCAACTCTTCCCCTTGGTTTGTGCACATCTCTACCATGACAGCTTCCAGATCGGTTGCTTATCCCCAGTATGATAGGCCTGCACTACAGACACTCGCTCATGAACATCTTCTCGGTTAAAATATCCGTTTCTCGGTTAAAAATAAATCCACGCGCGTTTCAACCACATTTTAACTGTGTACACCGAGCCTCAATCTCTCTTGCTTTTTAACCGTGTTTCAACCCAATCCTCCTACCGTTGTTATTCAGCGCTAAACCCTCTTCCTATCCTGTCTAAACAAAAAGAGTCACTCATTTTAACTGCGCGTACAAGGACGGTCCACAAACCGCAACGTTCCGTTAGGAATTACTAATTGACACTTTTATTTAATCCAATTAAGTGTTCTTTTCTATAAAAAAAAACTTCGCTGGCCGGTTGTTGTTAGCATGGAGCTGTAAGCGAACATTCATGGAATTTTGCCGTTGCTAATAAGAGTCATCTGTTCGCGAATCATGCGTTTATTTTAATTCAGCCGCATGTAGGCCTATTTAATTCACCTTAGAAATAATGCGGACATTATATCCGCGGAGTCAGCGACCATGTGCTCTCTTGTAGAGATCATTGTAGAGGAAAGGCTCGCCGGCAACAGGTGATTGTAAATGTCCAATGAAACTGTATATCATTTTACAAATAAAATTACAATAATCTGCTGCATTACCGTTGATTATATTTTCCTATTTTTTCCCAACAGGAATGACAGGTGTGCCGATGGTTTGGAAGACTCCGAAACTGTCGTCAAAAACAAATCCAGCTAAAAAGATTTTTTTCTTTCTATCTAATAAGTGAAAATATTTAAATTTGGATGGTCCTTTCAACCGTTAAAGGGTGCAATGTACTTTTTTTACTCACCAGCTGGCGCAATTGTATCCACGTCTATAATACTTTGTTTAAAGCCTACCCCTGTGTGCATTCTGCAGCGTTTCAGATTACAATTAAATGCGAAGCTTACGATTAGGCTGGTGTTTTAGTGTAATAAGTATTATTTCTCCATTTCTTTCCCCATCCCCCATATTTCTTTCTATGGTTTTTATCTGTCCGCCCGGCATATTTTGGTTTGTGTGTGGGGAATTTTGTTTTAGTTTGTCTATTTGATTTTGGTTTTTTTTTTTTTCATCTGTGTTTTGATTGTTTGGGGGAGGCGGGCTCTTCAGACATATCAGGGCAAAAAGTGTGGTTTTAACCCCTTGAGTACGATTATTACAGGGAGGCACCGGGGTGCCATGACCGGGGTGCCATACGGCTTTGCAGCCAAGCGAAACGGACACAATCCATCAATGGATGGATTGAAAATGCAGAAAAATTGTGTCTGTAGACATTATCCGGCCTGGTGGCAATGTTTTTCGCGTTTTTCGATGTTCTGAGGATCTCAGGACGCTTTGACGCGTAATTACACTTTCCGAGAAAATATTCTTTAAAGTTTATGTGTTTGCATTTCTAAATTAAGAATCGCAAAAGGTTGAATTTTTGTCGGTTAAACATTATTGATAATTCCAATATTACTTAATTTTAAAGTTATTTAAATCTTTATGTTAATAACCTTTTGCCGGGAAGTCATTCTGGCTTAAACGTGCGCTTAAGCGGCATGTGAAATGCTAATGACCTTTTGCCGGCCGGAAACAAACTTCGCTTACGCCCCACTGAAGTGGAGAGGTGAACGCACTTTTATCATGTATTGTTACATAGGTATTACACGCTAACGCCCTTTTGTTGGGAAACAAAAATGCAAAATCCCCTTGGTCCATTTCATTTTGTAAATTACGTCAGAATGACGTAGCCCCTTAAGACGAAATGTATCAAATTTACGATATTCCAATACTCTATCGATTACCCCAAAAACCTGAATTTTAACAATTTTTCGTCCTTATTTATGACCTTCTGCTAAGCACACGACGAATTAAAATTACTTTAAATGTCATTACGCAAGTAAAAAAAAACATGTTTAGCGTCATTCTTTTATAAACAACCGTATTTTTTCAACTGTTCAAAGACACGAAAATGAAAGAGACATGTTGGAAAACAGAATTGAACATATTGGACAATAGAATTGAACATGTTTAAAGTGGATTTAATAGCTTGCGTAAGCTTATAAATTATTTTATTTTCCCGATGGATCGGTTGACATTTTTGGTGTGTTTTTTTAACCTCATTTTCCAATGGTAATTTTGTTTTTAATCGAGACAACCCCCAAAAAGGAAGCAGACGGGGACGCTGAACATGTCTTCACCTTATATAGTACAAAATGATGATTCAATTAATCTTTTCAATAAAATTTGAGTAATTTGTTTTCAAAATTCTGTCCAGAATTGTTGGCATTGTTTTTAAGGGGAGAGGACGTATAAAATTGTCAAAAGCCAGCACAATAACTCAGAAGCTGTCAACCAATCGCTTTCTAAATTAATTTAAATTTTTAATGCAAAACTTGATAACAGTATAAACAAGGATCGGGAAAGGCAGGTAAGTTTCCACTCCCCATCGTCAGTGAAAAGCCATGCTGTCTATGAATCTGCCTCACATCTTTAAGGAACTGTATGGATGACAAAAAATAACCAAATTAAGTAAACAGTTTACTTTCTTGACTTTGACATTATTTGAATGAACAAAGCAATTACGTTAGCTCACTGGTTGTTAAAAAAACCCACTTTTCTAATACCAAAACATGATAATTATACCACAATCCTTTTCATGCTTCATCACGATTCTGCTAATCCCCAGGTTTGCAAATCCCCACATCAAAGAAATAGTTAATTGTGTCACCTTGCCACAACTGAAAAAGTACGGGCACGGCCGGCGCGTAGGGCATATCCACGCCGTGTCAGACGGTCCAGTCCCGACGTACACGCAGTCCATGATTCGTGGCGCCATGTCGGGTTCGGTGTCGTGTTCTAATTCTCTTCCCACGAGTATTGGATTACAAAGCCCCAGCAGACCCACGTTGTCCGTTCAATCATGGAGGAAGGAATTCAACTGTAGAAAATCTTGCTCAGGTGGTTGAAAAAGTTGCATTTTTTCACAACTGAATGGAAATATAGTTTTGAGCCTACATCAGAGCATTTTATGGCGAGTTGCTTGCAACTTGAAGACTGAAATCTGCAGAAAATGACAATATTCATCGCATGGATAGCGGTACGCGGTCTTATCTTCGCGACATTAGCGAACTTTCCTTTCGTCTTGTTCCCTGTAAACCATTATATATTAGCTAGTACATGTGGGGGCCGACTATCTCGAGGCCAGTTATGAGTTGTACACGACGGCTGTTTCATGTACTATCTTGTTGGAAAACCACGTTGATTGCGCTATTAATACATACGCTAAAACGTGCTTATAAAATTTAGCTTATAAAAGAAACTAAACTCAGTTTTATCCTATATGACGGTCATAACTTTACCCACAAACAATATCTGGTCGATCGGAGTCCTTAGATATATTGCCCTGGGGGATGCAATTTTTTTTCAAAGGCAGTTAACTTAAATCGATTCAAAACAGACAGCACAACATTATCACACATTTTAAAAATTGTTTTCGACCTGCAGATACATTTATTTTAACGTCATTGGCAACATATTATTCTTTTGACTTTAAAACCGATTTATACTCGGTACAGTTACGAACACAAGTTCGTATTCGTCACGGCAAATTCGTAAAAGTTAAACATAAATTTGAACTCTTGCAAATTTTGCAACGAAAAGTTCTCAAGGCTTTTTGCTTTTAATCAAGAAAGCCCCGAAGATCGCTGACTTTGCGGATATTTAAATGATACGTCCGGGGCTACATTTTCTTCATTGGGTGAATTAAAATAAACGCACACGAGCAGAGATCGCTGGTCACGTCAGGCTCTTTGAGTAAACATCCTTCGCGAAAGTTCGCGAACAGATGGCAGTTAGCAACCTCAGATTTTCCCGTACAGTCAGTGAGGTCACGGTTTTTTTGCATAGAGCCCGGTCGAATTTCGCGGCAAACATTTCTTGACGTCGAGTTTGCATCTTTTTAAGCAATGCACAGCCTACATTTTGGAAGGCACTGTTTCAGAACCACCAAAACGACATCGTCATGTATTACTGAAAGCGCACTGGGCCTTACTGAATAGGCACAAGGCCTTATTGAATAGGCACAAGGCGTGACGATGTCATTTTGGTTGGTCTTTTTAAGTGCTTACCCTACATTTTACTCCAATTAAGTATAAATACTAGATACATACAAAGTTAGTTTTCAATCATGAACGGTTATGTACAGTTAAAAAATAAATTAGTATAGGTATTAGCGCCATGCTCGAATAAGATCGCCTGGACGTGCGGGATTAATAACCGCAAAGGCCAAACAACCCCCATTTTAACCGAGAGGCAAGTCTGGCCGTGGAGGATTAAATTCCGCAAAACTGACCACAGAGTTAATGAGCAAGGCTTTAGGAGAGGTCCTCAAATCGACCCCTATTTTAACCGAGTATTTTTTTAACAGAGAATCAGCACGGTTAAAATTGTGGTTGTTCATAGTTTTAACCGAGAAACGGATATTTTAACCGAGAAGATGTTCATAGTGAAAACCGGCCCGTTATTATGGTGTGTATCGATGACCTCCCATTGTCCGACGGAATGCCTGAAAATGTGTTCACCTGATGAACTATCGGCTATCCTTGCCAAGCTGTACAATACGTGTTTGGTTGATTCAGTTTTTCCTTCATCTTGGAAAGTGGCGTCTGTAGTCCCTGTCTTTAAGGGATCTGGTGAGCGTCCAGAGTCTATACTAATTACCGACCTATTAGTCTGCTTCCTGTAATAAGCAAGATCTTTGAATGCTTTATTAATCAACAGCTTCTCAGTCACCTTCAGGACAATGACCTTCTTACCGACTGCCAGTATGGCTTTCGCCATTCCCGCTCCACTAGTGATCTACTGTCCCTCGTCACTGATAATTTTAACAGGGCTTTCGATATTAGGGGTGAGGCTCGTGTGGTAGCTCATATCCAAGGCATTTGACAAGGTCTGGCACAAGGGCCATCTGCACAAGCTTCAGTCATATGGTGTGTCCGGTATAACCTCTGCTTTCCTTTCCAACCGCAAGATAAAGGTGGCCCTTAATGAAGGGCAATCATATTCTACTTGTTCTGTCAATTCCGGTGTACCTCAGGGCTCTGTTCTCGGTCCAACCCTCTTTTTGGTTTCTTTTATGATTTGCCTGATGTCTTGTCTCAAGTCTCAATGTCTTGTCTCAGCTTGCCATGTATGCTGATGACTCTACACTCTACAGTGTTTCTTTCAATTCGCAGTTCTTCTCGCAATAAAGTGGGTGCTTCACTCTGCAATGATCCGCAGAGTGTGTTGATTTAGGGGAACGACTGGCTGGTAACCTTCAATGTAAAGAAAACTAAATTATTGTCTTTGTCTCGATCTAGAGATGATTCATTCCCTTCACTTCATATGGGCCCTTGACTTTGCCAGAGGTATATGACCTACGTCTTCTTGGACTTGTCATCTCCCCTAATCTTAGTTGGGAGACTCACAGGTATTCCCAAAAGTACTTCCATGCAAGGTGGTTGTCTTTATCGAGCTCGGAAATATCTACCTCCTGATGCTATCCTTTACATTTATAAGACAACTGTACGTCCACTATTATGGAGTACTTTTCCCACATCTGGGCTTGTGCTTCTCAGGCCTGGTGCTTCTGCTTGTCACTTATCCTATACAGAAGCGCGTTGTTAATTTGGTTGGAGAAGAGTTGGGCTCACCCTTACAATCACTCTGTCCCCTGAGATCTGTTGCTGCTCTTACAATGTAGTCTGTTCTACATGTATTTTCATGGGTGTTCTACCGGCTTGTCCAGCTTGGTTCCTCCAGTTAGGGTATTTCAGCGTGTAACTCGGCTCTCCGCCTGTTCCCACCAATACACTCTGACTGTACCTAGATGTAGAACAAAAAGCTATGCCAATAGCTTTTTCCCTCGCTCTGTATCACTGTGGCACTCTTTGCCTGGTGCATGTTTCCCTTCATCTTATGATGTGCCTTGATGTGCTCCTGTTTTATACTTTTTGGGAAGGACCCTCATTGGTTTTGTAAACGGTTTTTGACTGTGGAAATTGACAACCGTGGACCCTATCATCCTCGGTTGTTAAGAGTAGTGTACACGATTGGTAATTCTCCAATTTTTTTTAAACTGAATTATTACGAAATACCTTACTAGACTGTATAGTTAATAGTAGTCTCAATCATCCTGTGAAATGATGGCACCAGGTGTACTGTCGTTGTCAAGTAGAAATTTATATCGTTTTCCAATTATTTCCAGCTGGAAATGGTTGGGAAAACTGCCCTGTAGCCTTTAGTCAAGGCGCGCGTGGCTACCCGGACGAGTGGTAATCTATGGAATAGCCGCTCGTGCAACGCGACGAGCGTCTATAATATGTGTGCAGATCTGGCGATTAATTATGCAAGACAACCGCCTCTTGACCTCTAGATTTTGACCAATCAGCCTGCTCGTTTTTTGGACCTTCGGGAAACCGCTGATCAAGGCGCGCGTTGCTACCCGGACACGTAACGCGCCCCGGATATGCATATCTTTGAGAAATGTAAACATTTCTGCACGCGCACGGAATCTTGTTGCAGTTGTTGTACTGTGCGTAGTATAGTACTTCGTACTGCGTACTGCCTACTGCGTACTGCCTACTGCGTACTGCCTACTGCGTACTGCGTACTGCGTACTGCGTACGCGTGCTGGGGGAGCACGCGACACGCGCGGCGGCATTTGAATTATTTTATAACTGCCATCTACATACGCGCCGTGATGAATACAGAGAAACTGGGTCAGTTGACACCCACCAACCAATCAGTACCTTCGTCCACATTTCTGATCGAAATGACGTCACAAGTTTGCAAAGTCCACTCCGATTGGCTGGCGCGCGGGGTCGCATAAATTAGCATGTCCACATATGTCAGACGTTGATATGCAATGCAATGCATGCAACGTCTGATACTCAGTCTAGACGAGTGGCGCGCCTCGGACCTGATGGCACTCGGGGCGCGTCACGCATCCAGGTAGCCATGTGCACCTTGACTAAAGGCTATCATCCGCCCGACGGTTGAAAACGAGCGCCGTTTTTCTCCTTTTTTTTGGGCCATCCAACAATGCAAAACTTTGAACAGGTCAGTGGAACAATATTTCCTATAAAATACTAACCCATAAATCCTCCCTTTTCTGAAAATTGCAACAATGACCAATCATGTACACTACTTTTTAGAGGTCCATGATTTAAATATACATACAAACCCACCCTAACCACATGTTTTTAAATGTTTGAACCATGGACAATATGCTAATCACTACACTCCTAATTTTGTTGCATTTGGCAACCAAATCTTGTACCTCTTACAGCTGTTCAAGTGTGGGTTCACGAGCATAGATGCTGTGGACTTCTCACAGAAGTGTTTGGACATTAGCGCCTCAAAAGGAATCTACCGGAGACTCATTTGTGATGCATTCGGCAAAAACCGTAAGCTCAATGATGTAACAGAAGGTGAGCATCACCTGAGCAATGTTACTTAAAGGGACCGTGCAGTAGAATGTCACTTTAGTACGAAATCAAATTTCTAGGATTCCCATGGTTACCATGGCAACCGATTTTACAATGCGTGGTAACAATGAATTGGAGCTATTTAAGCTGAGAAGTAAATACAAACAATAGATATGGAATTCCAAAACGGGTTCCGGTACCGTGAAATTAATAATTTTGGCTTTGGAAAATTAGCGAATTACGCGTCACTCACCACAATGCATTATGGGAAGCCAAGATGGCCGCCATCGACGCAAATAGATTTTACAATTTTTCAGGCTTTTTTAGCTTTTAAAAATGTTTCGGGCAGTTTTGGACTATGAATTCATAGCTTGCTATAGGATTGCCGTTGCCATATGAATATCCAATCCCGTGAATATCTGACACAATTGTGCTTTAATTTATTATGGTTATAAACACAATATTTGTTTGGCAAAGGCATAACATTCCAACTCTAACCCTATCCTAACCATGACCCCAACCATAATCTTATTTCTCACCTTAATCTTCGCCCTCACCCTTACATTATGTTTCTCATTGTTTTGTATACGGGGGCCTACTGGGCATGCGCAGTCTAAGCAACAAGTCAGATTTTCAGGGAATCTGATATTTGCGCGATACCGGCAAATTATTCAACAATCATGCTTTTTTTCCCAAAACCGACTTACAAATGAGTGCATTGACCTTGGATGTCAAATGAATTTTAGTGATAGATAATCATCAAAATAATGCATTTGCTTGAAAATTGTAGAAGCAATGCTAAAAAAACAATTTGTTCCCCCAAAAAATACGTTACATACCTCTGCCAAGTTTCAGGTGACTCGGCAAGGCTATAGAGAGAGCCGATCTAGAGAGAGCCAAGAAAGTCCAGTGTCATATGAGCATCGTGAATATCCGATTCTTTACCCACAATGCATTGCAACAAAATACCGCTTTTATGATAAGACACAATATGTTTTGGCAATGGCATAACCTTTAGGGCCAATTAAAATAAAACATGTTTGGTGTCCGGATTTTTTGAAAAAAGGAGGGGGCTTCTTATTTTCTATTTTCATTCCTTTTTAAATTTCTGACAACTATAGGCTTTTCAACTGTTTAGAGATACAAAAAAGGAAGACATGGTGGACAAGATAATTTAACATGTTTACACAGCGGTTTTAATAGTTTTAGTATAGCTCATATTTTATTTCCCAAAGGATTGGTTGACATTTTGGGGGGTTTTCACCTCATTTCAACTGGTAAAAAAAATTCAAACATCCAGGCGGCCTCCAAAAAGGAAGCGGGGCGGGAACGCTAAACATGTTTTGTTTTACTTCGCCTAATCTCATCCCAACTCTAATCCTAGTGACCCTAAATCCTAACCCTATTTCTCACCCTAATCCAAACCCTCACCCTTACCCCATGTTTCTCATTGTTTCGGTGTACGGGGCCTACTGAGCATGCTCAGTATAACCAACAAGTCGGATTTTGAGGGAGACTGATATTCTGAGACTGCTGGGGCCCTTAAACATGTTGAATTTATTATTGCATGACCCTTTAATTAGGACCAACCACACGTTTGTAACGAATACTTTTCTGCCTTTTACCAGGATATTATTCTGGATTGACCTGCGTTGGTGCAATTTCTATAGGCCACCTGTCAGACGATGTTTTTCCAGAATGGACTCGGATTGTCAAAAAAGGTAAAACAAATTGTCAAGACGTGAACCTTTTCCCTTTCTTCCATC
Organism: Hippasteria phrygiana; assembly: GCA_037893225.1. Classification (NCBI taxonomy): domain Eukaryota; kingdom Metazoa; phylum Echinodermata; class Asteroidea; order Valvatida; family Goniasteridae; genus Hippasteria; species Hippasteria phrygiana. The sequence goes on from JAZGUH010000313.1 coordinate 1,349,173, forward strand.
TGCAGACTTTGATAAAATAATCAAGTTTTATGAATTTGAAAATTAGAATTATAGAGTTTAAAATCTTGCTACCCGACTTTGACACTCCTGTCATTACCAATAATCTGCATTACCTTTAAAAAAATAATCAGTCGGAGAATGGCTCTAAAATGGGGTTTTGCCATTTCACAGCCGGGTTTGTATTCTATCTCCCCTCACTAGCTCCCAGATCCAAGGGCAAATGCCTGGGGGTGGGCAACGGGGGTCATGTCCCTGCTCGCCAACAGAAAGCAAACCCCAAATCCCCCAAACATCCCCAAGCACCACAAACACCCAAACAAACCCATAATAACCCCAACACCCCAAACTCCCTAAACCAAACACACAAAAACACCTCCAACCCCCCAACCCCCAACCCCAAACCCCCAACCCCAAACCCCCTCCCAAAACCCCAACCCCAACCCTAAACCCCAACCCCCCAACGTCCCAAACCCCCAAACAATAACACAAAACCTTAAAGTTAGTGTACATGATTGGTCATTGTTGCAATTTTCAGAAATGGGCGGATTTGGGGGTCAGTATTTTTTTGGAAATATCGTTCCACTGACCTGTTCAAAGTTTTGCGTTGTTGGATGGCGAAAAAAAGAAAAGAAAAACGTCGTTCGTTTTCAACCTTCGCGCGGATGATAGCCTTTAGTCAAGGCGCGCGTCTACCTTGACGCGTGATGCGCCCTGGATGCCAGCATGTCCTGGGCGCGCCACTCGTCCGGGTAGCCATGTGCGCCTTGGGTAAAGTCTAATTTGTTATAGAGGGCAATTTTCCAACGATTGCCGGCCGGCAATCGTTGGAAAACGATATAAATTTCCACGTTTCTTAACAACGACAGCATACCTGGTGCCATCATTTCACAGGATGATTGAGACAACTATTAACTTACAGTCTAGTAAGGTACATGTACATGTATTTCGGAGGATTACCAATCGTGTACACTACTTTTAATTCATTCTTGTGAGATTTTCTTTTGATTCATTGATCTATTCTTTCACACAGGTGGTTTCATGGTCTTTACCTTGAGCTGGTTAATTTTTCCTGACGATCCCAAGGAACACACGGACACAATGATAAAGATCCGAGAAGCCATCAACCAGCTGGCAAAGGATGGAGTCTGGGAGATAGTGGACAAAGTTGAACTAGATGGGTCTTTTATTCTTGGATATGGAGCTGAACTGTATACCATTTGTCGTCTGTAAAAATGGGATAAGCATTTAGGCTATACAAAAAAGTGTTTAGGGTCCGGGCTTTTAAAGGAAGCGGGCGGGGAGGCTGAACACGTGGATTTTTTTACTTTACCTTATATGCGATCTATTAAAGATCACATTTAAACATCTCATAAATCGGGTCTTTGATTTATTGGTAAATAATAATAGAGCGTGGATTGCTAAGACCAGAGCACAATTGGTTATAAGTATATTAAAGTTAGTGATGTACACGATTGGTAATCCTCCACTTTTTTGTTTACTGAATTATTACGAAATACCTTATTAATAATAGTCTCAGTCATCCTGCGTGAGTTGATGGCACCAGGTGTGCTGTCGTCAAGAAAAGTGGAAATTTATATCGTTTTCTAACGATTGCCGGCCGGCAATCGTTAGAAAACTGCCCTCTATAACAAATGTAGCCTTCAGTCAAGGCGCGCGTGGCTACCCGGACCATGGCGCGCCCCGGAAACGCTATACAGGAATTCGCCGACGCCATTTTTACAGTGGTGCCGCGCTCGCGTGCAGGTTGCGCGCGTTCTTTAATTTCAGTCGCGCGCGCATTTGTGCAAGTTGTAAACACCCTGTTGGTCGAAGCTGCATCGAGCGCGTGCGTAAAATACGCACGCGAGCGTGATGCCACCGCAGTAAATGCTTCTAATTTTGGTCGCCGGATTCGTCTATAGCTGGCATATCCGGGGCGCGTCACGCGTCCAGGTAGCCACGCGCGCCTTGACTAATGGCTATCATCCGCCCGACGGTTGAAAACGAATGCTATTTTTCTCTCGTTTTGTTTCGTCATCCAGCAATGCAAAACTTTGAACAGGTCAGTGAAACGATATTTCCTATAAAATACTAACACCCAAATCCGCCCATTTCCGAAAATTGCAACAGTGACCAATCATGTACACTACCTTTAAGGAGTTTCAGAAGTTTTGGGTCTTTGGGGAAATTTAGTTTTATCATGAGTTTCGCTAATCGATATTCTAGCCTTATCAAAATATCAGATCTGGTCCCTTGTTCCCATTCTCGTGACTTTGTCGCGATTATAGCACCCCATATGCTTTTATTCATTCTCTGTGTCATAATGTTATTCTGTTTTCATTATTTCAAAATAGAATACTATCCAATGGCTACCAAAGTACCATACCCGTAGCAACCGGAGATACTCTATAAATTCATAGGGCTGCTAAGCACATGATTTTCTGCTGTCGAAACCTCCGTCCATTTCACAGAGGCAGTAAGCACAGGAAAAGGCTCGCAAGTTTCAGAGGCAGATTTTGCTAAACATAGTAACGCAACAACAGAAATCTCCTTGCGCACGCTAGGCTCAGCACGATTTCACAGTGAAATAGTGCTCCAGCTAGCATTTTGTTCTGCATTAGTTAGCGCAACTTTTCAGCTTAATGGGCCCACATTGCACGTGTATGTAATTCCTAGTGCCGTGCCATGTGCATGCCACGCTGCGCTTACACAATGCATTTTTTTTGCTTGGGAAGATTTCCCACGCAATCTGTGCGTAATTGCATTTCCAAAATTATGTGCGAGCAGAGGCCGTATTTAATTTCATGATTGAACTAGCCTCCCTTGCTGATTCGTAAAGCTTTTCATTTTCCCCTAAAGCAGACGTGCCTCGGGAAAAATTTAATGCACCATTGGAAGTCTTTGCCTCGTACATGTTTCCCTTCATCTTACAATATTTCAAGAGGAATATTAATTCCTACCTCTTGGATCTTTGAGCCCCATACATACACCGAGTGTCTTTTTTGGGCGAACTTGCCTTTAAAAAAACTACCTCCAACTTTTCCGAAGCAAATTTATAATACGTTAAAAAAAAACCTCAAACTTTTCCGAAGCAAATTTATAATACGTTTTTTATGTAACCAATTTATAAAATTTTCGTTTCAATTTGTATTTGTTTTAAATATTCATTTCATTTTGTTACTTAATTGTATCATTTTTGTTGTGTTCTTATATATACATGTAGATGTTCCTTTTCAGAGTTGTTTTGTTGTGGTACATTTGTTTTGATGGCTGTATCATCTCAGCTCTAGTTCTATTATACAGAGTCGGAAGATATGTGTAAATGAATGCATTTCATAAATTCATATTATTTTGATTTGAATTGCCATAACGATAAAGATTAACTCGAGGATGACTGCAGGTCTGTAGTTGGTGTACTAAATTAATAAAATATATTCTGGAAAATTTAAAGTCATGGCACCATAAAAAACGGAAGTTAGGCTTATGTGTCAATGTATTTTTTCTTTAATAAATATTTACGCCGAATTGAGCTGAGGAAAGCAGAAGCTTCTGTTACTGCCCTACACTGTGGATAGACTGGTTCCCATCCCAAAAGTGAAACGGGAAGTAGTTGCTCATGGGGAAGGGCGCCCTCATACTTTTGATAGGTAAAAACTGCCGACAAACCGAAGTGTTCCCTCTTGTTCACAATGGGAGGGAGGGAGGGAGGGAGGGAGGGGGAGAGGGGGAGAGAGGGGAGGGAGAGGGAGAGGGAGAGTTGTTTCAGAAACGGCATCTCCTATACTACTCCGTCTAATTGTGAGCATTCTGGATAAATTGCTAGCGAGTATGAGCTCTTAGACTTTTTTGCCAATTGTAAGTATTTTCCCCATTTTAATTTTTTTATTTTTATGTATTCACCATTTATTGGGCGTTTGTTGTGCACCTCGTAGGTGGTGCACAACAAACGCCTAATACGTGTACCTCACTGATCTCTACTGCACTGACGTACGTACGTGCATGCATGGTCACCCACCGCGCGCGATGGTCACTGTCTTTTGCGCCCTCTGTTGTTTTGGCAAAACGGAGGCATTTTATAGTTGGTTGTCGGTACTTTTACACTCGTCACGATAAAACGAATGCGGTGCGGGTACCAGTTGCAGGTCTTTTCCGGAACGTGTCCACGTTTACACATCGGGGTCAAGCTGAAGTTTCAACAGGTGAAGTCAAAATCTGGGCATATTAATTTGCTCATTTGGTACTTTGAGCATAGGAAAAGGGTAACGGGTACCTTGTAGAGATTTTGCAAGTAGAGTGCTTTTGTTGTTTTTGAGTACTGCTGTTTTTTGAGACCCGTCTGGAATCAATGCTACCTATATCCTCGTGTGGCCATTATTCGCGCACTTAAGACTTTGACCGAAATTTTAACAGTATAAACTAAGCTTTACATGGTTTTGGTATTTACAATTGTTTAGTATGACAAATATCTTACCTGGAATTTTTTTTTTAGGAATATTGAAAGTAACTGAAGCAACAGAACCACCACCTACGCAAACGAGTCGGATTGGTTCTTCCAAAAGTTACGTGACCAAAATTCGCGCATGCGGGGTAAAGGTTGAATAAAAGGAGTCTCCGAACTCCAATGAGATGAAAAAAAAATAATGGTTTTAGTCCTGTAGATTGCATGTGATTTTGGACACGACAAACGTATTCAGTTTGGTCATATGCATATTATTAGGCCTAATTTTAAGACATGTATGCCGACAAACAACAACTCAATGATGATATCGGTAATCTACGCAAAACGATCGTAAAAAATTATAAGGCGCACATCTTTTCTCAGGCTCCATATTTTTGATAACGCCCTCTGTTGTTTAGCGAAAGTAAACTGAAACGTCATTTACGAGTCGGAGCTGGTCGTGCAACACTGACCGGGAGCTCGCAGTGAATTTTTAGTAGTCTTTTGGGAAATTTAAACAAGCGGTGTTTTGTATTTAGTCTATTTTTTATATGGTAAGATTTTACTGTCTTTTTGCATTTTGTCAAAATACTTACGGGAAAAGCTTTTACTTTCCACATGTTGCATTGAAAAATCGGTAATCGTTAGCTTTAACGTTAGGACACCTCTATTTTGTTTACGAGTTCCATTCAAAACTGACTATTGCAGACGACTTTACAGTACCAAAGTGACTTTTGCAGGCTAAAGCAGTCCTTTTTTTCTTCAGATTAACTCATGTTTGTTGTAATTTTGAAATGCACTTTCAAAGAAAATGTGACTTTCCTACCTTTTTTTGCAGTCAGAGGCGTTGACGTTTTACCCCATAATTTCCCTCATGAATCAAAACCCTGCCCTCTTTCCACAATTAAGCTTGTTCATATTCAACATGATAATCTTAGCGAACTATTTAGATGATTTCAAGCACACAGAGTGACTTTTCCTGCCTGTATCATCGCAAAATATTGAGGTAAGTTCCGAAACATAAACTGTCTCCTTCGTTCTCTTAGGGGTCCGAAAAAACAGTCTATTGGTCGATAAAAGACTCCATGTCCATTGACGGGAAGATTTGTTAGCGTTTTCCTGTTAAGTACTCACACATGCTCTTTTACACCAAAATCCGCAAGCATAGCACCTGTCATTCCCCAGAAATTTGATGAAAAAAGTGGATTCCTGTACAAACGTATGGCCTTTTTGGTTTGCGAGCGATTCCGGAAGATCTCCGCGCGGTGCCCCGAATCCTTCAAGTAGAAATTGGTTACTGTACTACGGCTGGAGAGACGTTACCATCCAGCAGGGACCAGACTTTTTGTTGTGCACGATGACGTCGGGGTCAATCACTTTATTCGGCGCATGTGCACACGATTCCACAGGTTGACGACTGTTTTATGCTGCTTAAAGCCAGATAAGTTACAGCTCAATGAGATCAATGGGCTCAGTACTAGCCACTACAATGTACTTTATATTGCGACATAAAACAGTCGTCAACCAGTGGAATCGTGTGCACATGCGCCGAATGAAGTGATTGACCCCGACGTCACCGTGCGCAAAAAGTCTGGTCCCTGCTGGATGGTAACGTCTCTCCAGCCGTAGTACATGTACAGTACCGCAATTTCTACTCGAAGGATTCGGGGCACCGTGCGAAGATCTGCTGGCAAGGCCCGGCATCGCTCGCGAACCAAAAAGGCCATACGTTTGTACATGACAGAAATGACAGGTGCTATGCTTGTGGATTTTCGTGTAAAAGAGCATGTGTAAGTACTGAACAGGAAAACGATAACAAATCTTCCCGTCAATGGACATGGAGTCTTTTATCGACCAATAGACTGTTTTTTCAATGCAACAGAGCGTGGCGGTGTATAGCGCCATGTTTGCGGGTCTACCTACGGCAGTAACGTTAGTGTGGCAAATGTCGGACAACTCGACTGTTGGCCGACTCGACTCGAGACACTAGACAACTCGATCGACCGTTGAGACCAGTGTTCTAGCTGGCCAGGCATTAAATAGTGCTAGCACCCACAACGCTTTCAGGAATTTAATTATCACTACACTTGAATCCTGCACAGTAAATGCGCAAAACCGCGTGGATTCGGATGGCAACTGCCGTGAAGCGCTTAAGAAAATTGCATTTTCTACCGCAATAAACTGTTCAAAATTAACCCCCAAAGAAGTCAGTAGAATTAAGAGAAGTCTGCTTAGTTAAGGGCTTTACACGTAGGTTGAAAAAGTCATTTTGGAAGCAGAAACAATACACTTGACAGGGTTGTAGTCAAGTCCATCACAAATCAATCCCTGCAACTAGTGCAAGTCCATTACAAACCCTCCAGTCTAGCTTGAAAATTCCAGCTCTAGGCTCATGACATGTGAGATTCGCCGGTTAGAGCTGGAAACACTCCTATAGGGTTTTGAGCGGTCTGTTTCCTTATTGCCGATATCTTCCGTTTCCCTGAATATATCAACCAAACACTAAGGCTGCAAGTTTCCGGTTTTAAAATTATCCGTGTAACCGTTTGTTTTATGGTTACGGTTTACGGTTAACCGTAACCAATGTTCTTTTGTGTAAACAAAGAAAAACAAAGAAAAACAAGTCTGGGGAAGTCGCAGTTCGTAACCTAATTTTGTTACCACGTGATTGGCAGAAATCGATCACACACCGCTAATTAAGACGGTAACATCAAGAACGCCCCCACAACGCCGACAACGATGCCAAATTAATTCACTCTAATACGGACAAGCACGTGAGAAGTTTTGTTGACTGTGATTGGGGGTAGGTCATCGATGACCTACCCCCCAACATCGATAGACGGCCCGTTCCCAAATTTATTATTATGAATTCATGATGCACTGGTACGGTGCACACTCAGCTAGCTATTAGCTGGCAAGCACATGGAAAACATTCTTCATCGTCCGCCCAACCCCATTGGCTGTCGCCGAACATTGTGCTCGGTCCGTGCCCAAATCTAACCAATCATCTTTCATAATGCATCAAGCTTCATTGGGCGTGCACAGATTCCGTGCGCCCAAAATCAAGGCCCGATTGGCCCTCGTTTCACATAGTAGACGGCCCATGTAGAATCTAACCAATCATGATGCATCAAAACGATTCGCAGTGGGAATTTTTTTTACAGTTATTCCGTGCACTCGGCCCCAATTGGCCTTCGTGCAACATTGCACACATAGTATTTGCTACCCTGAGACTCAAAACAACATATGCACAAGTAATTTTGTTAAAAGAAAAATACCAAGATCTGCTGATTCGGTCCAGCAGTTTTTGTTGACTAGAATCTATTATTTTGTGAAACTATAAGTCGGGGTCATAAATTCTGCCACTCCGCTGCCGTTGTTATAGATTAGCAGTCTGCAAAAAAATTTACTATAGCTAATTTGCATAAATTTAAATATGCATAAGGCACTTCAAAAACCAAAATTTCAATGAATAACCATTAACTTGTCATATAATCTGTTTTTAGAGAAAATGGTTGCAGTGAAAAAGCTATTTGAAATGATTTAAAATGATTTTGAAATGATTTGTTCAAAGTTTGGTGGTAAAAGGAATTTGTATCTTGAATTTTTATCCTCATCACTGTGACTATAAAGTCCACTGTTTTGAAGACGTCAAGAAGCCTCGAGAAAATATTAAATCGATTCCTTTGAAAAGTTAAGGGTTTAGAGAGTCACCATTTATGGCTGACGCCACCTGTGGTGTTTAGGGTTCACGACGTAATACGTCCCCCGCAATCAAGGAATCACCCCCTACTATAGTGCGTTTCCTCCTCCGTCTTTTCTCCGTGCCGGAGAATGAAATGTGTCTTCCCACGGCCAGGTTGTGTATCTGTAACTAGTGTGGGTAGTTTTCTCAACCAACTCTTTTTAAACGTCAACTCATCAAGGGACCCAGAGCTAAAAATCACCAATAAAAATAATTCAGACATACATGTAGTGCAGACAATAGCCAATTAGGGCTGTCCCGAATATATCGAATATTCGACTATTCGATCATCAACCGAATATTCGAATACCTTTTTGCCGGTTCTAAAAAATATATAAGCACGTACAGATACGACTCTGATGCTATTTTAGTACAAAAGTAACGGAGCTTAGCAGTGTGAAATGCCACACATTTGTCAAAGGTAACTTTTTTTTGTGGCCAGAGGTTTTTGTTCCCGTCCGTAAAACCCTTGTTTTTACACTTGTAAAAATAAATATATTCCTGCAAAAACGCAGGCTGAAGTTTGGTTTCTTATTGGAATGTTGATCGAGCATCCATAATATCAATCGCTGCACGGAAAACACTGGCGGCATGCAGTTGCAGCTGACATGTGAAAAACTTGATCGGCGAGTATCAAATATTCGGTCAAATCCAGTTTCAAGTAATCGAATACTGAATCATTCGAAAATGAACAGCTCTATAGCCAATCACATTTTTTAGTTTTAATGCATTTCTAACAATAATGGTAACTTTTACACAAAACAAATTCTACACTATGCCAGGGGCGGCAATGGCTCAGTATCTCACCATCGGTTCCGCTGTCCATCCTTTGATGTTTTAAGCGGTAATATGCCATCCACACCACCCTTGGTTCTTAGAAACGCAAAGGCGGCATTCAATAAGAAGGGGACAATCACTAACATCGGGAAATCTATCAAGACATTGAAAACATTTGGCATTCGAGTTCTCGGTCGGTCACATCTTCAAAAGATTTTGTGTATTTGTGCTCGCCCGCAACTTGATTTTTTTCTTCCCGTTCTCTGTGCTCCAAAAAGTAAAGGTCGATTGTTAAAAATTGGATTACGGTTAACCGAAACGGAAAAATGTAACAGTGTAACCTCTTAAACGGTCGGTTTACCGTGTAAACGGTTCCAAACTGCAGCCTTACCAAACACTCACCTTACCGGCAGAGTAGTAAATCTTGCAGCTTATCATCCCCTCAAGATGAGAATATGCTCAAGTTAAACCCGAAAAAAGGGAATTTTTCATGCAACTCGGTGCATGCACAAACCAGCTGTGTACAAAGTGATGGAGCGGATTTTTGAACATGAATGTTTTCCGATCGATTATCGGCCAGTGGCACTGCGTGCGCCTCGGGGCTCGATATACAACGGCTGTTTGCTGAAATACTGACAGCGATCAGCAAACAGCCGTTGTATATCGAGCCCCGAGGCGCGCGCAGTGCCACTGGTTAGTAATTGATTGGAAAACATCGTTCATGTTCAAAAATCCGCTCCATTACTTTGTACACAGCTGGTTTGTGCATGCACAGAGTTGCACGAAATATTCACCTTTTTTTCGGGTTTAACTTGAGCATATTCTCATTTTGAGGGGATCACAAGCTGCACGATTTACTACTCTGCCGGTAAGGTGAAACTTTGGTTGATAAATTCAGGGAAACTGAAGATATCAGCAATAAAAAAACAGACCGCTCAAAACCCTATAGGAGTGTTTCCAGCTCTAAACGGCGAATCTCACATGTCATGAACCTAGAGCTGGAATTTTCAAGCTACTCCAGTCCTAATTCCAATCACAAGCTATTCAAATGAGCTTTGACAAAGGCATTCCTTTGTCATTGTTCATCCAGTTACTTGCGACTGGCTTTATGAAAGGACTTGTGAAAGGACTTGCAGGGACTTGACTACAGCCCTGACACTTGACTCTAATTTGATCAAAACTAAGAGGGGCCCTACACTACACAATCGCCTAGTCTGAGTAACTTGGACCCTTTATTGCCTTTTTAAACATTTGGACATGATCTGGCGATAGGGTCCAAGTAAGTGTTCGCCGTTGGCCTATTCATTAATAAAATATGTCTGAATCCCCAACAAAAACATCGGATTTCACCCTTAAAACGACCACCAAAATACTAGATATGCCACCTGAGGAACAAGTGAAGACTTCAGGTGCAAAAGCCTCTAAACGCCACTTCCCAGAAAAATGAGATAACGATATCAAGTGAAAGCGCTTTCACTTGATATCGTTATCTTATTTTTCTGGGAAGTGGCGTTGGAAAGATTTTACTTTAATACCCCCTACCAAAATCAGTCAGGAACAGCAAATCTTGGAAAATAACTATCCATCTGTGTTCAGAATTGTATAAACACTTGGCACAACCTTTAAATTTGAGAATTTTGTTGGGAAATTTTTGTGAAATATAGGGGAAGAAAGTTTGTGTTTCTGTGTTAGATGTTCTTGGCTCAGTGCACAGTGTATGGTAACTCAAAGTGTTCACATACATGTTGATTTCTGCCTCATTTTTTACAGATTTTGCTGACATAAATCTTGAAATAACTGGTTGTGCCACATGTTTAGACAGTTGTTATCAAGGAGGGTTGGTTATTTTGTAAGATTTTGCTGTTCCTGACTAATTTTGGTAGGGGGTATTAAAGTAAAATCTTTCCGTGGCGTTTAGCGGCTTTTACGCCTGAAGTCTTCGAGTGGAGTTCCATGATTAAGATGGAGGTACTAAGGTTCAATTACCATCCAGATAAAAAGTGAAATTTACCGTTCAATTCCGAGAGGCATCCGCAGCGATATATCGGCTTGTTTTTTTACATACATTTTCAAATGGGACCTGACTACTCGACTGTGGATTAATACATTACGGCATGACGTTGGACTCGGATCCTGCGCACGCATAATGCATGCACCGCGCGGCTTCCCGGCGACTTTTTCCTAAAGAGTACAACGTAGGTTCGCAGTTAGTGTCAATATCGGTACGAGGCTGCACGCACAACTCCTTTTCCTTCATGAAACAGTCTCCGGGAAGCTGTGCAGTGCATGCATTATGCGTGTGCAGGATCTGGAGTCCAACGTCATGCCGTAATGTATTAATCCACAGTCGAGTAGTCAGGTCCCGTTTGAAAATGTATACATGTAAAAAAGAAAACCCTGATATATCGCTGCGGATGCCTCTCGGAATTGTATGGTAAATTTCACTTTTTATCCTGGATAGTAAGTGAACCTTAGTACATGTACCTCCATCTTAATCATGGAACTCCACTTGTTCCTCAGGTGGCGTATCTAGTATTTTAGTGGTAATTTTAACCCCTTGGGCACGGTATTTTACGGGAGACGTCAGGGTGTCGCGGCGGTTCTGGCAGCCAAATCGAACCGCTACAATGTTTGTGCAGTCAAGCGTATCATAAACAATAATCCAACAATGGATTGAAACTGCACAAACAGCGGCCAGTGGCGTCATCCAGCCTGGTGACACTTTGTGCAGGGTGAATTTTTACTTGTGTTCATGGAAACGAAAAATATCGGCCCTCAAACCAAAAACTGCTTTCTAATACCGGTTTCACACTACTCTGAACTTACCCGGGTAATTTATTACCCGGGTAGTTGTCATTACCCGGGTAGAAACTAACCCGGAGAATCGGTTTCACACTACAAAATTGACCCTGCAATTCTGCTTACCCGCTTCAGCGCGCACCCGGGTAACTTGTAGCCGCATTCACACTATGCGAATGGTAACCCGAAGAATGTGCATTGCTTGACCTCTGCCCTAGCCATTGTTTCGTCGGCGTAAAAGAGCGAAGTCAGAGCGGCGCGAGAGCATGCAATGCAAATTGAAAAAAAATCAGATCAGCATTGGTACATGTAGCGTGCACGCGTCATCCTTTAGACTTGAAGACAAGTCGTTTAGACAGTCGTGTTTTGTCTGCAGGCGCCGCATCGCGGTACGCAATAATATCCCCGCCTTTCGTGAAGTTCCGACATGTCTTCTTTCCTTCATGGTCAGTAATTGGACAGTCGACACACACGCATCTTGGGGCCAAGGTTGCACGAACGTTCCCACATGTTATTATACCGCTCGCTACACGTAACCCCTGCAAAGTGCGGGGGTTACGTGTAGCGAGCGGTATACGTAACCCCTGCAAAGTGCGGAGTAAGTATTATAATACGCGGTGGTGCAGTCGGACTAATGCCGACCAATTACCGACTTGATTTCAAGTCTAGTCATCCTTCAACTGTGCGGTCTAGACTGGTGCCTTGCATTAAGTGTATGTAAAATGTACTTATTAAGACGAGGCATCATCAACGGAAGACTGGTGCCTTTCATTAAGTATACGTAAAAATAAACTTATTAAGGCGAAGTACCAGCCACGGCGGCCGTACTAATAAATTACGTCACCTTTGCAAAGTTGGCCGATTAAAACACGACAAAGCGCACGCACCCACCCACCTACCCGGGTAGAAGAAAACCCGGCGAGCATTCACACTACTGGTGGTAACCCGGAGAATCGTCTCAAGGTCATCGTTAACCCCGAGATTGGTGGGTTAACCCACCTCGTGAGCAGGGTTAGAAATTACCCGGGTAAGTGGGGTTTTAGGGCAGTTAACCCGGAGAATTTCTAACCCGGAGAATTGTAGTGGGAATGCTCCACATTACCCGGGTAATTGCCGGGTTAAATTTTTCGTTAACCCGGCAATTACCCGGGTAAGAGCATAGTGTGAAACCGACATACATGTAAATCATACAAGTACTTCCAGCTCTAAAGTGGCGAATCTTACATGTCATAAGCCTAGAGCTGGAATTTTCAAGCTAACCCCCATCAAGCGGTCAGGAACAGCAAAATCTTGGAAAAACAACTGACCTCGAAAGCAATTGTCTAAACATTTGGCACAACCTGCTATTTCAAGATTTATGTCAGCAAAATCTATAAAAAGGATGCACCAACATTGTAATAAACTTTTTTGTGAACACTTTGAGTTACTGTGCACTGTGTAAAAAACATCCAACATAAAAAAACAGCTTTCTTCCTCTAAATTTCCTGACCAGACTCAGAATTAAAGATTGTTCCATGTGTTCTACAATTCTGAGTGAAAAGTGATGGATGGTTATTTTCCCAAGATTTTGCTGTTCCTGACCGTTCCCCAACTATTTGCAAACTGCTTTTTGTTATTGCCAACCATTAAAGTGTACATCATGCACATTGTCTGTATACGTATTTCATGTCCTCGTTTCAGTTCGTAGTGTGCCGATGCTTACAGCCTAGCCAATCATGAAGTCCACTGGTGCCTATAAGATGCCGTCATGGCTGGGACGGATGTCCATCGAGAAGCAAGAGACACTACTCAAGCTGTGCATTCTCGCATTCTGCATGATCCTGTGTAAGTCCGGAACTTGCGTACTTCTGATGAACTTCCTAAATGAACATCCGAGATGTACTTTCAACATTAACCTTCCCAAATCCTCAAAAAGTCTCTGCCAAAAGGAGGAATTTGGAGGGTTAAGGTTTTTGGAAGTTTGAACTTTTTGTCATTTGGCCTTGGTGCCCTTGTCACTGGCCGTGGAGCCCTTGGAAATGTTGACTTCTCTAAAGGCTAAAGTGGCATTGGCCCCGCAAATGAAGAATTTCCAACTCTGCGGTCACAAGCGATATACACGTACTTAACATGAACATTTAGTTCCTAGTCCTGTCTTTACCAAGGGAGACTTTTCATGCTAAACAAATTTGGGTATGTATCAGCTCCATGACATTTGCCTCTGGAGCTCTTGCGTGATTAACCTTAACTCCCTACATCATTTTTCCTACATGTATAAACCTGAATCCTTCAATATCCTCCAATTCCAAAATCTTCCAATGTTTGTTACTGGGGACACTATCCGGGTGCTGCAAAATCATCCAGTGTGTTTAGGTTAACCCTAACCCACCTCAATCCTCCAAAATCCTCCTTGCAGTTTTGGAGGATTTTTGAGGATTGAGGATGAATGGTGTTTCAAGCAAGGAGGATTTTGGAGGATTGAGGATGAATGGTATTTTTTTTTAAAGAGGATTATTGAGGATGAATGGTGGTTCAAGCAGAGGATTTTGGAGGATTGAGGATGGTTCCTAGCAAAAAGGGTCTAGGGGGTTAGGGTTAATACTCGAGTAACCTCAATCCTCCGAAATCATCCAGCACCAGACCAGGCACGATGACATGGATCCTCCATTTTCCTCCAGAGGCAAAATCCTCTTATGCCCTCAATCCTGCAAAATCCTCCGATGCTTCAACTTCCAAACACCCTCAATCCTCCAAATTCCTCCATTTTGGAAAAGATAATTTTGGAGGATTTGCGAAGGTTAGGGTTAATTGTGGAGTCTGCAGACATATCATAGATGGTTTTCTGTGCAAACATAACAGAGTACACAAATCCTATGTAGCTGTATTTATTGTTTTATTGCAGCTTTCTCCACTCGCCTCTTCTCCGTGCTGCGTTTTGAGAGTGTCATCCACGAGTTTGATCCATACTTCAACTACCGGACCACCAGGTACCTAGCCGAGGAAGGCTTCTATCGCTTCCACAACTGGTTTGATGACCGGGCCTGGTACCCGCTAGGCCGTATCATTGGAGGCACCATCTACCCAGGTATGTACACCTGTGATGTCTTGCCAGGTCACGATCTGATGCTTGAGATTTTGAGGATAAGTCCTTTTGGGAACAATTCTTGTTTAAAACGGGGATACATGTCCAGACTGTCCATGTGTCCGTACTGCATTATGAATAATGCGTCATGTATTGTGTACAAGAAAAAAACAATTGTCAAACAAACCCCAAGGAAAACTGACAAGGTCATATTTGAATGAATTTTCAAAGTGACCAAAGAAAACGGGGAAGAACCGGGATTTGAACCTGCGACCTCCGGAATACCTAGTCAGAAGTCGTAAACCCATAATGCCACATGCACTTAGCTATGGTATTATATGTAAAAAATCCTATCCTCATTGAGTGATCCCCACAATGTCGCTTCCCAGGTTGTCATAAAACTGGGCATGACCCCTGGCTATTATGGGTTTATAACTTTTGACTAGCGCCCCCCGAACAAAGACACTGACAATTTGAGAGACCGCTAACATATGGTTGGTAGAGCGCCGGTGTCATGAAAATCAGACTCCTATGAAAACTGGACTCCTTTTCCCTATTATTGACCCACCACTCTAATAATTATCCTCAACTTGAGCATGTGCATTACTACCAATAAGCTCATATTTCATAGTGACTGAAATTCACGCTACCCAGGTACGGAATTCCGGAGGTCGTTGGTTCAAATCCCGCTCCTGCCAGTTTTCTTTGTTCACAGAAATTGCACGAAAAGCAACACGTGTACCATGTACCTGTATCTTCATGTATTTTGTATAATGCGTTATCTGTTTAAATTTTATATGCTAAAAGTAGTGATTAAAATAGACAACGGAGCGTATAAGGGTATCATTTTGCGTGTAAATTATTTGCTCGTTCACTGTGCATGAAATTTAACAAGTGGATAAATGAAAATGCCACGTTGTAGCAAGTTGAAACGGATAGATCAAAAAGATGCAAAATTCAGTATCCTTGAGTGAGCATTGACAACAAAATAGAAACTGTGAAGGACGTTAAACAAACAAATAAACTTAACACAGTATTAAATATTGAAATTTGCCAATAAAATGATCACAAACGAAATCTTTCTTAGTTGCAGTTCTACTGTGCATTTATTTATGAATGTTTTGTTTGGTCCGACCAGGCCTGATGGTGACTTCTGCCATCATCTATCATGTCATGAATTTCCTTCATCTGTCCATCGATGTCAGGAATGTCTGTGTCTTCTTGGCGCCTCTCTTCTCCTCGCTGACGACGCTGGTCACTTATCACCTGGCCAAGCAGCTCAAGGTAACCCTGTGGATCAAAACTTCGAATAACCCCCCTCAAACTAGGGGTGTGCTCCTAATATATTTTATCCATCAAAGATAAAATCATTTATACTCGGGGACACTGCTTGTTGTGATCGGTATGAATTGTGGTTTACTCAGGGGGTCTAATTAGGCTATGCTCACAAGGGTGTGAGCATCTAGCCAAAACAGATAACATAGAAAGTTCTAGAGCACACCATGAGGTAATCATAATGTTATGCAGATGAGATGCAAATTCTGGTTGGCTCCACTCCAATCAGGAGAGGGGAGGGCAAGCTTTTAACCAATGGGACAGATTGCTGTATGCAGAGACTCGGAGGAATTACATCTAATAGCATCACTTTGTCGCAGCCTATGAACCCTCCTCCTACTATAACGATCACAACCTATCAAAACACCAACCCCCTTCCTCTCCCATAGCTTGTGTATTACAACCTATCACTCGATAGGTTTGATAGATAGGGTAATTGACTCCATTTTGGCACTGAGAGAGGGAGGGTTAAAGAAAGCAACATACATCATTACATGTACATGTACTGTATCTGATTTGGAAATAAAAGTTTGGAATCTGCTTATAACCATGGAATATCTCTTCGTGTTCTAGGACACAGGAGCTGGACTAGTAGCGGCCGCCATGATCTCCATCGTGCCTGGCTACATCTCCCGATCGGTCGCTGGTTCCTATGACAATGAGGGTATCGCCATCTTTTGCATGCTGCTGA
The DNA here is from genome assembly GCA_037893225.1 of Hippasteria phrygiana. Taxonomy (NCBI): domain Eukaryota; kingdom Metazoa; phylum Echinodermata; class Asteroidea; order Valvatida; family Goniasteridae; genus Hippasteria; species Hippasteria phrygiana. Next base: position 1,366,019 of record JAZGUH010000313.1, read on the forward strand.
CATACACCCTCTGGATCAAGTCGGTCAAAACTGGCTCCATGTTCTGGGCAGCGCTGTGTGCACTGGCATACTTCTACATGGTTAGTCTACTTTCTGTCCAACTTTTTTTTTTGCTGGAGCCCCATCTATTTTCTGCTCTTAACTTTTTACTTGAGCCCCATGCATTTGTGTTGTTTTTTTCTGACTCTTGTTATAAAAATGGTGTTGAGCACAATCTGTTAACCCTAACCCCGTAGACCCTTTTTGCTAGGAATCATCCTCGATCCTCAAATCCTCCAAATTTTTGCATTTATGTTAAAAATGAAAGGTACCCAGATTCTCAATCGCCATTCATCCTCAATCCTCCAAAATCCTCCTTTTTGTGAAACACCATTCATCCTCAATTCTCAAAAATCCTCCAAATTTTTGCATTTATGTTAAAAATGAAAGGTACCCAGATTCTCAATCACCATTCACCCTCAATCCTCTAAAATCCTCCTGTTTCTCAAACACCATTCATCCTCAATTCTCCAAAATCATCCTCGATTGAAACACCATCCATCCTCAATCCTCCAAAATCCTCTTTTTCTTGAAATACCAAAACAATCCTCCAAAATCCACCAAAACTGTAAGGAGGATTTTGGAGGATTGAGGTGGGTTTGGGTTAATTTGTGCAATATGGAGGGTAAGATTCTACTTTAACCCTAACGTCATAGGCATTCATTTGGGGTCCAGTACACTGTATTACAAAATACTACTCAATTCTCATAGGCCAGTGCAGTAAAATGACTCCATACTGCAGTTTACTCAAGTAGTATTTTGTAGTATTCAGTGATGTTAGGGTTAATACCTGCACGAAAGTCGGTCAAAAACAGCAAAATAACTGCCATTCATATTCAGAATTGTGTAAGCACATGTCACAACCTTTAATTCTGAGACTTCTGTCAGGATTTTTTTATGCAATATAGGGGACGAAAGTTTGTGTTTTCCGTGTTAGATGTTCAGGGCATTTGTCTGAAAATTGACGAAAATACTTTATACCGAAATTCGTACCATTGAATAGTACGCCTAGTGTTTCATCAATGACTTTCAGACTAACGGTGCATTTTCATTTTCAAAGGATGGTCGTGTACATTATTACATTTTATTTCTAATGATCTTATCAACTTTGGCAATTTTAGGATGAGCAGGTTTTTTTTCTGCTGCCAAGGCAGAGTATTCCTTAAAGGAACCATGCTTCTCAAATTGACCGGATCACATTTTATTTCATAAATAAATTCATTTATATGTATTAAATGTGACTTAAAAGCCAAACTGGTTTAAGCGAAGTTTTAGTGTGATTATTTGCCGCTCAAAAATTGACCCCCCCTTTTTAAAATTTGTTGAGACTCAAATTGAGGGCGCTGTTCGTGACGTAGACCGAGGCACCGAAATTCATGGATCGACTCGATAGTCTGGACCCGGCCCTTATACACACACTAGGTCTACACGTGCAATTTCGTAAGTTGCAACAACAACTAACATCGAACTTACCCTGATTTTCTCCCTTTTAGCGAAGGCTCCTCGGGAAATGGGCCGTTTAACTGCTTTCGCCTTTATCTTACTCACATCTGGGAACTTTGTTGGGATGGCAGTGGACTTGAGCATATTTTTAATGGTCACCCCAAAGGATTTTAATATACCAGTATCGAAACACGACGGCTCAAAGTGGTCGCTACATAACGCTGAAAAGCTGCTGGGCCGGACCTTTTTGCTCTTGTTACCTTCACTTTCGCCGTCCGAATTCTCCGATATTTCGCTTCAGTTGGAAATAAATGAAGGCTTACTCCACCCGTCATTGTTTTGCTGCACCCAGCAGCCACACACCTTGTCGGCATGGCCGAAAAACCACTATATTTTGCTTAGATTTTGGACGAAGAATTTTCGCCGTACAATGTACACACAATGCATACCCGTGATGAATGGGTAATGTGCCTCGATCTACGTCACACACTTAATGAGGGTCCCACTCAGGGGGCGGAGTAGCTTGGACAAACATTTTCAAAAATTGTTTTCTCATATTTAATCTGGGAAATAATTGTCTCTGGACACAAAATATCATTGTCAAGATAATACTTTATTGTTTTAAGCAGGAATAATGCAATATAAATCCTATATCATGTTTCCTTTAAAATGTAGGTGTCAAAAAGTTGATAAAAACGTTTAAGAGTAGCTTGAACTTCAAAATTGTTGCAGGCTGTAATGCAGGTACAGGGGTAGCATGGGAGATTGGGGCTGCCTCTGCCTATAGCACAATTTGTATTTTCACGAAAAACTGAATAAGTTTCCTGATTTTTCTGAAATCAATTCTCGGGTGCTTGTTTTCTACATGTATTTCTGCAATTAACACTCGGTCTTTCTTTGCTTTAAGCAGCGTTGAGATTTGTCAGGATTTTCCCCGATTTAAGGATTTTTTGGTCGGGATTTCAGAATTTTTAAAGAATCTCTTTTGCAATCTGGAATTCCTGAGGTGTTGTCCTTGGGGTGTTTTTACCTGTAAAAGTGGATATAGACCAATAAAAACGGATATTTTAAGGTGGTGCCTTTAGGCAAATAGAAACTCTATGTTGATCTGAGGTCCTTGTGGATTTTTCGTGGATTTCGCGGAATTTTCATTTGTGGCCAATCTCACCCTTGTTTAAGTCGTGACGTCGAAGGAAGGATCCAACTAGTTTCCACATCTGTTGTTTCTGCTGTCACTTTAAGTTCACTTTATTAGTGAGTACAGAAGCATTGTTAATTTGGTTGGAGAAGAGTTGGGGTCAATCACTCTCCCACCGGAGATCTGTTGCTACTCTTAGTCTATTCTACAGATGAAGACTTCAGGCGCAAAAGCACCCAAAAATATTTGATTATTGTATACTAGGAACTGAGAGCTTTGACTTGATATTGTTTTTTTCTTTTTTTCATGAAAGCGGCGTTTAGCGGCTTTTGTGCCTGAAGTCTTTAGATATTTCCATGGTAAATGTTCCACCGGCTTAATTGTCCAGCTTGGTTTGAGCGTGAAACTCTGCTTTCCGCCGGTTGCCACCAATATACTCTAACTGTACCTAGATCTAAACAAAAAGCTATGCCAATAGCTTTGTCCCTTGTTCTGCATCTCTGATAAATTCTTTGCCTGGTGCATGTTTCCCTTCGTTTGACTATGTTTCCTATACCCAGCACGATATGGGGCAGAGGGGTACCCCCCTTTTGTCCCTATACCCTAAACACTCGCCAGACTATTGTTACCTAACACATCCCCCCCCCCCCCCCCTAGACCTCTGAAAAGAATTCCTGAGATTCCAGAAACACAATGGCCAACACAAAAGGGGGGGGGGGTGTTCCCTCTGCCCCATATCGTGCATCATATGTGACCCGCTCCAGAAAAAGGTGATATAAGTCGCGCTATGCATTTACGTGTAATGGCCCTTTCAACGTTGAGAGGGTGACATTTTCGTCAAAATTCATTTTTTTTTTTGTCTTTAATGACATCTTAAACATCTAAAGTTTCAGGTTTGGTGCACAACAATGTTGATTTCAGTGAATAAAGTGAAAAAATAACCTTTTTAGAGTGCATTGTTCCATTGCAGTGTATTAGAGCTAGCTATTTCAAAGCCTGTTTTTTCTGTTGTGTAATTTGAACTCCATAGAACTAATTAATATGCAAAAACGCGATATCTCCAGAACGGAAAGGGCTTTGAAACTCTATCATGTACCAAATGAAAGCCCACATTGTGGGCTTTCCAAACATAAATAAAACTAATTTTTCATATTTTGCGACATACATGTAATATACCTTTTTCCGGAGCGGGTCACATATGATCTTTCCTGCTTCAAGAGGAGTACTAAATGTGTACCTCTTGTTTTATTACCCTGTGATGTAGGTGTCCTCGTGGGGTGGCTACGTGTTCCTGATCAACCTGATACCGATGCATGTATTGGCCTTGATGGTGACCGGCCGATTCAGCCATCGCATCTATGTCGTCTACAACACTGTGTACTGTCTGGGGACCATCCTATCCATGCAGATATCATTTGTGGGTTTCCAGCCGGTGCAGTCCAGCGAGCACATGGCCGTAAGTATACTCCCAAGTCTGGATAGCTGCCAACCAGAATGACAAATTTGTAGTGAATATGCCTCATACATATTCATTATTATTGTTGTTGCTGGTTTATCAACCCTCCCTCTCTCAGGGCCAAAATGGAGCCAACTACCCTATATATCAAAACCTATCAAGTGACAGGTTGAAACATACACAAGCTGTGAGAGTTGGTAGATATAGTTTTTATCTTGTAGCCATTGGGTAAAGTGAGTCAATTTTCGCAAAAATACTTTTACACATGAAAAGACAATTGCCAAATTATACAATGCAGTTAAAATGCAAACACCAGTAAAATTTGTTATAGCCACTACGAATTACTAAGAGTAATCTAAAAAAAAAAAAATCAGCAATAACAACAATGATGACAATGACAACAGTGACGACAACAACCACAACAACCACAACGACGACGGCGACGACAAGAAATAAGTAGCAACTTTGAACGGTATTAAAACTTTTACACACATACATGTAAACTCGGGAATTAAAAAAAATATAAATCTTTCATGAGCAAGAGCTGAATTTTAACTGGTCAATTCACCATCACGTACCCGCGCATACACTTAGGATTTTGCGTGCGAGGCAAAACCATGAGTGCTGTAGACTAGCACACGAAAAACCCAGAGACACCAAACTAACACATGAGCGAGTTATATATATCTAGTTTCGTTTGTCGCTGTGCACAATTTTCAGATTGTGTTCCATTTCTACCACTTCAATGGGTAAACTCTTAAGGAAAAGTGCTGTGATAGTGTGCTATGCAGCGTATCTATGTACAGATTCGTGATTGAAGCTGAAAAGACAAACGTGTTACCCCCACCCCCCACCCCCCACCCCCCACAGGTAGGCCTATTAATTATAACGTCACATTGCACATGTGCAGTATAGATGCAACCACGAGAATACACCCAAGACGTAATGACGTAATGGCTTTCCAATGAGAGCCAGGTCGGGACAACAGACAATCGTCCCCACCACGTCCCATAGGAAAGCGCACATGTAAACAAAGCGTGTCGTCATTACGTCTTGGGTCTATTGAGCTTCAGACGTCTGACTGCATATATATTGCACAATGGGGAAGAACTGGAGATGCTGTCATTTTTGTTTGAATTGCGAATGATCACTCCAATGGCACACAGTGGTTTCTGGTCATGTGGATGAAAAGAGTCTGTATAGTCTCAATATGATCTAATGTTGTAGACTTGTTTGCTTTTTCAGGCCCTAGGTGTCTTTGGGCTGTGTCAGATCTACACCTTTGTGGAGTACGTCCGCTCTCGTCTCAGCCAGCACTACTTTGACATCCTGTTCCGTAGCGTCGTGCTCATCGTGGGCATCACGGTTGGAGCACTCGGAGCTGTCCTCATGGCAACTGGAAGTATCCTTAAAATCTTCACAATTTTGAACAGCTCTTGAATAATCATAAATATGAAAGTAATCAAATATTATACCCTAACTCCCCACTTAATTTTTTCCTACGTGTAACCTGAATCCTCCAATGTTTGTTTAATACTGGGGACCACTGCCTGAATCCTGCAAAATCCTCCAGTGGGTTTTGGATAAACACCCCAGCAATCCCAATCTTCCAAAATCATCCAGGACCAGATTGGGCCTGATGACCTGGATCCTAAATTTTCCCCCATAGGTAAAATCCTCTTATGCCTCAATCCTGCAAAAAGTCCTCCGATGCTTCAACTTTCAAAGACCCTAAAATTCTCCAAATTCCTCCATTTGGCAAAGCGGATTTGGGAGAATTTGGGAAGCTTAGGGTTAATGAAAGTTTGCAAATGCATTGTTGATTCTTGGAGACCACCTGCTTATTTCAATGAAATGAAATGAAATGAAACGTCATCACTTGGTCAAGTTGATTCTTCTGGGTTGTAGTCCTTACACGTAGGTGCAATTATAACGGAGCTCTTGCTAGTTCTTTATACTGGTTAGCTAAACACAGTCACATTGGGTTCACAGCTAAATCTAACAAAATCCAACAATTTCAAAGTGAACAAAGAAACTGGTTGAAAAGCTGTTGCAATTTGTTGGATTTAGCAGTCAACACAAACTACATGGTGTGTTGGCTATTGTCGTATTCAGCAGGGTGGAAGCTAAATATACCTGTTGGATTTTGTCATATTTAGCAGGGTGGAAGCTAAATATACCTGTTGGATTTTGTCGTATTTAGGAGAGTGGAAGCTAAATATACCTGTTGGATTCTGTCGTATTTAAGAGGGTGGAAGCTAAATATACCTGTTGGATTTTGTCGTATATAGGAGGGTGGAAGCTCAATATACCTGTTGGATTTTGTCATATTTAAGAGGGTGGAAGCTCAATATACCTGTTGGATTTTGTCGTATATAGCAGGGTGGAAGCTAAATATACCTGTTGGATTTTGTCGTATATAGCAGGGTGGAAGCTAAATACTAAATATACCTGTTGGATTTTGTCGTATATAGGAGGGTGGAAGCTAAATATACCTGTTGGATTTTGTCGTATTTAGCAGGGTGGAAGTTAAATATACCTGTTGGATTTTGTCGTATATAGGAGGGTGGAAGCTAAATATACCTGTTGGATTTTGTCGTATATAGCAGGGTGGAAGCTAAATACTAAATATACCTGTTGGATTTTGTCGTATATAGGAGGGTGGAAGCTAAATATACCTGTTGGATTTTGTCGTATTTAGCAGGGTGGAAGTTAAATATACCTGTTGGATTTTGTCGTATATAGGAGGGTGGAAGCTAAATATACCTGTTGGATTTTGTCGTATTTAGCAGGGTGGAAGTTAAATATACCTGTTGGATTTTGTCGTATATAGCAGGGTGGAAGCTAAATATACCTGTTGGATTTTGTCGTATTTAGCAGGGTGGAAGCTAAATATACCTGTTGGATTTTGTCGTATATAGGAGGGTGGAAGCGACTTCTAGTAAAATTTCAGTTGGATTTGGCAGGGCTCATACAAATAACTGTTGTATTTTGTTGGATTCAGCAGGGTAGCTGCAAAATGCCAGGGCTGGTGTGTAGGTGGTACACGGCAGAATCCAACAAAAGTTTGATGTTGGGTTTTGTTGTTTTCAGTAGGGGTCTTCTCGTTTCAGTTTTGTTGGAAATTGTTGGGATTTAGCAGGGCCATCTGAAAAGCTCTGAAGTGGGTTAGGGTTAGATGCACTTTTTCCTGAGCCTTGTGTGTAGAGATCTCGCCATGGACGGGCCGTTTCTATTCCCTCCTGGATCCATCCTACGCCAAGAACAACATCCCCATCATCGCGTCAGTCTCTGAGCATCAGCCAACCACTTGGAGCTCCTTCTACTTTGATCTGCAGATGCACGTTTTCATGTTCCCTGGTAAGTTCTTGTACATCTCTTGATTTGGGTCATTGGGTAGCCCTCTGGACGTTTTTTTGTACAACTGCTGCCTCCATTATTACCTCCTAAATATAGACGACCATAGCCTTGGTTTTGAAAAAGACCACCCTGCCGGTTGATGTCTATAGGCGCATACCTGTGCGTACTCAATCTATTCTGTTTCAACTATATTGTTCTTGAATGAGTGTAATTAATAGGAGCTTTTTCAAACAAAGCTTTCAGTCACACGAACAGGACCACTCTATTCAGTGTGATGCCTATTGTTTGCAAGTGTGCTTGGCTGCACAGCCTGTTCTTGGCATACTGGTTGGCGATGTGTAACCTCGCTCCCATTCATACAAGTCAGTCGTTGAATGTAACTGAAACCGCCGGGTGCGAGCGTGCGTTGCGTGGAGCGGGGATTTTACACGTAAACGTTGTTGACATCGTTTCGCGCACTGATCGGCTTTTAAATGACGGAGAAGTGAGATATTTTGTGACATTTTTTTCTTGCATTTTGGGGTTTCCGATCATCATGAAACGTTCACCACCGAAGCAGAAAAGTCTGCTCTCTTTCTTCAAAAGTAAGCGGCCGGCATCCGAAGCTTTGCCTGTATTTCATATGTCATACATACATTGAATTACAAAAATTAGCGCAAGTTAAATTTTGTTAGCGCTAGTTGTTTTAAATGCCAACTTGCGCAAAGCGCAAGTACATTTTTTGGGGAATTTCGAGCCCTGTTTTTGTGGAGCTCGACTTGGTAACCCGATACTCTAGTGGCTTCCATTCTACCAGAAAGGCCTTTGAAGTTTAGCTAACACCGCCCTGTTTGCGGTTAACTTTTTGGTGTATAGTGTATAGGACGGAAAGTTCAAACAATGTTTTACGCAGGGGCGTGTTTTGGATGGATAACCAATAAATGGTCTCTTTCGTTAATTGTTTTGGGGATTATAATTGCCAAAAGTATTAGCAACGAGAAACAACCGAATCGGGTCTTTGTTATGACCGTCAAAACGCACCTCGGGCTTGTTCAGTCGTGGAGTAAGGTTCCTTAAACCCCATAGGGTGTGTGGAAATTCGTATTGATATTGATGGATTCAGCAGTGTTAGGGTTTATTATAGGAGATTTTGCAATACTGATAGCGGCCTTCACGCTGCTATAGACGTTTGCGTGCTCTCGGCTTAAAAATAAGAGGAATTTCACATTAGCCCCTTCTGCGCACTTCCGGGTTGAAAGCGAGAATGCCAGTGGCAAACAAAACAACGCTTTTCAGCACATTCATTCATGCATGAATTAATCAGGCCATAAAAGGAAGCGCAGGCGCACGATCAGCATAAAGTTGTTTACTGTGACATTGAGATCCTCGTTTTCAAACGCGGAAGTGCGCAGATCGGCGCTAAACTCGTTGTTGTGGGATTCCTCTATATTACCGCTGCCTGCGGTTTTTTCTGATGATGTAATACCCCAATTTAAATAATACTCGGATTTAGTGAATACCGCGGTATTTTTGTAATGGTATACCGTGGTCTTCTGAAAGGCAATACCATCCAAGCCTACATGTAGTCCTGTTGCCTGAGTAAAGATGTTTTGTTTTTTGTTTTCGATACTCAGTCGGTATGTATTACTGCTTCTCCAAACTGACTGACGCCAACATCTTTATCATTCTGTATGGGATCACTAGTCTCTACTTCTCGGTAAGAAACCCTACAATGTACATGTAGATTGGTAATCGAATGAAAGCATGATGACCTGATCTTTACCACATTAATAATGGCTGAAGGTGGGTTTGGCCGCTGTTAATAGACTGAGCCAATGGTAAATTTCATTAACCCTAACCTTCCCTAACCTGCCAAAATCAAACACTCCTTTGTGTTGAATTTTGTGTGATTGGGTACTGTAGAGCCTTGGCACCATCACTTTGCATGGGACTTGATGCCCTGATTTTGTCTGAGTACAAAGAATGTGCCATTGGTTTACTACACAGTGTTGGAGTTTGTGTGGTTAGGGAAGGATTCTAGTAAAAAGGCTTGGGCTGTTAGGGTTAAGGGAGCATTTCATATTGTCCAGGTGTGGTATCGGTTGCGGCACCACTGTTTTTCTTTGCGATGCCGCATTCCATACCGCAAACCGAGCTGATAAATGGGAAGCCAGGCAGTTGCATAACTGAATAATCATGAGGTCAAAACGGGAGCTTGGAGCTCATTAAAGCTAGTGGGCTGATCAAAGAACTGCCCGTGTGCACTGACCTGTGTAGAACGAGCTCATTGTATCAGCCAGCTCAGTGTTAATGCCGGTGTAGCGTGAAATTTTGTCGCCATGAAATATTGTTGTATTGCACATGCCTTAGGGAGCACTGCCTAACCCATGGTTGGGCCAGGCCGTTGAAAAGCCTGGCCACGCCCAGGCCTTCTGGCTTCTATTTAGTCTTGCTATTGTGAGCCACAAATCACCTAACAATAGAGCATCTACTAATCGATAATGCCCGGCCTCTGCCAGGCTAGGCCGGGTTGTGGCTTGCTTTTGTTGTCATTCCATTCACAGGCCGGAGATCAAGTCTGGGTGAACAATGGGAGCTGGCTGGACTCCAGCATTAGTGGGCAGTTTATTATGTACAACCAAGGGAATATAGAAGCCCGAAGGCCCGGGTGTTCCCGAGGCTTGGCCAGGCTTTTCAACGGCCTGGCCCGACCATGGGTTAGGCAGTGCTCCCTTAAGTGATCGATGAATCGATTGTTAGGAGAGTGGCCGGTCACGTGAGAGGGTTTAACCAATAATACAGGCATGCAACTTTTCCTCGGATCAGCTGATTTCCTGGTTTTTCACTTCACATTAATGCCATTGAAAATTGAGAAACACTGTACAAAGTCTTGTAAAGATTGGAATTTCCTCGTGTTTTGTTAAAATTTTTGCAAGTTGCATGCCTGATAATAGGGAAGAGGAGTCAGATATTCACGAGAGTCGGATATTCATATGACACCGGTACCAAACAAATAATTGTTAACACCGCTTTCAGACAATATGAAACAATCCCTAACAGTTTTGTAATCAAGTCAATCACAAGTCAGCTTGAAAGCTACAGGGGATGAACAATGACAAAGGAATGCCTTTGGCACAGTTCATTTGAATAGCCCTTTTTTTGTAGGGTGTGATGGTCCGTTTGATGTTGGTGCTGGCTCCTGTCATGTGCATACTGTCTGGTATCGGCGTCTCCTCTGTACTCTCTACCTACGTCAAGAACCTGGACATCAACAAGCCGGAGAAGAAATCCAAGAAGGCGGAATCATTGTCCAACTACCCCATCAAGAATGAGGTTAGCATGCCAGGACTTCAAGGAATCAAGCAGTAGGATTTTTATGACTTGAATTCGTCGGAAAATTTGGGACTCCCATTGCACATGTACACATGTATAGCTCGAACGTTCAACAAATTGAATTGTTGAGGGCGCTGTTGAAATTGGCTCCATTGACTCTGTTGTCTTGAGTTGTTTGGGAGATGGGATGTGTTTTGAATGGCACTGTTTGTGAGACTGGATTACCAGTGTTTACCAAAGTGGTGATTTGGTGTCTGTTCCAAGCATTAGCATGCCACGTTTATCCAATCTGGAGAAGGCCCGTGCTATAGGGCAGGTTGAAGCTGGTGTTCCCCAGAAGCAAGTTGCAGCATTATTTGGAGTGAGCCCTGGTACCATCTCCAAACTGAAGGCGAAACCGGTGATGTCAAAGACAGACCGTGAAGTGGGCGTCCCAAGAAGACAACACCCCAAGAAGGACCGGTTCATCACCCATACATCACTGAGGAACCGTAGGCTGTCTTCCAGAGATTTGCAGGCAGATTGGATAAACGTGGCACGCTAATGCTTGGACCAGACACCAGGGAAATTTGTCACATTTCACTTGGGACCCACCCACATAATCAGCTGTGCTGCTCATCCCACAAATGCATGATCATTACAAATTTGCAGAGTTGTAGTCGAGTCCCTGCAAGTCTTTTCACAAGTCCTTTCGCAAGTCAAGTGAGAAGTCCTTTCATAAAGCCGGTCACAAGTAACTGGATGAACAATGACAAAGGAATGCCTTTGTCAAAGCTCATTTGAATAGCTTGTGATTGGGATTAGGACTGGAGGGCTTGTGATGGACTTGCAGGGACTTGTGATGGACTTGACTACATATGTACATCCCTGCAAATTTGACATTGTAAAGAGAAATGAACTGGCTTTCCAATAATATAACATACAATGCTAATAATACATTATTAAACAGAGAAATGGGCCCAATTTCATGGCTCTGCTTACCGTTAGCGAAAAATCCCCGCTTACTGTAGCAGAAAATTCTGTGCTAACGGCAAGCGTATTTCACACGTTAGAGGGAAATTTTGGCTTCTGAACATGCATACATCCCATAACTAAGGATTCTGTGCTTACAGGGTTAGTGCAGAATTTTTCCGCTAGCAGCGCAAAATGGTTATCGTAAGCGCGGAAAGCTGTGGTTAGCAGAGCTATGAAGATGGGCCCTGATCAACCGTACACAAATTTCTAAAAAAATTTGAGGAGTAGGGTCTGTAGTCAGCCTGCCAAGTATTGTATTTGACAGGTTGCCTCTGCGGTTGTGCTTCTGATGACGATGTTCCTGATCACCTACACCTTCCATTGCACCTGGGTCACCTCGGAGGCTTACTCCTCTCCGTCCATCGTCCTGTCGGCTCGGGCCGGAGACGGCAGCCGCATCATCTTTGACGATTTCCGTGAGGCATACTACTGGCTGCGACACAATACTGAGGAGGTAGGACATCAACATTGTTTTTTATATTATTCACTTTTGAATGGGACTTTGAATGAAAAAAATCCGCCCACGTTTAGTTCTCAAATAAGTGCTTGACAAATGTTGAATTATTTGTGGCCTGACAATAATTCAGTTCCCGCGTGGTGGATCTTTCTGTGCATTAGAGACGTAAAAGCAACACAGAAAAACGAACCTTTTTCAGATTGGTGCAGATGCCCACAATAGATCAAGTTGTTTTTTTGTTTAAATGAAACACAATTTGAACATTTAAAAGAAAAAATAAACAAATTTGTTTTTAGTATGGACAGCATATATCTTTTACAGTCTATAGGTCCGAAAATTGTGATAATTTCTCTGGAATCTTTTGAAGAATTGACCTATCGCCGTTCATGACCATTATCCAATCGTAGCGTCTGTTGAACATCACATGATATTTTAAATTTTGGACAAACAAAAAACATTCCAAACACGCGCATTATTCGGCCGCATGTGCGCCCTGTTCCTTGAAACGCAGTACGCGAATACACGTCAAATTTAACGCAAACGCTCAACTGGCCCATCACGTTTTCATTATACTAATTTTGTTTGCAGCACATTGGCCAAGCCCGTTTAGCGTAGTTTGTTCTGTTTATATTTCTTAAGTTTTTCCGATTCTTGGACGGTGAAAATTATGTGAGTTGGGTCCGGGGAGTCTGCATTATTCAGATACACGTTATAACAAGCGGCTGGAAATTGGGAAAAGCTATTTTCCCACTTTTTGCAATAAGTGGTCGCACGAAAGTCTGCATGCACATGTGGACAAAGTTGTCTCAGAAATCTGAGACAACTCCTGTATCCGGTCAGAGAGAGCGTGTGTGCAATGATTCCCCGTAATACGCTACTGCGCGTTTCGCGCATCGCATCCACGTGCTGCACGTGTGTTAAGTTGTCTAAGGGGCGTGGCTAACTCACAAACGGCGATAGGTCAATTATCCTCCATTTAGATCTGGGCACATGATAACTGTAAGGGTGTTTGGGCTGGCAATTCAAAATGTAACCAGCCCTATACCACCTGTGATCGTAGCCTTTTACCCAGAGAGGTTTTTAGCTACTCTATGTAATGACCATATTGAATGATTCAATTTTTGCAGAAATCAGTACAGGAAAAATTATATAAATGGTTCTGAAACGGCAATAAAGACATATATTCGTATAAACACATATACCTTTGCGGTTAGCTTTTTATAAAGACAGAGAACAAAAATCATGAGGCGTGCCGCCACCTGCAAAAACTGTTCTTTTCCAGCACTGGTGAAAACATTGCTTGCACGATTCCCTAGCACACCCTAAAATTATACATTTTGTAGACGGCACTTTTTTAATACTGCCAATGACATAAAATTCAGGAAGGGTATTTTTTTTTTTGCGTTAGTGGGGCATGCCACATGATTTTTCTGTCCCAAGTCTTGATAAATTATTAAAATAAAAAAATACATTTTCTGATATCATGCCTGGTTACAGACGTTGATGACCATAGAGTTCTCTGTTGTGAGCTGCTTGAATGAACTGGTTGTTTGTCAGACGTGTATTATTGACCATTGAAACATACATATACAGTCGAACGCCGCTATAACGAACATCGTGGGATCCACAGATTTTGTTCGGTATAGCGATCATTCGGTATAGCGATTTTCAGCCGCCAGTCCGCCAACATGGCATCCGTTCTTTTAAATAGCGCTCTCTTGCATCGTATTTGAAATGCGCCCTCTTTTGATTATAATTGAACATGTGCCGGCCAAAGAATCATGTAATTACATATTCATACTTTCTATAAGCTTACCGGATTCTAAAGCAACAGTTGGCTTTTCCCTTCTATTCCTTGGGGAAATAATAGCCGCCTGTTACTCTTCAACATAAAGCTGCTGCCGTTTGGGAATTACGAAACAGCCCAAATACCCAGTACATTTTTTTAATCCGTTGCCTTTTTTTCCCCCAACAACAATGTTCGGTAAGGTTTGTACACAAAATTTGGGATCCAAGGATGGTGTTCGGTATAGCCGAATGTTCGTTATAGCGGTGTTCGTTATAGCGGTGTTCGTTATAGCGGCGTTCGTTATAGCGGCGTTCGTTATAGCGGCGTTCGTTATAGCGGCGTTCGTTATAGCGGCGTTCGTTATAGCGGTGTTCGTTATAGCGGCGTTCGTTATAGCGGCGTTCGTTATAGCGGCGTTCGTTATAGCGGCGTTCGGTATAGTGGCGTTCCACTCTATGCGTTGACGCCCCCGGCTTCTCTTTCCCTCAATTGTTCAACATCATATTCTGTTCAATGCCTTAGTATGTGGCTGAGAAATACATACAAATTCATCAAAAATAATATTTCTCATGTATTAACAATTTCCTTACCCAATGTCAAGCTTACTCGACAAGGAAACCACGCACACCTGTTTCGGTTGCATTCTTTTTAAGGTTGACTCTTGTTTGTGTATTTTTTGCAGGATGCAAAAGTGATGTCATGGTGGGATTACGGCTACCAGATAACGGCTATGGCTAACAGGACCATTCTAGTGGATAACAATACATGGAATAACACTCATATATCACGTGTTGGCCAGGTAAATAGCGACTCAAGCAGAGCTGTTCGTTGTTGGTTATCGGAGATGCTTCTCAAATTTTTTTGTGATTTCAAAAATTGATATATTTTTTTGTCAAAATTATTTTTCCCCTCAAAATTTGGTTTAAATTTTTTTCAAAGTTTGATGAAACGGCATTGTCTTTGTAAAAATTCCTATCTGAACATCAAGCGCAATTTTGTTAACCTCTACTATTCGTCAGTTAATAGTTACTATGTTTCTCCATTCAAGTATTGCACGCTATAGGGCTGTTAATTTTCGAATAATTTAGTATTCGATTATTCCAGACTGGGCTTGACCGAATATTCAAAATTCGCTGATCAAGTCTTTCAGGCGTCTGCTGCAACTACATGCTGCACCGGTAAAAAGTTGCACGCAAAGCACGACGGTGTTTTGCATGCGGCAATCGATATTAAAGACTGATATTATAGATATTATAATAAATTTTTTGCATTGTATCAAGATCATTACGAGTACGTATAACGTTCTGATAACAAGAAACCAAACTCCAGCCTGAGTTTTTGCAATAATTATTTTAGAAGTGTCAAGGTTTCTACGGTCGGGAACAATAAACCTCTGTCCACAAAAAATGTGGCATTTAACACTGCTAAATAAGCGCCGTAACTTCTTTTATAATAGCAGTTGTACGTGCATATATTTTTTTCGAATATTCGAACCGGCAAAAAGCTATTCGAATATTCGGTTGATGATCGAATATTTGAATATTCGGGACAGCCCTAACATGCTATGGTAGGATTTGTGCACTCGGACCTTGGAAATAGGTTTGGTAATTAATAAAGGAGATTTTGGGGGATTTCAAGGCAATATGTGCCATTAGACACGCTCAACATGTACAATGCACATATGGTATGGATAAGAAGTACTTGACTGCATTTACAGTGACATCCCTTATTTGTTTATTGAACTGGAATGTCCATATTCCATCTGCAGTGCGGGAAATTATTACAACTTCATTAACCCCATGAGTCCGGCTGTTATTGATGGGGAGCTGGTATGCACAGGGCTGCACACGCAAACAATAGAGTGGTCCTATTCATCGGACTTGGAGCCCCCCCTTTCGTGTGAATGAATGCATTACACTCCCACTGCTTAACCCCTTGAGTACGGTTATTATCAGGTGCCGGGGCAGCCTGTGCAGCCAAGCAAAATAGACACAATGTGATTGTGCAGTCAAGTGTAAAATACACAATAATCCAACAATGGATTGAAACTGCACAAATAGTGGCTGTAGGCATCATCCGGCCTGGTGGCACTGTTTTTTTGCGCCATTTGGCGTCATCCGTATGCAAGGGGTTAACGGTAAGCAGAAAAGTTGTTAACTATAGCAGGAAAATTTGCTTAAACAATAGCGTATTTCATGGCCAAGTCGTGCTAACACTTGCGCGTGCATGGAGATTATATTGTTGCGTCACTAATTTGAGCAAATCCTGCTTCCGAAGTTAGCAGACTCCTCGCTGTGCTTACTGCTTAAAGTTTCTATGAAATGGGCGAGGGTTTCGTTAGCAGAAAATCGTGTGTTAAGCAGCGCTATGAAATTGGGCCCAGGTTGAAACATTAATAGATTGAGTACGTGCAGGATTGCACGTATAGACGACAACCGGCCAGGTGGTCTTTATCAAACACCGGCTATGGTCGTCGTCTGTAATCAAGAGGTTAACAGAATGTGCCTTTTTTGTTGGGTTTTAGGCCATGGCGTCCACGGAAGATAAAGCCTATGAGATCATGAGAGAGCTTGACGTCAACTATGTGCTGGTTATATTTGGTGGGTTGACTGGCTACTCCTCAGATGGTGAGTGGTATTAGTATTGCTACACTCTAACAAACACATGTATGGTGTGCAAATAATGAATGTTTATGAGTGCAATGGTAAGAATCGCCTTGTGGAATGGAACATTCAATCTGTCACCGAAAAGAACTTCTATTTTTTGCGGTGCCATGCATTGGTACGAATAATTCAATGCGCGTGATCGACGATCCCCCAATCAGATGGCGGGGATTTATTCAGGTGTTGTATTATACAGAATAACCCGCCAAGAATAATTTGAAGAAATGTTGGTTGGAAGTGGATTCCGAATGAGGTATTTGATAAGGAAATCAAGTAAAACCTGTAGTTTGTGGGTGCGTGTGTGCGCAAATGCCTTCCACTCGGTTATCTTTCACAATTCAATCAAAATGTGAATAGATAACTTCTCTCCCTCTTATTTCTGTCGTTTCTTGTCTTTTGTAGCCCACACCTTGATGAGTGGCCTGTTGGCCTTGTGGTGGGCGATGCCCATAAAAAAAGTAATATGTTGAAGGAAGTGATTCTGCCTTTGCGCATAATGGTAGTCAAAGACTCGCGTATCGTGATTGGTCACATCCTCCCCCAATTTTTTTTAATTTTTTTTTTATGCAAATCGCCCATCACAAGGCCAAAGGCCACTCGAGGTGTGGGCTACAGAGGAAAGTGTGGAAGAACTAGCCCCTCACACTGAAACAAGACAAGATAATCTGATCTCTTCACAGTATGAATAGGGTCGGGATGGGTTACTAGTCCACTGCAAGGCATTAATGATGCCTCGCTACCCATATTAAGCGTAGAAGTGCTATAGCCCGGGACTGGGTTTAAACCCACAACTTGCAAAATTACCCGCAGACCACGAATTCAATGCTCCAAACCACTAGGCCACGGCACTTCCACAGATTGTAACCTTTTAAGTGCTTTGACTGCGAGTAACACTCCAACCCAGGACTGCAGTCTGCTGCACAATGACCTGGGTTGATTTTTTCATCTCGCTACATTAACCTCATCAGTCTGGTCATAACCTGGTTCCGTCATCACTCTCGGAACTGTACGACCATTCTGAAACAAATGGACCTACGAAGAAATGTCACACTGCGTTCACCTCGCTACATTCACACAGCCAGGTGGGGTCGGAACAGTGTGCAATAGAGTACCGAAGTCTGACATCGGTTGGCACGACAACTGGCTCTACACAAATGGAGATTTTGACTGTTCCATTGTTAACAGCCAGTCATGCAAACACATTGAAACAAAATAACAAAAGCATTCTGGCTCCAAATGTTACCGAGTGGTAATTAAATTAAAAAAAATTTGAGAGAACAGTCTGGCGATACACTACTAACTATGCCAACTGTTACCAAATGGCACGGCAATGTTATATCCAGACCCTAAATAAATTGAAAGGAAAAAGTGATGCACACTAAAGAATAATCAGAGGACGATAAATTTAGAAAAATATATGAATGACTTTAATTAATTGCAAACAAAATTCTATACAATTCTCAACAATTAAACACCGAAATCACAGCAGTTAACATCAATTATATGCAATTAACAAGTTGAAAGGTTCACCCCCAACTTGTAAGCAGTCAAATCCCAAATTCAGGGAAAGCAAATTTTAATGCAGGCAGTAAAGAGTTAGAATTTAACCCCAAAATTTCAGCAGTCGGCAATCGTTACTTCTGCATCAAAATGACAAATAACGACTATTAACACAAACTTACAATCTGAGGCCCAACCCCCAACTTGAAAACTGAATCCTGATTGCAGAGAAAATGACTTTTAATGCCAGAAATAAACAAAATTAGAAATTATTAAACCCCAAAATTGCATGGCAATTAAATACCCCAAAATAGAACCAATATTAACTGGCCCCAATTAACGACAGTCAATGTAGCATGGAAATTCACAAAGTGGCATGGTGTCCGTCAAACAGGCAAATTACACAGGTAGTTGCTCAGTGAAAAGGTACATGACAATAGCATCCATTACCAAGATCTGAACAAGCTCTTTCTGTTATAAGGATCATGTATGAACAGCAAAAACACAAGCACTACAGGTTCAGAGATGCCAACATTTACGATTCATTGAGTCCAATTACGATTGTACGATCCTTGTATCAATTTGTACGATTTATACAATTTCTATTGAATCTGTTGTTTGGATGCTCCGGTGTGTGGTTTCCATGTCCAGTAAACGTGACATTGGTAAGCAGCAGGGGTGCTGTGGCTTGTCGAGTTTACTTAACATTGGTAGTATAAGGACCGAGTACCCGACCGCCAATGTCAGGAACCGGTTCCAGATTAACGTATGACTTAGCAATTTCCTAGACAGTGAAAAATAAAGTTTTTGAATGCCATTTGTGGGGAATTTTCAAAATGAAAAAACAAAACGGATTAAAGGTAGTGTACACGATTGGTAATCCTCCAATTTATTTTTACTGAATTATTACGAAATACCTTACTAGACTGTAAGCCAAAAGTAGTCTCAATCTTCCTGTGAAATTATAGCACCAGGTGTGCTGTCGTTGTCAAGAAAAGTGGAAATATATATCGTTTTCCAACGATTTCCAGTTGGAAATCGTTGGAAAACGATATATATTTCCACTTTTCTTGACAACTGCCCTGCAGCCTTTAATCAAGGCGCGCGTGGCTACCTGGACGAGTGGCGCACCCCGGACATGCTGGCATTCGGGGCGCGCCCAGATAGCCACGCGTGCCTTGACTAAAGGATAGCATCCGCCCGACGGTTAAAAACGAGCGTCGTTTTTCTCGTTTTTTTTCGCCACCCAACAACGCAA
Organism: Hippasteria phrygiana; assembly: GCA_037893225.1. NCBI lineage: Eukaryota > Metazoa > Echinodermata > Asteroidea > Valvatida > Goniasteridae > Hippasteria > Hippasteria phrygiana. Next base: position 1,385,448 of record JAZGUH010000313.1, read on the forward strand.
AACTTTGAACAGGTCAGTGGAACGATATTTCCTATAGAATACTAACCCAAAAATCTGCCCATTTCTGAAAATTGCAACAATGACCAATCGTGTACACTGCCTTTAAATGTCTATGATGCTTGCAAAAATGCATTAGAGCTCGCTGTACACACTCGCTGTACACATCTTGCTGCATTAATGCACCGATGAGGTAGTCTTAATTTGTGGACCTTTACTAACAATATGAACATTAATTTCAAAGATTTCAATTTTTGTGTACCCATGCTTTTTTTCAAATCGGGTACCCGATTCCTGTACTACCCATAAACGCACACCCCTATTAATAACCACACGTTTGGTGGATGTTTCAGATATCAACAAGTTCTTGTGGATGGTGAGGATTGGTGGAAGCACAGACACTGGCCGCCACATCAAGGAGACGGACTATTACACACCACAGGGAGAGTTCCGTGTGGATAGGGAAGGCTCCCCCGTCCTGCTCAATTGCCTTATGTATAAAATGTGCTACTACCGATTCGGGAAAGTCTACACAGAATCAGGTAGGGCATTCCAAATAGGGTGGTTCATTTTCGAATAATTTAGTATTAAATTATTCGAAACCGGGTTTGACCAAATATTCAAACATTTGATACTTGCCAATCAAGTTTTTCACGCATCAGCTGCAACTGCATGCTATGCCGGTAAACAGTTGCACGAAATGCACGCCAGTGTTTTACGTGCGGTGGTCGATATTGTGGGCTGCCAGATCAACATTTTTTGCAGGCGTCTGTTGTATCAAGATTATTACTTATACGTATAACGTTCTGATAACAAGAAACTAAACTCCAGCCTGCGTTTTTTTTTTAGTAATTATTTTATAAGTGTCAAGGGTTTTATGGACGGGATCAAAGTTACAATGCGACATTTGACACTGCTAAGCGCTGAAACTTTTCTATTAAAATAGCATCAATCTTGTATCAGTACATGTATATATTTTTGTTTTTGAATAGTCGGTTGATCAAATTTTTGAATATTCAGTATATTCAGGACAGCCCTAATTGCAAGCCAGATGATTGAAAGCAAGAAAGGGTGTGTTATGTGGGTGGGGGGAAGCCCCATGATTTTTTTTGTGGGCAGGGAAATGCCCCTGTGATTTTTTTTCTGGCCTACATGTTTTTCTCGATAAATATGACCTGGCATCACGAAATGAGTGGAATGTAGGAAAATTTGAATACAGGTTAGAACCCTGTGGCCCTGCTAAATAAAAAAAAATCCGACAGCAAATTTTGTTGGATTCTGCAGCCTTGGCATTTTCCCTACAAATATTTCGAGATTGAATTAAGTTTTAATACTTGATATGATAGAATAGGACTTTTTAATGGACTTTTCAGTGAAAAATTGTTGTTTCTGCTTGTTACTGAAAAAGCCGTAGTGTGTCATTCCACTCATTCCGTGCTGCCAGGTCACTTGTATCTTTATTCAGTACATGCGCACAAACTAAGTTGCACTTTGAAACACATGAATTATGGAGTACTACCGGTACCTGAACTTAATCCAATAACACTTTGCTGTATTGCAGACAAGCCAACAGGTTACGACCGTGTCCGCAACGCAGAGATCGGCAACAAAGACTTTGAGTTGGATGTGCTGGAGGAAGCCTATACCACGGAACACTGGCTGGTTCGTATCTACAAGGTCAAAGATCTTCAGAATCGCGGTGCCTAGACTAGATAGGCCACCACTGTAGCCTCACAAAGTAGATAGAACTTTAACAGTCTGTGGTTCAGTACTTACAGGTCCTCGAGGAACTGGGAGGAAAGATTTTTCAGTTACTTTAGAAATAAATTGAGAAACCTTACAACGTATTGTTAATTTGGAACTTTTGAGATCATGAATTGTTTGCAATCTCTGCGGAAAAATCTGTCGATTGTACATGCAAAAACCGATTTTGCTTATTGAAGTTTGTTTACTGTTGAGCATTTAGACCTGTTAATTACAGTAGAACTTTGCTATAATGAACCCAAGTATATCAAACATTTTGCTATAAAAGACATTCTCTTTTGCTTCTCAGTGAGAGATCACCAGGCTTTCAAGTATTCCTATTTTTTCTTTTTTTTACTCTTTCCTGTTTTGTTTTACCTTGCTACTATTTTCTTGAAATTCCTATTTGTCCTACTTTTTCATCTCACAGCTCTGAAATATGAAATCTCATTAATTATTTGTCTAAACAGTATTACACACTGTCATATGAAAATCACACAATGAAGGGCTAGGTTGCAGGAGTACTGCAACTTTACTTCCAAGAGCTTAGTTGAGGATAGAGCACAAGTGTTGTGAGTACAGAACATGCCAAATGAGGCTTGTGATGCTGTGGACATGGGTGAGTATCAACAAAAACTACTCCTGAAAGCCTGCAAAAGTCTTACCTTTAAATCCTAATATTGTTCTCCAAAATCCTACTTTTGTGCTATATTTTTGAAAAATGTTGATCCTACCTTTCTTATCTGGGTCTGTTTGAAAGCCTGGATCACTTTACCAATTGCGAAATCATGCCTCAGCTTACTGTCAGCGATGAACTGCTGCTAGTAATAGCACTACATTTTGTGCTGACGGCATATTTCACGGGTTAGAAATGAATTTTGGCATGTGTAACTAAGGATTTTGTGCCAGTTCGGTCAGAATTACGGGCCATTATAATAATACATGTAATAACCGGCATTTAAGAACGCTCAACATAGTAAACTATATCACAGCGCTTACAATCTTATTACCCCTGCTCATCGGGCCCATTAATCATTCCTGAAGCCTTCTCAACTCCCTGAGGAGTATACAGCCCCGGCTGCAAGTTAAGCGCACATGGGCTTATCAAACACGGAATGGATTCCTGAAATTGGCCCTTGACAACATATATTTAGTGGATCCCATGACGTTTCTTATAGCAGATTTCTACCGTAACACCAGCAACAGCATTTTATTATGTGAAAATTTCAAATTCTACGCCGTTTTTGGTCGCCGCCGACCTTTTGAGAAACATTAAATCCTTGGCTTTGACACAAGAGCTCACAGGGATTTAAGGAACACACAGCTGATTTTTCCACAGCTCAGTCACTTGTGGAGATAGGGGTAGGCAGTACACAATCATTTACAGGTTGCTTGAAATCCTTGGATTTGAACTAGGATCTGGAACTATTCATGCAAGACACCTGTTGTGTGCGCGCTTGGTAAACAGCAAAAATAGCGAATGGCACGTGATGGTGAATGGACTAGTGAGAATTGGCTCTCGATCATGAATATGCATGAGGCATAGCAATAGGTTTTTATACGCGGGAGTCGTATCAGAAAATGATATATTCGTGAACAGCACCTAATCCACGGACTTGATCTCAGGTCTACAGTAATACCGAGGTAATAACTTTGCAACGGCAATATTTGGAAGAATTGTAAGTTTTTCCCAAGGACCTTGTTGGTACTGATGATGCCAGCGATTTGTACTGTTCAAACACTTTATACTATTAATCTTTGCATCAAGTCCAAAGTGCTTTTTTATGCCAACACTTACTGGTACACGTACATCTGTCTGCACGTACCATATCAATTTGTGCATCATACGTGAGCACCTTTAAGTCTGCTGGTTGTTACAAAGATAACGGCCGTGCTGATAAAAACTGGACTGCTGTTTATTCCAAAGCATGTGGCCTACCATATCCTTAGTGATAATAATTCTTCATTCATCAAATGGGCAGGAGAACCATTGTATGCATAAGACTATTTATTATGCGAAAATGTGACCGGCTCTACAAAAATGAGTTATATACATATAGTTGAATTTGTCACATCCTCGGCTTTAATTTGGTGTAGGTTTAACCCTTTCAGCCCCGCATTGTTTATTGGCATGCAGCCTGTGGTGCCCACATTGTTAACACAATAAGCACTTCACAGTCGACTTTAATCGCCATTGGGGCTGAAAGGGTTAACCCCTGTGGCATTTTGTGTTCTCGAGATATCTTGACATTTGTATACTCATATTTTCCTATTTAATGAAAGTGCGTTTAGAGATATAGCCCTTTAAACACAAAAAGTGAAAAGAAATGAGATAGAAGTAATTTCTATCAACATTTGTTTTCATCTTTATTCAATATTAATGTTTCTGAAAATATAGATATAATAGAAGGCAACAAACCAAAAACAACAAAATCACTTACATGTATGTGAAGATTTTTTGCCCACTTCACATAGAACAGCAATGTGTGTTTTCACATTAATAACCCTTTTTTGTAGAGCGGGTCACAAATGGTTTTCCAAGGTTTTTTCTTAATCTTCCGTCTTGGCGTCGTCATCACAGAATTCCCTCAACTTTGTTGTGGTGATGGTTATTCATTAGACACCTGCCTCAAACCGAAATTACCCGTGTCTGAGTGCTTAATTTGTGCGATGGAGGTTTTGCCTAATTAGCATGACCATTCAACTTTGAACGTCCTGCATTATATCATCTACAGATTTGGTTATTGTACCATTTATGAAGCTTTTGAATAGATCCATGTTTACATTGTGCACAATTAGCTTTGAATACCTGTTACAAAAATGACGGAAATTTGTGTTAATAATTGCAAGACACATGTTGACTGCAGGGTTCCCTCGGCCTGGAAAAGTCATTTAATTTTATGAAGACCATCAGAAATCTGATTTGTATACCTACCTTACATAATGCGTCTTAAAATTTGTCTTGTAGGCCTATGTACTCTTTCTGTTAATAGGGACTTTTCACAGAACAGGTTTCACAGTTTTGATCAGTATTTTGATGAAATACATGCAAGTCATGGAATTTTATTGTCCTTATTAAAGGTGCAGGAACCCTGTGACTGGAAACTGCTTTTTGTACTTCCACGAAAAAGATCATGTTGCCTTTGAAAAAGGCTTACTTTCCAGCTACGGCTAAAAAATGTACCCGGTGTTTATATAAAATGGGTTTTAAGCTGCGTCGTAAAAAGCTTTAAATTTCATTTGTGTTTTTCTTTTTTTGAGAGCCAAGCATAGGAAAGGAACTTTACATTCCATGTTCATACTCTTTGCTTGTATTTTCTTTGTGTTTTGTTTTTTTCAATTTTGGTGAAGGTACACAATTCCGTGTCGGTGAAACGATTTAGCTTTTATTTCTTTATTTCTGAAGTACTGAACTTTATAAAGTTGCTTGATTGTATGGCAAAGTGTGCTAAAACATCAGTTTTAGAAAGAGTCCTGGCAGTTACAAATTGAGGTAAAAAAGAAAGCATTTTTTAACATTGTCGCCAGTGATTTTTAATAGTAAATATTGCTTTAGTAAACCATAATAAACATGAATTAAATTGAAAACCCTTTCTTCTCGCATTGAAGTTGGTCTGTAAACATCATTTTGGTAAACTTAGAGATGTAGTTCTGCAGCTTTTGTACAGAATACATTTGGCTCCATACAGTAGTAATTGACATTTGACCAATGTTTGAATCACAGTGGTCTTCAGTATCAGTTAAAAACAATTGTCATTGCTTATTTTCTTGGAAGGCCTTCTGTTAATTAAATGGTCTGATGTGGCTGAAATTACTTTTTCAATAAATGGGCCCCTCCATTTAAAGAAAAGAACCCTAGTTTCTGTGACGTTATTGCTGTTCGCAGCACCCTAGCATTGTAGTCTCAACACCCTGTGGTCCCGGACTTTTGAGGTCTTGACAGTTTGCTGGTCTCGGACCCGAAAAATTAAGACCTTTTCATTGACACTAATCTTCAGCCGTAACACTGCTAGTGTGAATTGAAGGTAAGCATGTTCATGTTCTTTACTTCCTCCAAAAGACTAAATCAAGATTTTGAGAGAATTCTTTGTCTGAAATAATGGGAATCTTAACTCTGCCGTGTGCCATGGTGCAACTGTGCGTGTATATTATGGCACACCGCAGGGTTAAGAAAAAATACAAAAGTCAATGGTATATGTATGTTACTTTTGACACACTATCATGTTTTTTTTTTTTTTTTTTATTTGGTGCATGTCTACCATTGCCGTCTGACGGTAATACAAGTCCTTAACAGCAGAAACACTGAAAAACATTACCTTGCAAAGTTTTAGATCAACTTCTCCTGCCTCTCCTCTCCAAAATGTTTGGCAAAGATGAGGCTCTGAAGATTACTTGTCCTAATTCTGAAAATTTGAGCTCAATCTGCCAGCTGAAAATGGTGAAAAACCCGGCTTTAACATTGATTTTGTGCACATTTCGATTGTTGAAATCGAAATAAGCTACCACATTCCTGTTGGTCTTCAGATACAATTTTCTCGAAGATGACAGCATTTTAGACAGAAATATTTCTCAGGATTGGTACTGATATTATCTTTATAGAAAGTAAGCTTCAGACAAACACATTTTATATAATGATCAAAAAGCTATATCATACCTTTAATAATGTGGGTTTAGACAACAAAATTACCCAAGTAAATTGTTTTTGCACTTGATCGAGATAGGTACATATACAATGTTCTGATTCTCTCCCAACATTTCGGTCACAATGTCAACATTTAAAAACTACAAATCAACTGAAAGATTTTATAAATAATTAAGTGCAATAAAAATAAAACACTAATTTTCAAAGATGTTAATAATAAACATTCACTGCAATGGTGCAAGAATATGGTCTGACCCATGCCTATTCAGCAAAAAGCCAGTTCGGTATTTTAACTGCGCATGTGCACAATGACATTTTTATCCCGAATGACCTAACGCGCGTGAATGCAAAAAGGTAGTCGTGCACGTGTTAAATTCAACGTGACACATGGCATCGACAATTTTATCCCAAATCACCTTTGAGATACCGAACTTGCTTAATAACAACCACTGCAAACTGGAAATATTTGACAAGTCGACTGGGCTTTAATGAGCTCCAAGCTCCAGACTTGACATAATTATTCAGTTATAAGCTTCCTGGCTTCCCATTCATCAGCCAGGTTTGAGGTACGGAATGCAGCGCCCCCAAAGAAAAACAGTGGCTGGGCAATTTGAAATGCTCCCATGCAATTCATTTCTATAGCTTGGATTTCAGACACTCTGCATCCACACATTGTTCGTATGGTAGTGGGGTGCAGTGGCCGTAAGGCAGTGTCACGCTGCACCATGATTTGCACATGGGCACACTACCGAGTGCAAAGACCTGGCAATGGAGGGCCTTCGTTGTGTCCGTATGCTCCTTAGTCGTCACCTCAGACTTGTTGATGTGTTCGTCTACCATGGTTTCTAAAATGGGATGCTCCGGATACGAATAATCACCTGAAGACAGAAGATCAAATGAAACAGTAGACAATAGGCCTGTAACGACTAATCAATAATTGGGTCTGTCCACACTAAAGGGACCATTTAGCATCAAAAGATAGCAATGGGAGTAAGATATGGAAGAGGGACATCAAATCAAGTATTTTGCCCAAATGATGCTTTTCAGAGCTGTTAGTGATCACACTGACATAAAAAATAGGATAACACTCAGGATATATAAGAAATTAGAGGGTCATCTTAAAGACATTATGTTTGTAACATGGACGGAATTCTTTTTATTATTAATTTGAATTTTTTTTTAGGAATTTAGTAACATTCCAAAATGTTGGTCAGTTTACATCTCTGACAATGTCAGGAATGTTGTCAGGGGGAATTGACAAATGTTGAGGTATTTTAACAAATTAAGATGTGATAAAGATTATGTTCAAACATGGACGGACATTTTGTGACAAATGTCCGTCCAGAAATTGTACACGTTTGATGTTACAAACATAATATCTTGAAGATGATTCCAGGTCTAACTTCTTAAATACTCTGTTAGATGTTGATTATTTTGCTAAACAAACTTGTTGATGGGTACTGAATGTATTGTGACAAAAATCAATGGAAAATTATTTTATATAGTAACTACAATCTGAAATTCTCCTCCCATGTCACACCAAATGGGGTCATTAGTGTGGATAGACCCAATTACGATATTAGCCCCTTGTGTCTGGCTGTTATTGATGGGGCTGTGAAGCCAAGCGTAAATGCAAACAATAGGCATTACACTCAATAGAGTGGTCCTATTTATTGCACTTGGATCCCCCCCTTTGTGTGAATGAAAGCTAAATTTGTTTGAAAGAGCTCCATCTACTTATTACACTCCCATTTAAGAACAACAAAGTTGAAACATGTTTGGATTGAGTACGCACAGGAATGCACGTATAGCCGACAACTGGACAGGTGGTCTTTTTCAAACCGCGGCTATGAAACTTAAGCCGTACAGGCATATCCAGTATCTATGATTGGGCTTACCTTTTTTTTTAAATATGACCAATAATGTAATTTTGTGTTGTTTTGTTTTTTATAATTTTTTTTTTTATGCAAGTTCGCTCCGAACAAGAAAAAAAGCTTCAGGTATGGAGCAAAAAAAATATAAAAATCTAAGATACAAGAGGTAGAAATTAATATTCCTCCTGAAGCAGGAAAGATCGTAAGATCAAGGGAAACATGCACCAGGCAAAGAACTCCATAGAGATACAGAACGAGAGGAAAAGCTATTGGCATAGCTTTTTGTTCTGCAGACTAGGTACACACAAATGTACAGCTAGAGTATATTGGTGGGAACAAGCAGAAAGCCGAGTTTCACGCTCAAACACCCTAACTGGAGGCCATTTGCAAACAAGAAAGGGGGAGTTTTCAAAGTGAACAAAGAAAACTGGCAGGAGCGGGATTTGAACCTGCGACCTCTGGAATAGCGTACCGATGCTCTATGGTATTCCGGAGGTCGCAGGTTTAAATCCCGCTCCTGCCAGTTTTCTTTGTTTACTTTGAAAATTCATTCAAATTTACCTAGTCGTTTGTTTCAAGGAAGAAAGGAGGCGGACGGTTTTTACGTGTACTTTAGTATTTTTACATCACTCTAGACAATATTACACCAACCTGGCAACGATGTTAACACACCATCAGAACAATTTATCCGCACCGGGAGATAGCGGTGACATCCCAACAACGCCCTCTGCTGACTAAAGTTGAATAATGCCGACAGCTTTGGGAAGCGAGAGAGTCGCTGGAACTCATACACCTGGGGAGGAGGCAAGAAGAACTCGCCCCTGGCAAACTGGAAAAGAGACCGGCTCGGTGTCGCCCACTGTGGATACAAAAAAATGTCAGAGGTCCTAAAGAAACGGATTGATAACAGGAGTCTGGAAGCCATCAAATTTTCTTGTCTATCGCGATAAAGCTGCATCACTTTTTATGTGAGTCTAGGGCAGGACCCTTTACTGTCTGGACTCATGAATCTGTTGCCAGGGATCTTGCCCAAACTTTATGATACAACCTGGGAAGCGACATAGTGGGATCACTCAGTCTTCGACTTTGTCATAAGTCGTATGCTCGTTGGGCGTGATCCCTGGCTATACGGCAATATGGGTATATGACTTCTCACTAGGGCCCCTCCCCCCCAAACAAAGACATTGACAGTTTGTGAGACCACCAACATTATGGCAAAATAACTCCCTTGGTACAAGCACCGGTACAGTATTCCGGAGGTCGCAGGTTCAAATCCTGCTCCTGCCAGTTTTCTTTTGTTTTTCTTTTGTTTTTATTAAAAATTAGTCAGTTTCCTTGTGATTTGTTTTGACATGTTTGATATCAACTGTCGTAAACTGAACTGCCCCTTTTTTCTTCACCATGTTCACAAGACCCGTCTCCCAGCTCAGCCCAGTCAGTACCTCCTATACAGTGTGCCTGAAAATACATGTATGTCTGCTTGCTAAATCTCCTTGGATTTGAAGTCAACTTGCACAATGGAATTGGTGGGGATGCTTTTTTTGCCTTACCTGTGCCTGTATGGTCTCCTTCTCATCCTGACATGCTGCAGGCTGTGTGTCCATACAGCATAAGTAAAACATTGTATCATAACGTTTTCTGCTCATATCAGACGGTGTTAGCCAATTGGACCACTCTGCCAGCGACCACACGTCTGGAAGACTCCTCAGCTCACGGCACATCTCAAGAAACTCAGCGGCATTCTGGTGGACGCGCTGTCTCCATTCTTTGGTTGTTCCGGTGTTTGAAGTGTCCAATGATTTGCGATTCCACTGAACGGACGGCATGGTATGGTCGGCGGGGTGGCAGTCATCAAAATGCCTGACTAGGAGGATCCCCGATTCCTCGAATGTTTCCCGGATGGCACATATCCGGAAGGCTATGTCGCTGGGGATGGGCGAGTCCCTATGCTCTGCGATCATCGGCGGCCGGTCGTGCTGTATGCTTACCATCGGCCCAAAGTCCTGCGGAGCTTTGATGCCAACCTCGGCGAAGAGCTCCATCCACTTCGGGGAGAAATCAGCTTCGTCTATGCCGCCGCCGGGGAAGACCTGCGCACCAGCAAAGAAGGAACTCTTGTGGGTTCTCTGCAGCACAAGCACTTTGTAATCAAATGCAGCATTCTTGCCGCCCATGCTGGCTTCATGCTGCAGCTTAGGCGCGACAGCTGCCACAGTGTGTCTGATTGCTCCTTGGTGTCTGAACCGAGCGGCTAGGATGACAGTAGCAGCTTCTTTCCAGTACTTCATGACGGCAGCTTTCTTCTTTTACAGTGAAACATCGGATTCACTGAAAATTAAATGCATTCATTATGACAATTAAAAAAATGGATAACAAAAACCACTGTAAGACTTTCATGCTTTCAGACAATGCAGTCTGTTGATAACATCAGTACAGGTACCAGTATGAACAACCTGGAGGAATCGGGTTGGTTGTAGTGGTACTTTCCTCACCTTCCACCACTGTGACCCCAGTTTGAATCCCGGCTGGGGCTAACATGGAATGGGTTTTCAGTCCCAACCTGATTTTCAGTCCCTTCCTGGGTTTTCTCCAGAATTCTTCCCACGTCTATAACTGCAACTTCCTTTCTCATCTTCTATCATGGGACCCCACTGGAAATAAGTCTTAAGACTTTCGTAGGCTATCCCGGCTGAATACCAAATACTAAATAAAAAGCAGCTAATTATTGGATTTTTCATATTTAGCAGGATACCTGTTGGACTTTGTCCTATAGGTAGGGACATTCATAAATGTGTGAGGGCGCTGTTCATTTTGGTGACTCATTTTCTGAATAGGAAATTGTAATTAAAAATTAGTTTTTTTCGCACATTCTTACAGCTTTATTTTAATTCAAATATCAGAATTTTTGAAATCATGATTGCCATCTGCCCTTTTATTCATTGAAATAAGGCATGAATAAAGACAAAGATTTTTTTGTAAATGCGAGTTTTAAGCATTTCTGTCATAATCTGCACTCCAATTTGTGTACAATTAATCACACTTTACTCTTGCTCTATGATTAAACGTACACATTTCAGGGACCAAAAAAATCCCCACTTTAAATCAATTTTTCTTTGCTTTGCAAAATCCGATGAAATCCAAACTTGAATCAAATCGTTTCTTATGACTTTCTCTTCAAAACCACATCAAAACCTAGTCCCAGTAACTAGGACCTTACTTATCGCTTTTTTAACATCTGGACATGATCTGGCGATAGTATAAAGGTCCCAGCAAATCGTGTACAAAAAACGGCGCGACTAAAAAATATTAAAAAGAACAAAAACATAAGGCCCCAAAAATATGGTAAAGAAAATACAAATGAGTCCGGTTTATTTTAAGCATGAATTCTAGATCACCCTATTGGTCAAACAGAATTGGACAGGCTGGGTATGTTGAGCGTTTAACGATCGTGTTACACAACTTAAGCTAGGCTGAATCATGTTTATAAAATCTTTCATGAAATGGCACCAGACTACCTCTGTCATAAATTTAGGAAGGTTTCAGATGCATAATTACTCTACCAGGGGTAGTTCCACCAATTTTGTTGTTCCAAGAAATAGAGGGCCAGAGTGCAATACATTTTTTATACCGGTGTCATGCCAAAAAGTGTCCGGTGCCAAATACTATCCGCTCATTAGCATACTGCTCTCTGATTGGTCAAATACTGGCCGCTGAGCACGCGCAAAAGACACGGACACTATTTGGCATGTATTATACATGCCAAATAGTGTCCGCTCATACGTTGCAACGTTATGCATAGCACAATTTAAACACCCCGCACACACACACAAAGCATGGAGGAAAGCACGTACGCTACTAACTGTCCGTTCCTTGCCAAATACTGTCCGCTAAATTGCTGCCACATAATGTCCGTTCCTTGCCAAATACTGTCCGCTAAATTGCTGCCAATAGGCCTACGTCATACGTATTCATGTACCAGCGACTATTTTGAATTGCTGGATGACTTTTTTTTTTTTCTTGACAGGCCGTTCAATTTTATCATACTGTCTGCTTGTTACTTATGTTCCCCCTTTATATTTCCCCCAATGTTCTCCTTTCCAAAATCTCCTTTTTAATGAGAACTTATCGTCACGCATAGCTTGAAAATTCCAGCTCTAGTTAGGCTCAAGATTCGCCATTAGAGCTGGAAGGAATCCTATAGGGTAAGTCAGGGTCGTTTAAGATCTTGCCGATATCTTCCGTTTCCCTGAATATATCAACTAAACACTCACCTTGAACTTTGGAGCAGTCATTCATGCAGCTTTTGATCCCCTCAAAATGAGAATATGATCAAGTTAAACCCGAAAAAAAAATGAATTTTTCGTGCAAATCGGTGCATGCACAAACCAGCTGTGTACAAAGTAATGGAGCGGATTTTTGAACATGAACGATGTTTTCCGATCGATTATCGGCCAGCGGCACAACTCGCGCCTCGGGTTTGATATCCAACGGCTGTTTGCTGATCGCTGTTAGTATTTCAGCAAACAGCAGTTGGATATCGAGCCCCGAGCGAGGCGCGCGTAGGGCCGCTGGCCGATAATCGATCGGAAAACATCGTTCATGTTCAAAAATCCGCTCCATTACTTTGTACACACAGCTGGTTTGTGCATGCACCGATTTACACGATAAATTCATTTTTTTTCGGGTTTAACTTGATCATATTCTCATTTTGAGGGGATCAAAAGCTGCATGAATGACTGCTCTACAGTTCAAGGTGAGTGTTAATGGCGAATCTTGAGCCTAACGTTAGAGCTGGAATTTTCAAGCTACGTCACACAGTGTTGCTTAGCTCATGGAGGAAGACGGCAAGGACGCGATAGATGCAACGTACGTCCGTAAGCGCGGACACTATTTTAGTATTTAGCAAGCTTATCCGGTATCGCGATGACGTAATACCCACTTGACTAATCAGAGAGCAGTATGCTAATGAGCGGACAGTATTTGGCACCGGACACTTTTTGGCATGACACCGGAATTCATGAATGGAATTTACTTTCTAATCATAGTTTGTGCATGGAGGTATTTTGTGTTATCGTTTACATTTGCCAAAACAAATAACGTTAAATAAAAATAAAATAAAATAAAGAAAGTTACCCCTGATAGATCTATACATTCATGGCATTCCCTAAGGCCGCTTAAATTGATCAGAACAACCGGTAACTTGACACAAAAAAAGTGAAAAATGTTCCGACAGTCTTACCGCTGACATCTGCCAAGCACCGTTCGCCATCGATTTCTTGGTTAAGCCGCGCCGGTTTCGGATCGACTCCGGAGGGCGCGTGTTACGACGCGTCACAGTCGCCATAACAAGTCACGCATTTATCAACGATTCCACAGGTTGACGACTGTTTTATGCCGCTTAAAGCCAGATAAGTTACATCACAATGAGATCAATGGGCTCAATACTATTACTATAGCCACTATAGCTATTGTGACATAAAACAATTTTTTTCTTCAGAGTTTTGACTAATAGGAAGTCCCTATTTATTTATATGATTCTCATATTTCTTTCGTCGGTCGGTCGGTCAAAAAAGAAGAACATCTGGCGTAAACAAAAATTACGTATTGAACATGGCAAAATAAATTATGCGAAGTGTTCAATGTATGTCTGTCCTGTTTTGTATTAACTTTTCTTTCCATGATTTTTAAATATATAAAGAAAAAACATCTTTAGCAACTTGTGGCATAATTGACATCAACAAACAGGGGCGGATCCAGGATTGTTTGCAGGGGGGGGGGGGGGGGGGGTGTTGACTCAAAATGTTTTCGCCTGAGAACAAAATTTTACAAGCGGGGGGGGGGGGTGGGGGTGGGGGAGGGAGGAGGGGGAGGAGGAGGGGGGGGGGGCGCCACTTTCTCAACGTTGGTGGCGCCATTTGGCCTCTTTGTTTATTATTTTTACCCGTACACGCAAAATAAGACATTTACAGGGTTTGCTTTTCTAGTTAGTCTGGTTCCCAGACCAAACTATTCTGACTATTTCTGATGAATATTAGGTCCGGTAGCCGCCAATGTCACGTGACGAAAACTGTCAAAATTCTGACATTTTCCGAAATTGTCCGAAGTTTTCCGAACTTGTTTTTGGTAGCATTCGGCTGTTATAGTGTTAACATAATCCCCTGTTCCCAGGATCGCTTCCTGGCCCTGGCCAGTCATTCATCAATAAAGAAAACAACGAATGTTCGAGATTACATACCAATCCATTGACAATGCTTCCTCGAAAGAAGGCACTATCGATTCAACTCTTACGATATATACATTTAATGTTATCGGGAAACAAACTCCTCAAAACAAGTTCGGAAAGTTTGTCCACTTATTTATATCTCGGTTATTTGAGACCCGTTTGTATCGTGTTGCATATCAGTGAAAGGTTTATCATTCCCCTTCACAACGACGCCACATTTGTAACAATCACTTGCTTCACGGCTGAGTACCTCTCCTGTGAATACAGGAGGGTCTCAAACAGAATGTGCAAAATTTTCCATTATCTGTGCTTAGCATATTGATTTTGTTGTTTTAAGTTGTTTAGGGGATTGGATTTGTTTCAAATGATAAAGTGCCAGGACAGGATTAGCAGTTTTACAGGCGGTTGAACATGGATGAATGCACAGTGAGTCTTTGGTGCTGGTCACTTTTCAAAGTGGTAATTTGGTGTCTAATTCAAGTATCATCAATTCATTATGCCAAGATTATCCAACGTGGAGAAGGCTCGTACGTGCTATAGGGCAGCTAAAGCTGGTGTTCCCCAGAACCAAGTTGCGGCAATTTTTGGAGTGAGCCCTAGTAGTATCATCTCCAAATTGAAAGCAAAATTACGTGAAACTGGTGATGTCAAGGACTGACCAAGAAGTGGGCGTCCCAAGAAGACAACACCCCAAGAAGCAGTGTTGTAGGTCTCGAGACCATTTTTTTCTGGTCTCGGTCTCGGTACCCTGTGGTCTCGGTCTCGGTACCCCGTGGTCTCGGTATTTTGCTGGTCTCGGTATCGAGACCACCAATATTTTATACAAACAGCACATGTGCAGAATCGAGTACAGCACGCTCGACTCGACTCGAGAAGTATAATTGTGCAGTATATGACAACTTCTTGTGTACAGAATCGATTACAGTACGCTCTACTCGACTAAAGATTTATAAACGTGCAGTACATGACATGGTGACAACCTTGTTTCTTTGGCGTGTACGCGTGCCTAAACGTACATGTAGCGCATTGGCTTCATGTATGGGAAGTTGGGAACGACATGCTCAAATACACGAACTACGTGTACATGTATTACGATCAGCAGCGTGTACTATACCGCGTAAAGCCATCGCGGTCGTTTCTACAGCTGGACATTGTTTTTTCGACTCAAGATGTCGATATACATGTAATGTAAACATGTAACCGGATAAATGGTCAGTTAACCGTGTAACCGCAGCCTTATTCTTGATGTCAATAAATACGGTTTACTTGTACATGTACATGTATACTCCTTTGCACATAATGCATATGGAAATTTGTGATCTTTTTGCAATCTTTTATTATGTAAATGACATACAAGGTCTCGAGGTCTCGGTCTCGGTCTCGGGCCATTAAGTCTCGGTCTCGGTCTTCCAGGTCTCGGTCTCGGTCTCGGACCATCAGGTCTCGGTCTTGGTCTCGGTCTCGGATTTCGGGGTCTCGACTACAACACTGCCAAGAAGACTGGTGAGCAGCATGAGAAGGTGGTGCCAGGCTGTTGTAGCTGCGTATGGATGTTAGTGACTGTTGTTTGTGTAATGAATACAGTGTACAATTGCCAATATGTCTTCTTTATTCCTGGTTACTGACACAATTGGTTGTTCTGTTGAACACAGATAATGGAAAATTTGGCACATTCTGTTTGCGACCCACCTGTTTTCACAGGAGAGGTACTCAGCCGTGAAGCAAGTGATCGTTACAAATGTGGTGTTGTTGTGAAGGGGAATGATGAACCTTTCACTGATATGCAGGAAGGGGGAAGGTGGGAAGGGTGGAGGGGGAGGGGAGGGGGGAACCTCATGAAATTTGCCGACGGACCGTCACGCAAAATGAGTGTAATGGTAGTCTGATTCCCCGACGTTAAAACGGTAAAGGTTAAAACGACGCTCACGTCACGGGTGGCCGGTCGTCAAATAAAACACGCGTTTCAAGAACAGCGAGTTTAACTCATCATGGTTCATCTCCGTTTTGGGGGTCACGTAGAACTTCCGCCATTTACATAAAGCGCGCGCTAGTTCGTGTGTACAATTGTGTGTATATAGGGATGCATTATAAGCATCATGTAGCCTATAAGGCCAAAAATATTGTGTTGCCTTTGGAAAAGAGGGTCGGTCGGTCAGGAAAAGGTGTTTTTTTTTGTTCGTAGTTATGCTCACCCGGACCCGGGCGTGTTTAGGCCTTGGCCTAAACATTGAACGAATCCCCTGGTTTCATTTTTACATGAAAATACACATAAATTAAAGAAGGTATATCAAATACAAACACTTTTTGAGACAGAAAGGCCGAGTTATGTTTTTATTGATATGGTTGGTGAAGAAATTAAAAAAAACCGCCGACACCCTGAATTTGTCTATTTTTACGGTCGGACGAACCACGCTAGCGCTACGTTGGGTGCAAGCTATGCGTGATGTACAAGCACTGACAACCGCAATTGTTTACACAAGAAAAGGCTCGTAAAAAAAGAGGTTACTTAACGCCGGGTCAACTGCGCTGGCTAAGGGGCCGGTCACACTGGCCACGATAATAACGGGTACACTCTAAAAAACTAAGTTGGTCAAAATGGGTTGATATAATATATTTTGCCCAGTGTTGGGCAACATATCAACAACCAGAAATCTTGGGCAAATTCTTCCCAATAATTGGTCCATTTTTACCTGAATTAACAAACAATGTGGTAAATTAATACCAATGTTGGGTAAATACCAGCTGCCCAATCATGTTTTACCCAACGTTTTTACAGTGTACGAAAACGGTGAGAATAAACCTCATTGATTGGGGGGGAATTGTCGCGCGCGTGTAATACGCGCACGTGCTACCCAGACCGTTTATTCCTATCGTTTTCGTCATCGTTATCGTGGCCAG
This sequence comes from Hippasteria phrygiana, assembly GCA_037893225.1. Lineage (NCBI taxonomy): Eukaryota > Metazoa > Echinodermata > Asteroidea > Valvatida > Goniasteridae > Hippasteria > Hippasteria phrygiana. The sequence continues at coordinate 1,402,825 of JAZGUH010000313.1, forward strand.
TATGTGACCGGCCCTTAAAACAGGAAGCGTTTTAGCTAAAACCGTTCATACATCGTTTTAGAAGATAAAAACCGTTATACACCCTACCTCCAAGGTGTTTTAAATCACTGCTCTAACGGCGAGATAAACCCGATTCTGTCAACTTTAAACCGTTCAGACTTCAGACACCGTTTTAGCTAAAACTTTATACCAAATCTAGTTCAACTAGTGTTTTAAGTGAATTTAAAACGGTTTCCGAACGTACCCTATAAATCAGCTCAATTCGTAACTGCCTGCGAGCGAACACGTATATGTGCTTGAGTTTTGCTGCTGTGGCTGTCAACCACCGTTATGAAGCGCCGTCGCGCAGCAGCTCGTGCCGACACGTTCTTTTGCCATCGACAATATCGCCAATACCGCCTGGTTGAGACGTCGCAATGGTCAAAAGGCTTTGTTGGAAGGAAAAAGCAGTCTCAATCCTTTCCACAATCCCTTTTGACCATTGTGGCGTACGTCTCAACCAGGCGGTAATTATTTGTGAAGAAGTCTATGGGTTGCAGACCCGGATTTTAGCTTCGCGGCGTTTTGAGCAGCGGTGTTTATTATTTACATTCTTCATTTTTCTTCTCCCCATTCCTTTCCCCTTCCTTCTTCCTTCGCAATTGATAGGTGCATTATTATACATACCGTTGGTGATTCAAGTTAACACATACAGTTTGTGCTCTGTCACAATACTTAGCATTGGTCGAGTTGACTAGTTGCAGGCAATGTTCATACTTGGTGTGATTCACGAAATACATAGCATAACAAACATGTGGATGTTTCAGCTCAATCCATCATTTGAGTCACGAGAAAATAATGAAAAACCACTGTTTTAAGTGATTTTGTTCACATTCATCTGCTCAAGTTGTTTTGACTTGACAATTAATTAAGCCATAGCCTTTTTGGATTTCTTCATACAATTTTCAGGAAGATGACGGCATTTCAGATGGAAATATTTCTCAGAAAGACTAAAGAATAAGCTCATTAGGAATAAGCTTTCAATTTGTTTTTATCATTACTAAAGCTACATTATACATGTACCTTTAAGGGATGAACAATTTCTACTTCATACATGTTTCTTATGGTGAATTGGAAGGATGTGGTTATGCATAAATCCAACTCGGTCTTTTATGATCTCTAATATAAGTATGAAGGCACAGTTACAATGACTAACAATAACAAACAACAATAGAACTTTGCTTTCCCATTCACAACATATGAAGACCCATCTCAAAATCGTTAACTAAATATTACCACCAATATTTGTTTAAGCTCTATATCATCCATAAATGTCGGCAAGCTTCCAAAAATGTAACGACTCGTAAAAAAAATAGAGGACTCTTGTATCTCTATACATCATGTTACTTACAATTGATACAAAATAGATAAGTTCTTCCTTCCATTCAAGAATTGTGATGTCTACTATTTGCTTCCGGTACTAAAAAAAAATCCTGCTTCTGTAAACATGTGTTTCTCGAATCTACATACCATAGAATAATGATCATAATACATAAAATTACAACTGTTACAACTGTCACAGAGAAGTTACTGTTATACAGTTATAAGATTCCTCATTTACAGATTATAAAGAGTAATACAATATCACCACAATATTACATATAATTACAACTGTTACAGAAAAGTTACTGTCATACAGTTATATGATTCCTCATTTACAGATTATGATTATATTTGTACTTAAACAGTTGAAGCAAGATATGGGACAGAGGTGACCCCCCCCCCCCCCCCCTTTCTTTTGCGTTGGTTATTGTGTTCCCGGAATCTCAGGAATTCCTATGGGAGGGGGGGTGTTAGGTTACAACAGTGTATTTAATTATGGTATAGGGTGCTTGTAGAATCACATTTGTACATGCCTCATTGTCATCACCACAACAAAAGCGCAACATACACTTAAAACTAATCAGTGTAACCAGGTTTTCATTAACTTGAAGAATTCTCTGAAACTCCTACGTGTCTACTACAGACAAGCTTTGCATGTATCTAGCAGCACAGAATTCCTGAAACACCTGGTGAATAAACTGCACACTGTTGTGAGTGTCTTGCCACTTCAGGACTCTCTGTCTAGTGAGGATGCCTGCTTTTAGTGCCATATCAAGAACGCTTTCCTCAAAGTCGCTTTCTTTAAAAGAGAGCGCTTAATCTGGAGAAAGAAGACCGCCTAAGCCGATCTTTCCCATTTCAATCACAATCTGACTGGAACTCACTCCCCGTAAGAAACACATAGCACAGGAAACATACAGATACACATTCAAGGAAAGATCCCTCTCAGCAGGTAGGCAGAATGTGCTCAGCCAAAGGGAGGATGGTAACTGGATATCATTCTTACCACTAATTGGGATCTTTGGACTTTGTGGGTCTGAAACAACTAATGCTCCTATGGACATGCTTTGCAACTGGAACTCCTGAACATTTGGACCTTCATTCATTCATTTGCCACACTCCTATACCTCAATGAGTACCTTTAGGAAGCTATTTACGGCAGAAACGGCAAAGATCCATGTTGGGCAAATAATTATAAGGCAGTGACTTAACAACATGTTTCACATCCTTATCTGTCAAAGAGCAATCATCCAAATTCAGCTCACGGAGATGTCTCAACTGCTTTAACTGACTGGACCACACTGCTGCTGTCCCACTCAGGCTTTGGTTTCCAGAAAGATCCAATTCAACCAGCTTGGGCAGATCACTCAGTGACTCTGCAAGGTGCTCCACGTCCCGAAATATCAGTGCGCAATCGCTCAGCTGCACCTTCTGAATTTGTTTCAGGTGCTTTAATTGAGTGGACCACAATGCTGCCGAACCACCAAGGTTATTACCAGACAGAACTAATTCGACCAAGTTGGGCAGATCACCAAGCGATTCAGCAACATTCACATCTTCGCCTGTCAGTGAGCAGTTATAAAGGTTCAGCTTTTGCAGACACTGTAAATGCTTTAAATGACTGAACCACAATGCTGCTGTACCGCCCAGGCCACTACTGCGCATGAGATCCAAGTCAACCAGGTTGGGAAGATACCTCAGCGAGTAGGCAATATGTCCCATATCTTCACCAGTGAATTCACAGAACTTGAGTTCAAGAGACTCAATGAGTGGTGAATGCTTCAAAAGGACAGCCAATGATTCCCCTAAACCAACCAAGGAAGTGCGAGAAATGTGCAGTTCTTTCAGCTTTGTTGGGCTTTTCAATGATGAGGCAATTTCACCAATGGTGGCGGCAGTAAATGAGCAAGTTTCCAAGGCAAGCCTCTTAAGACTTGTCATTTCACTCATGCAGTATGCCAAATCTGAACCATACCTCGCAAAGTCAACATGTTCAAGAACGAAACCACGTACTTGTTCAAGGTAAGCATCTCCACTTTGTCTTGTGTGATCGGCGAGATGTTTCAGAAAGTATGTAAAGGCAATAATGCTATTATCTCGACCACTGCAACGCAAGCCTTTAGGTACAAGTGCCGCTACATGTTCCATTCGAGGCAAACGGTTTGACTGACTCTCAAAGTAACAGTCCAGTGCATACTTCTGATCGCTCTCAGAAAACAGTACTGTTTTAGACTGCCCCTTTATCAACTGACTTTCAATGTACCAGTCCAGTGCGCATTTCTCTTCACTGTAAGATATCAGCAATCTTTTAGACCGCTCTTGCAATGCTTGTAGAATCGCATTTGTGCATGCCTCATTGTCACCACAACAAAAGCGTAACAGACAATGACATTGAAGCAATGTAACCGTATTGTCATTCAGAATCTTTTGCAATTCCTCTGTGTCTGCTACAAACAAGCTTTGCATATATCTAGCAGCACAGAATTCCTGAAACACCTGGTGAATAAACTGCACACTGTTGTGAGTGTCTTGCCACTTAAGGACTCTCTGTCTAGTGAGGATGCCTGCTTTTAGTGCCATGTCAAGAACACTTTCCTCAAAGTCGCTTTCTTTAAAAGAGAACACTTGATCTGGAGAAAGAAGACCGCCTAAGCCGATCTTGCCCATTTTAATCACAACCTTGTTTATTTCTTCTGGCAACATACCTGCTTTCCTTTCACAGATGTACTGAATTGCCCGACAGAATAGACGTGTTGTTGTTTCTGGGAATGTGGAATCTTCCCTCCACAGTGAACACATCAAAAGAAGCAAAACTGGACTCTTTGCCAAATTAGACAGGACATCTGAAGAACGAATCCTTCTCAGGAGCCCCTCAGCCTTGTCATGTTCATCAGTGTAAAATTGATTCACATACTCACTGATCCTGTCTTCATCAAACCCTGATACGATGACATGTGAGAAGGGTTTCTGAACCAGTGGATCTCTAAATGCCAACCTTTTATAGTGGGAGTAGTCGGTGGCAACAAGTACACTACAACCCCGATACATCTGTTGAGTCAGTATTTTCAGGACGGAGCCAAATGAGGATTTGCAGAGGGAGTTGGTCATCAACTCATTAAAGCCATCCAAAAGAACAAGCAATTTTGCAGGATTGTTCTCGATATACGATTTCAATGAATGTTTCTTTATAGTTGTTTCTTCTGGTAAGAGCTGGTCAAAGATCGCATCGATGAGATCTGAGCTCTGCTCCAGTGCATGCATTTTCAGTAAAACAACGAGTTCATATTTTCGCAGTGCATGACTGGAGTCATCTGCCCAATCGCACACCATTTTGTCAAACAGTGTGGACTTTCCCATGGCAGGTGTACCCACTAAGACAACTATGTTGACTAGTTTGCCCTCTTTTGTTTTCAGCAGGAAAATATCCTCGTAGGAGGCCAAGTCATTGCAAGTTACAGGATCGTATGAAACTTCTTGTAATCTTGTACAGATACCTGTGATTTGCTTTTTGTCATCAACCCATGGGAGCATCTGTACATAGCTACCTGTGCTCTTGTAGTGTGCCTTTAGTTCACCTTCACAGCTGTCAGCAACATCTTGGGTCGAGACAATAACTTTCTTTGAGGTACCCCGATCTGGATATTACACAACATAAGAAAATGTAAACACATCAAAATGTAATAAGAACTTTTAACAGTTTAGAACTAAGTTGACCACTACGTTGTTGCTGAGAATGATTGAGTAACTCTACAAAGAGATGTATGGTTCTTAGAAGAATTAGAGGTTTGACTGAATGTTTCGATCAGGAGAAGATGATGAATCCTGAATTCTCATGGTCAGAGTATATTGGCTGAAACATCTATTTTACTGCTGAATTCTCAATTGTCTGCCTTTGTACTGTTGAAACAAAGTAATAAGAATGACACATTTTCTGTTGTGCATTACAACCCACAATCATCTGATTTTATCATATGAAAATATTGCCATGATCAGCAAACAATGGGTCATATGAATAAAAACTAGCATTTGCTTTAACTGCAAATTGTTCAGCATTTACTAGCATCTATATGAATACAAAATGAAAAAAATGATTTTACTGGAAAGCATTTGCTAAAAACCAAAAGTATTTACTTTTTGCTTTCTAGCATTTGCTAGAATATTATAGCATTTGCTTCATTTGGTATGAATAAAAATGAGTAAATGTTTCAGATTTGGAGTAATTACTAGTAATTTTTCAAGGTTGGGTCGGGGCTGCCTTGAAAAGAGAGAAGGAAATACTAGTATGCAAAATATGCGCTTTTATAGATATGGTTAGACAGGAAAAGGTATTTGCATGGAAGAGGAAGCATCTAGGATCAAAATACAAGCAGGTGTACCAGGTTTGGGGAAAGAAATGAGACATAGACGGCTGACCATTTCTTGGAACATTCTGGGGATGGAAAGGGTCAGCACTGACTGCAAAGCAGCAACTTGAACTTGAGGTTCCGATTTAATTCAAATACCCCCGTCAGCGTACGAGCCGATGTGTGTGTGTGTGTGGCTGTACGTACACACAATGGAGACTTTATTGTTATGAACCATTCGGCTGTACAATCAAACGCAAGTATGAAGCATTTAGTACCATTTTAGTTAGCAAATGTTAAACAGTAAAACTTCCAAAGTAAATGCTTTTCCTTTTTGCTTGTACTTCCTAGCATTTGCTAGTTTTTATTTATACGGCCCATTGTATGACTTTTTCTTGCTGGAGCATGCCATTTCTAAAACTCCTGCTTCTTCAACCACCATCATGCATCATGCCAGTTTTATAACTGGTATATGTTTAAGGAAAGAGCTCCTCACAGCTGATAGGTGCAATGTGTTCAGCCAGAGGGTGGTAGATGACTAGAGCTCACTCTCCAGGGAGAAACACAAAGCGGCAGAAACACACAGAGACATGTTCAAGGAAAGATCCCCTCAGCTGATACGCAGAATGTGTTCAGCCAACGGGTGGTAGATGACTGGAACTCACTCTCCCGGGAGAAACACAAAGCAGCAGCAGCAACAAACTATAACCATCTGCTGGCAATGGTCCGTAAAGATCTTGTGGTACATATCGAACAGAGTTCTTAATGTGGTTGTTCTGTCTCTACGAAGATAGACACATAGAATGATGCAAAGGAAATGCAAAAATAACACAGGAGATGATGAGATAATTGTTGGCCGAGAATACAAGATGGAAGGTGTATATTTTTAGACTTTGCCTCATGCATGCAAGGTTTCACAGTCAGAGAAGAAGAGTCCTCCTGTTTTTAAAAGTATTTCACTACTGCAAAACACTTCACATAAATGTTTTAGACATGAAAAGATCAAAGTATCCGCTGGTCTAATCAGACTCCAGCTGATAGCCACTATCTGCTTTCATGGTTTAAACTCAATTTTACAATTAAATGTCTCCTCTTATAAGCCCTAGATTCTGAAATCTGAAATGGTCCCAGCACACAATACTGAACAATAGAATTATTTAGAAATGGCATCATACTACTGATTACTGATGACTCAATACTATTAACCCTGACACCCTGGGGCATGTTGAAAATCATATTAAAATTAGAGGATTTGGAACTGTTAGGTTTAACAAATAAAGTTACAACTAAAATATGTCAATCCAAATTACTAAAATTTAACTCTTAGAAAACTTCCCCCCACTGGTTCAATGAAAGTTCCCCAAAAAAGTCTGTACGGTCCTTGCTCCAAGGAAAAACTTACCCCTGTGCTTCTCAGGCAATACCCTATATGAAAATGAACAGACTTACGAATGGGCGTTGTCTTTTATACCACATGGCCCGAGTCACTGTCCTCCAAACTTGCTGGTCCTTCTGCCCAGCTGTTGTAATGGGAAGTCGGTTTGCCATAAGGGCTTGTGCAGCCAAGCGCAACACACAAAATAGGCAAACAATGTAATTAATACGCGGAAGAATTTGGGTATAGACAGGCCAGGTATTTTTTTTTCAAACCGCGGCTACAGCCATCATCCATATTCAATGGTTTAAAGGAACAACCTTTGTCATCAAAATGTCAACCTTATTACGCAAACAGAGACATGTTCAAGGAAAGATCCCCTCACAGCTGATAGGCAGAATGTGCTCAATCAAAGGTTGGCAGATGATCTGTATGGAACTCACTCCACCAGGGAGAAACACATAGCAGCAAAAACATACAAATACACGTCCAAGGAAATATCCCCTCTCAACTAATAGGCACAATGTGCTCAGCCAGGGGTGGTAGGTACATGTAACTGGATTCCTGTCTTACCACTAATTGGGGTTTTTGGACTTTGTGGGTCTGAAACAACTACTGCTCCTATGGGCATGATTTGCAACTGGACTCCTGAACATTTGGACCTTCACTCATTTGCCAGACCCCCATACCTCAATGAGTACCTGTAGGGAGGACAACAATGAGTGGACCACAATGCTGCCGAACCACCTAGGTTATTATAAGAAAGTACTAATTTGACCAAGTTGGGCAGATCACCAAGTGATTCAGCAACATTCACATCTTCTCCTGTCAGTGATGAGCAGTTACAAAAGTTCAGCTTTTGCAGATGCTGTATATGCTTTAAATGACTGAACCACAATGCTGCTGTACCGCCCAGGCCACTACTGCGCATGAGATCCAAGTCAACCAGGTTGGGAAGATACCTCAGTGAGTAGGCAATATGTCCCATATTTTCACCAGTGAATGTACAGAACTTGAGTTCAAGAGACTCAATGAGTGGTGAATGCTTCAAAAGTATAGCCAATGATTCCCCTAAACCAACCAAGGAAGTGCGAGAAATGTGCAGTTCTTTCAGCTTTGTTGGGCTTTTCAATGATGAGGCAATTTCCCCAATGGTGGCGGCAGTGAATGAGCAAGTTTCCAAGCTAAGCCTCTTAAGACTTGTCATTTCACTCATGCAGTATGCCAAATCTGAACCATACCTCGCAAAGTCAACATGTTCAAGAACGAAACCACGTACTTGTTCAAGGTAAGCATCTCCACTTTGTCTTGTGTGATCGGCAAGACGTTTCAGAAAGTATGTGAAGGAAATAATGCTATTATCACGACCACTGCAACGCAAGCCTTTAGGTACAAGTGCCGCTACATGTTCCATTTGAAGCAAATGGTTTGACTGACTCTCAAAGTAACAGTCCAGTGCACACTTCTCTTCTCTCTCAGAAAACACCACCGTTTTAGACTTCCCCTTTAGGTGGACTAACTGACTTTCAACGTACCAGTCAAATGCGTATTTCTCTTCACTGTAAGATAACAGCAATCTTTTAGACCGCTCTTGCAATGCTTGAAGAATTGCATTTGTGCATGCCTCATTGTCACCACAACAAAAGCATAACAGACAATGACAACGAATCAGTGTAAGCGTATTGTCATTCAGAATCTTTTGCAATTCCTCTACGTCTGCTGCAAACAAGCTTTGCATGTATCTAGCAGCACAGAATTCCCGAAACACCTGGTGAATAAACTGCACACTGTTGTGAGTGTCTTGCCACTTAAGGACTCTCTGTCTAGTGAGGATGCCTGCTTTTAGTGCCATGTCAAGAACACTTTCCTCAAAGTCGCTTTCTTTAAAAGAGAACACTAGAGATCTGGAGAAAGAAGACTGCCTAAGCCGATCTTTCCCATTGCAATCACAACCTTGTTTATTTCTTCCGGCGACATACCTGCTTTCCTTTCACAGATGTACTGAATTGCCCGACAGAATAGACGTGTTGTTGTTTCTGGGAATGTGGAATCTTCCCTCCACAGTGAACACATCAAAAGAAGCAAAACTGGACTCTTTGCCAAATCAGACAGGGCATCTGAAGAACGAATCCTTCTCAGGAGCCCCTCAGCCTTGTCATGTTCATCAGTGTAAAATTGATTCACATACTCACTGATCCTGTCTTCATCAAACCCTGATACGATGACATGTGAGAAGGGTTTCTGAACCAGTGGATCTCTAAATGCCAACCTTTTATAGTGGGAGTAGTCGGTGGCAACAAGTACACTACAACCCCGATACATCTGTTGAGTCAGTATTTTCAGGACGGAGCCAAATGAGGATTTGCAGAGGGAGTTGGTCATCAACTCATTAAAGCCATCCAAAAGAACAAGCAATTTTGCAGGATTGTTCTCGATATACGATTTCAATGAATGTTTCTTTATAGTTGTTTCTTCTGGTAAGAGCTGGTCAAAGATCGCATCGATGAGATCTGAGCTCTGCTCCAGTGCATGCATTTTCAGTAAAACAACGAGTTCATATTTTCGCAGTGCATGACTGGAGTCATCTGCCCAATCGCACACCATTTTGTCAAACAGTGTGGACTTTCCTTTGCCAGGCGTACCCACTATAAGACAGCTATGTTGATTAGTTTGCCCTCTTTTGTTTTCAGCAGGAAAATATCCTCGTAGGAGGCCAAGTCATTGCCAGTTACAGGATCCTATGAAACTACTCGTAATCTTGTACAGATATCTGTGATGTGTTTTTTGTCATCAACCCATGGGAGCATCTGTACATAGCTACCTGTGCTCTTGTAGTGTGCCTTTAGTTCACCTTCACAGCTGTCAGCAACATCTTGGGTCGAGACACTAACTTTCTTTGAGGTACCCTGATCTGGATATTAAAACATGATAAAACTTTCACGAATAAAATAATACATAGAATGAAAATCATTTAATGATTTTAAAACATAGTTAATAACTATGACGTTGCTGAGAATTACTTAAGGAACATCAAAGTGCGAAAACAAAGAACTGTTGGGAAAACTTTTTTCCCACGAAGCGTACGTGACCTACAGTTTTGCCAAACTGTGGCTGAACAACTGTGTATAGATTAGAGATCGTTTCACTACCTTAAGTCCTTAATTAACCCTAACTGTCCTAAATTGAAATCCGCCAAAATCCAACACCATGTTGTATTATACATTGAAGGGTTCACAACTGTAGAGCCTTGGCACCATTACTTTACATGGAGCTATGATGTCCCAATTGTTTAAGTACAAAGATGGATTACTGCACAGTGCTGGATTTTAACAGGTTCAGGACACTTGCCAGTAAAAGTGCCACAGTTTAACCCTAACCCCCCTAGGGTGCATGCAAGATCGTATTAATATTGAAGGATTTGGGACTGTTAGGATTTAATAAGACTTGACAACAATTTAAGGTATGATAGCATTGGCAGTGTTCATACTTTGTGGGATTCAACTTATACCAGAGAAGAAAAAAAACCTGTCAAAGTTTCAGCTCAATCTGTCAACTAAGTCGTGAGAAAACAGTGAAAACCATTGGTTTAAGATGATTTTGTGCACGGACTTTAATCGATTGTTGAAATTGAAATAAGGATCAGCCAAAGCATTTTTTGACGTCTATGGGTACAATTTTCTCGAAGATGACAGCATTTCAGACGCAAGTTTTTCTCCGGAGAATTGGTACTGGCACCACCTTTCTAAACAATAAGCTTTCAGATTCAAACTAACCATTTTGGTTTTTGATCATTACCAAAGCCACAAATGTACAGCTTTGCATGGTGGAGAGCACAATGTAAAGAGACTAAAATGATAAGTGTGGCTCTGCAGTGATGTTAACCTCTTGAATACCAGGCTGGTTGTCATCTATACGTACATTCCTGTGCATACTCAATCTATTGTTTGCCTATTGTTTGCATTACTCTTGGCTGCACAAGCCCATCTTGGCACACCAGCACCCCATCAATAACAGCCGGACAGAATGGGTTAACAACGTTTTGGTCACCATGCTGTAATGGTCATCAAAATAGGATGATCGATCATGGATTCTCCTGATGATGGTCGGAGCACAGTGGCCAAAACATTGAGTTAATACCTCTGGTGCTTTAGAAGCACACTTCTCCTTATATGTTAGTCCCTTCACATGGTGTATCCTCAAACATGATGACAAGTTTTGAATTCTCAATTGTCTGCTTGTGTTGTCAAATAGCAAACAAAATGACAAGAGAAACATGGTTTTCCTCAGTGCATTACATTTATGGTTTTGAACCCCTTGCAGCTATAAGACGTCCATAGCCGCGGTGTGAGGCAAGACAGCTGGGCCTGTTGACATTAATAGCCACATTCCTGCTCATACACAATGTATTCATTATTCAAATGCATGTATATATTGTTCTTGAATGGGAGTGTAATGACTAGATGGGGCTTTTCAAACAAAGCTTTCATTGACACAAAAGAGATGGGTCAGCGTTCAATTAATACATGTTGGAGCACTCTATTCAGTGTGGCACCCATTATTTGTATTTACGCTCGGCTGCACAGCCCTTTCAGTGAGAGCCAGGCACCCAAGCACCCAGTCAATAACAGCCATTGGCAAGGGGTTAACATTTAAGCAAAATACTGAACAGTGAATGTGTTACCTGTTCTTGCTGGGGGGTCTCGTTTCCAAAACTGCAGCTTCTTCAACCAACGTGTCAGTTTACTTGGTGCCTGTGCTGTCGCATCCTGCAGGGTTGGTTCCTGTGATGTACCTGGCAGATTCTCCGCTTTACGAACTGACGGGTCACTGGACTGGGGTGGTGGATTCGCACGACCTTCGAACACAAAGCAAATAGACTGAGGAAAATAAACAAATGTTTATCTTCATGTTGTTTCCATTTCAAGGAAGGCGGCCGCCCTTTTTCCCTTTAAACTTTAGATCATGTTAGGCAATATTTTCAAGATTTTTAAGTTCACTTTCACTGATATTGTACTTCTCAAATTGCAACAGATTGACTGGGGGATTTTTTTCTCTTTTTGGGGAGAAAAGCAAAAGGAAACTGGCGGGGAATTAAAATTTTGTTTTTAATTCTGAATTCTAATATTTTGCTCGGACAAAATGGGATCACCCTAATACATGATACATATCGAAATGGGGAAAAAAACTGATGCCAGTTGGCAGAAGCAGATCATGTGATGGATAGCATTTGTTCCTCACCTGTTGTTTGATCCTGGTTGTCTGATCTCCTTACACCCAGCGTTTGTTCCTCACCTGTTGTCTGGTCCTGGTTGTCTGATCTCCTTACAGCCAGCGTTTGTTCCTCATCACCTGTTGTTTGATCCTGGTTGTCTGATCTCCTTTCACCCAGCGTTTGTTCCTCACCTGTTGTCTGGTCCTGGTTGTCTGATCTCCTTACAGCCAGCGTTTGTTCCTCACCTGTTGTCTGGTCCTGGTTGTCTGATGTCCTTACAGCCAGCATTTGTTCCTCACCTGTTGTCTGGTCCTGGTTGTCTGATCTCTTTACAGCCAGCATTTGTTCTTCACCTGTCTGGTCCTGGGGCCGATTTCACAAAACTCTTCTTAACTTATGACTCATCTTAGGACTTAGGACGAGTTCCTGCTCTAAGATCGATCTTAGCTAAGACGCGTCCTAAGATCGATTTCACTAAACCCAAAATACAGATAAACAAATCGCTAATTATTGACCTTTCGCATGCCACGGCTGTATCATGTTCAATTTGGCACTTTCACGCAACAGTTGTCGGATGTGTACGCGCTTGCAGTAAATTCAAGATGGTTGATTGGTGATTGTTTTGGGTGAGAAATTCGGATGCTGATTCATAAATGCCTCAGCGATTTTCACTATCCCTATTGGTCGAGAGCCTGTCACGTGGGTGTGTTTAAACGGTTGTTTAAACACGGCTGTTAAAAACCCTTTCCAAAAACGGCTGGAAACACGGCGCATCATAACCACTACCAGCTGTTCTCAGCTGATACGCAACACAGGGAGAGCGTAGTAGGTGCGCGCACACAAGATGTACTGAACTTCATAATGTAAGACAACGCTAATGCATGCATATAAAACGCTGCATTCGTGCGTGTGCATATGCGCACGCGACAGACAGGCGCGGAGCGTCTTCACGCACTCACAAGGCCGATACGTACGCATGTGTTTTGTATTCTGAGCAAATGTGAGAAAAAGTGGGGAGAAAAAGCTTTGCATTTTGTCCTTTTTACGGGAGGTTTTTGCATTTTTCGTAAGGGTCGTGACCGCTGCCGAAGGCGAGTTCCATTAACAGTGGCCACGCCTCTCCTCGGTTATTATTGACGTGGTAAAGACTTTTATCCTCTTATTAATATTACACTCACCCGGGTATCGGGCTCCAATTCATCTCCAACCCTTTCTAGAACTTGGAATATTTCCTGCCTGGTGAACCTATATCTCTTGAGGATTTCCTCGTCATTTAGATTATCTAGTGGATTTCTTCTATCTGGGAATATCCTCTCTCTTCTAATTGCCCGCCGAGCTTTGTAATCAGCGAGAAACATAAGCACCAATGTTGCTTCTCAGTAAATTGTACGTGTTCGCATACAGATAATAAGACGACCCCCAGACCGATCTTAAGTTAAGACGAGTTCAGCCGCATTGCTAAGGAAGTTAGGACGTGTTGAACACGTCTTAACTTTGGTGAAATCGATCCTAGGACGAGTCGCCAGTTAATTAAGACGAGTTACTCTTTCTAAGACGCGTCTTAGCGTTTCGTGAAATCGGCCCCTGGTTGTCTGATCTCCTTACAGGCAGAGTCTGTTCCTCTGTCATTTGGTATTCTTCGTTACTAACCCGTGCCTGTTCCTGTGGCTCATGTGATGTGACTGTATCTCGAGGGCTTCCTTTCTTTTCTCTTTCATAATGCTCCGCCATTCTGATGAAATCTGGTGGAAAGAAAACCATCAAAACAAACTTTCGTGTAAACCATCTTCTGCCAATTAATTATTACTGAAATCAACTTCTGTAAAAACAAAAGCCACGACAAATCAAAAAAATGTAAATTCATTGGCGATTGTGGAGTTTATACCCGTTCCTACAAGAGAATGAAAATCAACTTTTTTCTGGACTCACCTCAAGGTGATGACACCAAGTTGAATATCTACAGGATTAATTTTGTGGAAAGATGGTAGGGTTTTGATTTTTGAGGGAAATTATGGGGTAAAACGACGACCGTGAAAAACACGGACAAACTTAAACCAAACATGGCGACCATGTCCAAGTTGGTGTGGTAGACCATTGCTGATTGGTTGATGAAAGTTTTATTGAGAAGCTACTCTAACTCTCTGAGGGGGAGCGTATTGTGCGGCATTTTGAGTGTTGATTCGCATGCTCGCCACTGGAAAAGAAAGTCTTGTTTTCTTCCAAAATACTCTTAAAAAATTTGAAAAAACAAGGTCAGTATAATTAAAAGAATGTTGTCCGAGGTTCCAAACTTTGAAGCAACAAAACTTTTTTCATGAATAAAAAAACGGGGGTGTCCTCCTAAACTCCACAATTGCCAATTCATTCCGAGTTGATTAACAGATCGATACAACATCCCAAGCCTTTGTAATTTAAAACATTTAAGGTTTTGCAATGACATCTTCGGATTTGTAGTTATTTCCAAGAATATCTTGCATTCTGATGAATAGAGAGACGCATTTTGATTAGAAACTGCAACACCGATAAAATATGCCAAGTTAATTTAAGTATTTTAAAATGTTCACAAAGGTATGGCAATCTTAACTTAGATTCCCTAGTTGTTTCCCAAGAATAGGGCCTACATTAATTATATACCTTGATGAGTTCTGATGACTAGATTAACTCAAATCGAAGTTGCCCTCTTGGATTAGAGGGGTACAAACATCAACTTAAAAAACAGGTGCATAATTTAAGCTGTCTTATAAATAAGACTCACATGGCCATGTCATGAGCCTTTCATAGTCATTATTTCCTTCCTGTAATTCGCTGATCAACTGATGAACATAGATCTTTGCTTAAATTAAGCCACATGAATCTATCCGGTATTATGGCTAGCTCATGCCATGTGATATTTGCCGTTTAATCTCACATGTGACATGTGAGATTAAACGGCGAATATCACAGCCTAGAGCTGGAGGAAGGATCCTTCCTCCATGGGCTAGGGCCTAGGCTAGCTAGGCCTCCTACCGGAGCTCCGTACGTAGGACCATGGAGGAAGGATAGAGGGGTAGGGGTGAGTTGATGAGCATTCGTCTATTGCGTTTAATTAATACCCAGAATGCAGTTTACCCAGCATTATACATGTAATGATGTATGCCCATTACCCGTGATTTTGAAAGCTGCATAAAATCACTTAGAAAACACTTACCATGCATAAACAATGGCAGAATTTTATCAAATCAAACGTTATCAAATCGGTCGCCGTGCCGTGATCAACGACTGATGAATTACGTCAAGATGTAATTGTAACAATAATGGAATAAACTGATGCAATAACCAATCTAAGTTATGACGAGTACTTCCTGTTTCTTGGGTGTACGCACATATTGTGGAAGGGAATAGATCGGACACTGATCCGATCCGCTAAAAAAGTGAAACATGAAGTAGAACTTGGTAGCACCAGCACCAGTTTATAGTTGTACTTGTAGAACTTGCTCATGGGGAAGGGCGCCCTCATCATCATACCTTTGGGAGGTAAAAATTGCGACAATGGAGAATTAAAAACGCATTATTTTGTTGTGCCAGGGGGGAAACAACGTCTGAATCGTCTTAAAATCGTCTAAAAAGCACTATTTCTTTTTGATTTTTTATGACGCCTCCAATGCCGCCGGGGGGGGGGGGGGGATGTTTCTATTAGAACTACAACATTTATTTATTGCAATTTTATTCATCTTCAATATTATAATAAAAAACAGATTTTGTTTTCAAAATCATCTGGGTGTGTACTTTGTTACTGACTGTCTGAAGTAGCAGTTACTAGTGAAACCATTGACATATTTTAACACTTAGTGGAGCAAAGTTTGATTTCATTTTTTCAGAACCAGATGCTTCATTTATTAGCTTCATTAAATCGTTCAAGTACAACATGACTGTTATTTTATAATAAAAAAAACAACTCAACTATGGATACTTCCCGTTAGGGGCCGACAATTTGCTTTTCATGAATTGTCAAGAAATCAATGTACTATCTCATAACTACCAGGACCATCTTTTGTGCATCGAACAACAGTTATAACACAGTACCCTTCACCCCAACCATGAAGGAATGTGTTCTGTTCCTCCATGCCCCAACCAAAAGTAAATTTACTTCCCAGCGCCACCGCCAGCCGGCCAACTCCGGCCTATTTTTAAGACCGCAACAAAAAGACTGCTTTATAAACCGGCAGTGTACACCAGAAACTTATGCGTATACTTGTATCAATTTCAGCCGCGTGCTGTCCAAAATGGCTCATGTACTGGAGGTAAACAAAAGAACAAAAAAGATATACGTCTTGTATATCAACTGCGCCTCTTATTCAAACATATTTTTTCTTGAAAAGCGTTATTCACTATCTCAAAAAACCACTCGGGAAATGTCATCAAGAGCAAACCATGCATAAAATAGTGTATCAGGATATTTTTATTTCCTTTTTTGGTTCATGTCATCATTGACTGCTGCTTTGGTTCGAAATATATCACTGTTCAATCATTTTCAGGTCCGTTAATAAAAATGTTTTCAATTTTTTTTACTGTCAACATTTTGTGGTTTATTTCATTCAGTCTTTGGATGCGACATGCGAATCATACTGCTACAGCAGGTGTACTGTGACGTTTAATGATGCTAGAATAGGGTAGTCTGAGAAGTCAAAAAGAGATATGGAATGCGTATGCGTCCATCAGGGGAGCGGGAGGGGGAGGGGGGTGGGGGGGGGGGGGGGGGGGTTGGAGACACTGCGTAGCCATGCGTACAGCAGGCGGTGGATGTGTCAAAAAAGTCGGCATTTCGTGAGTACGTACTTTCTGGACGGCCCCTTACAACAAAGAAGTTTTTTCTTTTTATACATTAAAAAGAAAATCCACCCATATTAAGCAACTTGATAAAATCTGATACCTGACAACTTAAAACCAATATATCAACATTTCAATCTGGTTTTCACATGTGATAAAACTTCAGTCCTTAATTGACTGCATAATTGGCCCGTCTCATCGCCTCAATAACTATTTAAATGAAATTGTACAAAATGTATAAAATTAGTAGTATAAACATCACTTAATCATGTCACTAAAACATTTAACTACCGGTACATGTATTATAATGGATCTCCGTCATATTATTTATTAATTCGCTTATTCCATTATTTGTCTCTTCATTTCGTCATCTTAGTGAAGTTTTTTCTTCATCAATGAAAATCCAGCCCACATTACACCCGATGCTGAACTTCTCGTATGGATTCAGTGTGGCCGCCGCAAGCGCGCCCTTCCCTATAGTCGAAAATAATGACGTCATAGTGTTTCATCGGGCGCGCGCTCTACTAAAAGATACAAATTGTCCGATATTTCCCCTTTGTGGTATCTTCAGAAAGCCTGTTTCTTTCTCTTTACAAATCTTACCTTGAGAAATCTAGCCCCAAACATTCGTGTAATACGAGGCATAATTAGAACTCGGTTTAACAGTCAAAAAGCCAAATGGCCGCGCCCATATGATGAAAAACTTTGTCCGATAGGCCTAAATGAAAGTTCCTCCCACAAATGTTCAACCAAATTGCACACGTACGTCTTAAATCAAACAGCATCAATAGAACAAACAAGTCTTCCTCTTCATTTTGGTATGTTTTTATGACTACCAGGGGGTATTTTACACTAAAAATCAAAGATTGAAAAACACAATTTTAGTGTGGTGACAGATACCGGTAGGAAGGCGAAAAATTGCACATTTTCCCTATGCCATTACATAACATTTTACACCAGAATGCTTGCATATGTAGACTACATCTGGAAAAAAATTGCTGTTTCATGAGAACAGTTTGACCGATTTTCATAAAATTGGTGGTAAAATTACGGCAGGACATTAGCGGAAAAACCCCTAAAGGCACAGTACGGAAAAAAATCTTCGTTGCGGCAACATAATGGAAAATGTACAGGAGGGGGGAGATTCCGTCCCTCAGCATTTTTTAGAGTAAAAAAAGTCGCTTTTTTCTCAAACCGGCAAAATTCACACTGTGGTTACAAGTGTTTTATCGTTAGAAATGGCATTTGTCATAAAACTACGAAATAATTTATTAGTTATCTTGTGGTCCGGTCACCACGAAACTTGATTTTAAAGCCCTTTAGTTTAGGTAGGGGTTGTACCCGCCTGGCTTTACCGGTACAGTGTACAGTGTATATGGACCAGCGGTATACCCATACACTGGTAATGCGCCTATCAATTGCTTCCCCCTTTGGCATCATCAACTGGTCATTTTCCCGAGACTTTTTGGGGCGAGACATTTTAGATAAGATTTTTTTTTGTACAGAATTTGCTTGCTCTCAGTACTACATCATGCACTGCAAAAACTATGGTGTAAAATTAACACCACGTGGTGTTTATATTGGGCGAATGCGGTTCAATATAAATAACCACACGGTGTTACTTTAACACCACATGTTTTAGGTCCAAGTCACTCGGATGAAACATTAAGTTGGGGTACACATGTTAAATACGTAAGGAAGACTGTTTCGTCTAAATTGGGTGTGTTAAACAGAATTCGTGATTACGTTCCCCAAAGCAGCCTGCACACACTCTTTGTAAGTTTAGTTATGCCATCTTTAGAGTATTGCTGTACGGTGTGGGGAGGAAGGTACATATCTCACGACAATACCCTCAACAAATGTCTCAAAAGAGCCGCACGGATAATCCTTAAACGTACCTCCCTCACCCCCTCAGCTGATGTTTGCCAGACTAAATTGGATTCCTTTTAAAGAAAGAGTTCAGTCCAAAAAGGCCATCTTTGTTTTCAAAAGCCTTAACAAAATGACTCCTTTGTACATGACAAATCTGTTCACACCACTTACAGTGATTCGTGAAACACGACAATCGACCCAAATGGCACTGAGTTCCTTTCGCCAAAAAGTAATGCTACGTGACAAGTTTCGCTGTGAGTGGTGCCAGTATATGGAATAATCTGCCCGAACAAATGAGAACCATAAACTCCTTAAGTACATTTAAATCGGAGCTACGTAAAGCTAGCCATCTATCAGTGATATTTCTGTCATTTACGCTGATCTGCGGAGTTATAAACTTGGTTGCCAAAATACTTTGGAGCCGGATGGGAATTTCCCCTTGTTTTTCACCCTAAAAGGCGTTTTTTTCGCGCGTTTTTCGCCCATCCCGTAAATCAGCAATAGGCTTCTGGAGAGTTGAAAAGTAAACCGAAAATAGATTTATTTGTTTAAATATTTTGTATGAATGTGTAAATATTCAGTTTTAACTAATAATATGCAGGGCCCCAATGGAAACCAGTTTTAAACTGTTCGGGCACACCCTGGGTAAAGAAATGCAATAAATAAATAAATAAATAAATAAATAAAGATACATGCAGTACCATCCGACGCGTGCTCTTTGCGAGTTTTACCCCTAAAAATATTTGTATTGCCATTTTTCTAGCGGGACGTAGGCCTATATAAAAGTTTCAGTATAATCAGATATCAAACGAAAAAACCCACCCAAGTTTAGTTATAGAATAATTACGGGACAAAATATCGAATTATTTGCGACAATAATTCGGGCGTAGGGGCCGTCCATAAAGTACGTACGGAAATGCCGACTTTTTTTACCCCCTCCCCACCTGGCATACGCAGTGGCTCCAACTCCAACTCCAACTCCAACCCCCCCCCCCCCCCGTACGCATACGCATTCCACATCTCTTGTTGACTTACTATCCTATTCTAGCATCATTAAACGTCACAGTACACCTGCTGTAGTAGTTTGATTCGCATGTCGCATCCAAAGACTGAAATAAATCACAAAATGTTGACAGAAAAAGAATTGCAAACATTTTTATTAACGGACCTGGAAATGATTGAACAGTGATATATTTTAAATCAAAACAGCAGTCAATGATGACGAACCAAAAAATGAAAAAAAATATCATGATACACTATTTTTTGCATAGTTTGCTCTTGACGTTTCATGAGTGGTTTATTCAATTGAGATAGTGAATAACGCTTTTCACGAAAATATGTGTTTGAACAAGAGGTCGATGATTACATGACGTATATCTTTTTGGCTTTTCCGACACTTCCAGTCGGAAAAGGCCTTGTTTTTGTTCTGATTTTTGGCTTTTCCGACACTCCGTCGGAAAAGGCCTTGTTTTTGTTCTGATTTTTTTGGCTTTTCCGAAATCCTTCGGAAAAGGCTTTGTTTTTGTTCTGATTTTTTTGGCTTTTCCGACACTCCGTCGGAAAAGGCCTTGTTTTTGTTCTGATTTTTTTTTTTTTTCTTCTTTTAGTTCTGACTAAAATCCCATAGACTTTGTACACGAATTTTCTCCGCGGCACTTTAGGTCTTAAAAAACCTCAGATCTTAACCAAACTTACCTCAAACATAGACCCTAAGCTGAAATAGTATGTCGAAGAGTGACGTCATGATGACGTCATCACGTGTCACGTGACGTCATCTTAAAGGTGCGTTTTTCAAGGGCCCATATCTAGAGAACGGTAGGTCCGATTTCCTTCAAACCTGATATGTTGGTAGGCTAGCTCGTGTTATAGATGAAATTTGAGGTGACGTCAAGATGACGTCATCATACGATTTTATAGTAATTTTTAAGTTTTTGAAATTCAAAGTTTCTTAAAGCCATATCTCATCAACAGAACATGCTAAATTCAAAATTCTTTTTGTAATAGCTTTGTTAGCTCCTATATTCTTTCACATACATTTGAAAAATGTGTGACGTCATCATGACGTCATCAAAAATGTGCATTTCTGAAACACACATAAGGGTACGTCCGATCGTCATAAAAATTAGTGGGTAGGTAGATAGTGCTACTAGCATGTAAAATCCGAGGTGACGTCATGATGACGTCATCGGCTGATTTTCTGTGAATTTTTTAGTTCTATCCCAAATCCCATAGACTTTGTACACGAATTTTGTAAGTGGCACTTTGGTCACTAAACAACCTCGGATCTTAATCAGACTTAACACAAACATAGACCCTCAGCTGAAAATGTAAGCCGAAACGTGACGTCATGATGACGTCATCACGTGTCATGTGACGTCATCTTAAATGTGCATTTTTCTAGGGCCTATATCTAGAGAACGGTAGGTCCGATTGCCTTCAAACCTGGTATGTTGGTATGGTAGCTCGTGTTATAGATGAAAATTAAGGTGACGTCATGATGACGTCATCATACGATTTTACAGTAATATTAAAGTTTTTGAACTTCAAAGTTTCTTAAAGCCATATCTCACCAACAGAACATGCTAAATTCAAAATTCTTTTTGTAATAGCTTTGTTAGCTCCTATATTCTTTCACATACATTTGAAAAATGTGTGACGTCATCATGACGTCATCAAAAATGTGCATTTCTGAAACACACATAAGGGTACGTCCGATCGTCATAAAAATTGGTGGGTAGGTAGATAGTGCCACTAGCATGCAAAATCCGAAGTGACGTCATGATGACGTCATCGACTGATTTTTTATGAATTTGTAAATGTTTCAAATTTCATTGTACTCTTAAAATTTTGCACTTCTTCAAATGCCATGAACTTCAAACTTGGCATATGCATTGACTATCTACTCGAGATGGGTGCCGAATCATGACGTCATGATGACGTCATCACATGTCACGTGACGTCATCTTAAATTTGCATTTTTGAAGGCCCTATATCTATTTTTTTTCTGCTTCTTATTTTAGTTCTATCCCAAATCCCATAGACTTTGTGCATAGATTTTCTGATCGGCACTTTTGTCATCAAACAACATCGAATCTTAGTCAGAGTTAGCATAGGTATAGACCCTGATGCAAAGTCGTGCCGCGAAGAGTGACGTCATAATGACGTCTTCGTGTGGCATGTAACATGAACTTAAAGGTCAAGTTTGGAGTACGAAATGTTAATCATAAAATAATCTCAGATCTTAAACTTAGCAAAGACATAGACCTTCTGATACTTTATGTTAAATAAAAAAGAAAAAAAGGAAAAGCCATGCGTATGTTTACAACAGACGCACATTTTTTGGCGTTTCCGCTACAGCAGGAAAGCCTTTGTTTTTGTTCTGTTCGCGCGATTGTGTAGTTTAGTACACTTTCGCCCAGGCATGAACACAATCTACTTGAAAATTGTTCGTTTTGCCACATTCAGAACAAAGGGCCACGTCGAAGAACATCTGCAGGGGTTTTTTGGAGTGAAATCGTTAGCTAAGAGGTAACAAAATACGTGATTGCGCAATACCCAGCTTTACACGGATATATAGCTGGTGGGAGAGTAGTTGACCGAGCCAAAACGTGACACAACGTAAGAAAATCGTATTTTCCGCCTTAAAAAACCTTTCCAAATCACAAAAGCACGTGTCATTGGGATTCAGAGAAGTCTACTTTAGTAACAAAAAAAGGCTTTTGGAATAATCAAATACTCCAGAAGCTAACATGAACACAATTAATACAGAAATCCTAAACTACACAATACCCACTATTTTGGTTTCTTCTTAAACACGAATTTTGTCTGCGGCACTTTGGTCACTAAACAACATCAGATCTTAAGCAAACTTAACCCAAACATAGACCCTAATCTGAAATTGTGTGCCGAAGAGTGATGTCACGATGACGTCATTATGTGTTACGTGATGTCATCTTAAAGGCTCATTTTTCAAGGGCCCATATCAAGAGAACCGTAAGTCCAATTGCATTCAAACCTGGTATGTTGGCTAAACAAGTACATGTTATAAATCAAAATTGAGGTGACGTCATAATGACGTCATCATCTGATTTTTATGGTAATTTCAAAATTTTAACGTTAAAGATTCTTAAAACCACATCTCATCAACAGAACATGTTCAATTCAAAATTCCTTTTGTAATAGCTTTGTTAGCTCGTACATTCTTTTATATAAATGCGAAAAATTACTGAAGTCATAATGACGTCATTAAAGGCATGATTTCTTGAAAGACATATGGATAGACCATGTCTAATCGTCACGAAACTTGGTGGTTAGGTAGATTTGTCACTAGTTTACAAAATTCGAAGTGACATCATAAAAACATATGGAAAAGCCCTATGTTCTTAAAAACATAGACCTCTAGTTTTTTTTTCTTCTTCTTCTTCTTCTTCTTCTTTTAGTTCTGACCAAAATCCCATAGACTTTGTACACGAATTTTGTGCGCGGCACTTTGGTCACTAAACAACATCAGATCTTAATCAGACTTAACACAAACATAGACCCTAAGCTGAAATTGTATGCCGAAGAGTGACGTCATGATGACGTCATCACGTGATTTTTTATGAATTTTTGAATTTTCAAAATCGTTACATTCTTTTCAATATATCTAGCGAACGAAACAAGATTTTTTCAAAATTCTTTTTGTTATAGCTTTGGTATGTCTCAGAGATATATCCTAAAATAGAAAAATTGTGTGACGTCAAGATGACATCATCAAAAATGTTGGTTTTTTTTAACGCATGTCAGGGTCAATCCGATTACAAAAATGTATACATTGAATTTTTCTCTACCTAATTCCAAAATTTCATGATCGTGGCTCACTCAAGTCGGAAATAACAGTCATTTCAAAATTTTGACCAAATTCAATATAACACAAAGGAATTCTGGGAAGGGCAGATAACCATGGCTTAAATGTGCTTGCTGTTTATAAAAGGGGTTTATTTCTAGTCTTTTTTCAAGTCGCTGAATTTTTGAAGTTTTAAAATCGTAACATTCTTTACAATATATCTAGCGAACAAAACAAGATATTTTCAAAATTATTTTTGTTATAGCTTTGGTATGTCTCAAAGATATGCCCTAAAAGGCGAACATTGTGTGACGTCATGATGACGTCATCAACAAATCTTTTTTTTTTAACGCATGTAAGGGTCAATCCGATTACAAAAATGTATACATTGAATTTTTCTGTACGTAATTCCAAAATTTCATGATCGTGGCTCACCCAAGTAAGAAATAACAGCCATTTCAAAATTTAGACCAAATTCAATATAACACAAAGGAATTCTGGGAAGGGCAGATAACCATGGCTTAAATGTGCTTGCTGTTTATAAAAGGGGTTTATTTCTAGTCTTTTTTCAAGTCGCTGAATTTTTGAAGTTTTAAAATCGTAACATTCTTTACAATATATCTAGCGAACAAAACAAGATATTTTCAAAAATCTTTTTGTTATAGCTTTGGTATGTCTCAAAGATATGCCCTAAAAAGCGAAAATTGTGTGACGTCATGATGACGTAATAAAAAAAAATGTTTTTCAAGTCGCTAGAACATTGCCCATAGCATTGTAAACGTTTTCTTTCTTACCGGCCACTTTGGGTACTTTTAAACTTGGCAGACACTTACCCCAACTGCTCACAATGTGTGGCGAACTTTTACGTCATGATGACGTCATCACATGTCACGTGACGTCATCTTAAAGATGATTTTTCAAGGGCCCATATCTAGAGAGCCGTAGGTCCGATTGCCTTTAAACCTGGTATGTTGGTGGACCACCACGTGTTATAGATGAAAATTTACGTGACGTCATGATGACGTCATCATACGATTTTATAGTAATTTTAAAGTTTTTGAACCTTAAAGTTTCTTAAAGCCATATCTTATCAACAGAACATGCTAAATCAAAAATTCTTTTTGGAATAGCTTTGTTAGCTCCTATATTCTTTCACATGAATGGGAAAAATGTGTGACGTCATCATGACGTCATCAAAAATTGGCTTTTTTGAAACACATATAAGGGTATGTCCGATCGTCATAAAAATTACTGGGTAGGTAGATAATGCCACTAGCATGTAAAATCCAAAGTGACGTCATGATGACGTCATCGGCTGATTTTCTATGAATTTTTAGTTTTATCCCAAATCCCATAGACTTTGTACACGAATTTTGTACGGGACACTTTGGTCACTAAACAACCTCAGAATTTGTAAATGTTTCAAATTTCATTGTGCTATTTAAATTTTATACTG
Organism: Hippasteria phrygiana; assembly: GCA_037893225.1. NCBI lineage: Eukaryota > Metazoa > Echinodermata > Asteroidea > Valvatida > Goniasteridae > Hippasteria > Hippasteria phrygiana. Next base: position 1,428,076 of record JAZGUH010000313.1, read on the forward strand.
TCGTTGATCAGATTGACTTCAATCTTGACAGGCCAAGACCACGTTGCAAATATTTGCTTTGACAAGTGCCGTCGTGATGACGTCATCATGGGTCACATGACATCATCTTAAAGGTGCATATTTTAAGGTCCTATATCTAGAGAACTGTACTTAAGATTGCATCCATTCCTAGTATGCTAGTAGGCCAACTAGCATTACAGATGAAAATTGATGTGACGTCACGATGATTTTATAGCTTTGTTTAAATTTTCCAACTTTTAAGCCATATCTCTTCCACGGAACATGCAAATGTCGAAATTCCTTTTTGAAAACGTTTGTTTGGTCACATATACTTAAATATAAATGTGAACAACGTAGCCTATGCAACATTCTAAGTGATGTAATAAAAAATGCGGAAAAGCCCTATGTTCTGTTCTTGCAACAGACATAGAAGTCTAGTTTTTTTTTCTTCTTCTTCTTCTTCTTCTTCTTCTTTTAGTTCTGACCAAAATCCCATAGACTTTGTACACGAATTTTCTGCGCGGCACTTTAGGTCTTAAAAAACTTCAGATCTTAACCAAACTTACCTCAAACATAGACCCTAAGCTGAAATAGTATGTCGAAGAGTGACGTCATGATGACGTCATCACGTGTCACGTGACGTCATCTTAAAGGTGCGTTTTTCAAGGGCCCATATCTAGAGAACGGTAGGTCCGATTTCCTTCAAACCTGATATGTTGGTAGGCTAGCTCGTGTTATAGATGAAATTTGGGGTGACGTCAAGATGACGTCATCATACGATTTTATAGTAATTTTTAAGTTTTTGAAATTCAAAGTTTCTTAAAGCCATATCTCATCAACAGAACATGCTAAATTCAAAATTCTTTTTGTAATAGCTTTGTTAGCTCCTATATTCTTTCACATACATTTGAAAAATGTGTGACGTCATCATGACGTCATCAAAAATGTGCATTTCTGAAACACACATAAGGGTACGTCCGATCGTCATAAAAATTACTGGGTAGGTAGATAATGCTACTAGCATGTAAAATCCGAGGTGACGTCATGATGACGTCATCGGCTGATTTTCTGTGAATTTTTTAGTTCTATCCCAAATCCCATAGACTTTGTACACGAATTTTGTAAGTGGCACTTTGGTCACTAAACAACCTCGGATCTTAATCAGACTTAACACAAACATAGACCCTCAGCTGAAAATGTAAGCCGAAACGTGACGTCATGATAACGTCATCACGTGTCATGTGACGTCATCTTAAATGTGCATTTTTCTAGGGCCTATATCTAGAGAACGGTAGGTCCGATTGCCTTCAAACCTGGTATGTTGGTATGGTAGCTCGTGTTATAGATGAAAATTAAGGTGACGTCATGATGACGTCATCATACGATTTTACAGTAATATTAAAGTTTTTGAACTTCAAAGTTTCTTAAAGCCATATCTCACCAACAGAACATGCTAAATTCAAAATTCTTTTTGTAATAGCTTTGTTAGCTCCTATATTCTTTCACATACATTTGAAAAATGTGTGACGTCATCATGACGTCATCAAAAATGTGCATTTCTGAAACACACATAAGGGTACGTCCGATCGTCATAAAAATTGGTGGGTAGGTAGATAGTGCTAATAGCATGTAAAATCCGAGGTGACGTCATGATGACGTCATCGGCTGATTTTCTGTGAATTTTTTAGTTCTATCCCAAATCCCATAGACTTTGTACACGAATTTTGTAAGTGGCACTTTGGTCACTAAACAACCTCGGATCTTAATCAGACTTAACACAAACATAGACCCTCAGCTGAAAATGTAAGCCGAAACGTGACGTCATGATGACGTCATCACGTGTCATGTGACGTCATCTTAAATGTGCATTTTTCAAGGGCCTATATCTAGAGAACGGTAGGTCCGATTGCCTTCAAACCTGGTATGTTGGTATGGTAGCTCGTGTTATAGATGAAAATTAAGGTGACGTCATGATGACGTCATCATACGATTTTACAGTAATATTAAAGTTTTTCAACTTCAAAGTTTCTTAAAGCCATATCTCACCAACAGAACATGCTAAATTCAAAATTCTTTTTGTAATAGCTTTGTTAGCTCCTATATTCTTTCACATACATTTGAAAAATATGTGACGTCATCATGACGTCATCAAAAATGTGCATTTCTGAAACACACATAAGGGTACGTCCGATCGTCATAAAAATTGGTGGGTAGGTAGATAGTGCCACTAGCATGCAAAATCCGAAGTGACGTCATGATGACGTCATCGGCTGATTTTGTATGAATTTGTAAATGTTTCAAATTTCATTGTACTCTTAAAATTTTGCACTTCTTCAAATGCCATGAACTTCAAACTTGGCATATGCATTGACTATCTACTCGAGATGGGTGCCGAATCATGACGTCATGATGACGTCATCACATGTCACGTGACGTCATCTTAAATTTGCATTTTTGAAGGCCCTATATCTATTTTTTTTCTGCTTCTTATTTTAGTTCTATCCCAAATCCCATAGACTTTGTGCATAGATTTTCTGATCGGCACTTTTGTCATCAAACAACATCGAATCTTAGTCAGAGTTAGCATAGGTATAGACCCTGATGCAAAGTCGTGCCGCGAAGAGTGACGTCATAATGACGTCTTCGTGTGGCATGTAACATGAACTTAAAGGTCAAGTTTGGAGTACGAAATGTTAATCATCAAATAATCTCAGATCTTAAACTTAGCAAAGACATAGACCTTCTGATACTTTATGTTAAATAAAAAAGAAAAAAAGGAAAAGCCATGCGTATGTTTACAACAGACGCACATTTTTTGGCGTTTCCGCTACAGCAGGAAAGCCTTTGTTTTTGTTCTGTTCGCGCGATTGTGTAGTTTAGTACACTTTCGCCCAGGCATGAACACTCTACTTGAAAATTGTTCGTTTTGCCACATTCAGAACAAAGGGCCACGTCGAAGAACATCTGCAGGTTTTTTGGAGTGAAATCGTTAGCTAAGAGGTAACAAAATACGTGATTGCGCAATACCCAGCTTTACACGGATATATAGCTGGTGGGAGAGTAGTTGACCGAGCCAAAACGTGACACAACGTAAGAAAATCGTATTTTCCGCCTTAAAAAACCTTTCCAAATCACAAAAGCACGTGTCATTGGGATTCAGAGAAGTCTACTTTAGTAACAAAAAAAGGCTTTTGGAATAATCAAATACTCCAGAAGCTAACATGAACACAATTAATACAGAAATCCTAAACTACACAATACCCACTATTTTGGTTTCTTCTTAAACACGAATTTTGTCTGCGGCACTTTGGTCACTAAACAACATCAGATCTTAAGCAAACTTAACCCAAACATAGACCCTAATCTGAAATTGTGTGCCGAAGAGTGATGTCACGATGACGTCATTATGTGTTACGTGATGTCATCTTAAAGGCTCATTTTTCAAGGGCCCATATCAAGAGAACCGTAAGTCCAATTGCATTCAAACCTGAGGTATGTTGGCTAAACAAGTACATGTTATAAATCAAAATTGAGGTGACGTCATAATGACGTCATCATCTGATTTTTATGGTAATTTCAAAATTTTAACGTTAAAGATTCTTAAAACCACATCTCATCAACAGAACATGTTCAATTCAAAATTCCTTTTGTAATAGCTTTGTTAGCTCGTACATTCTTTTATATAAATGCGAAAAATTACTGAAGTCATAATGACGTCATTAAAGGCATGATTTCTTGAAAGACATATGGATAGACCATGTCTAATCGTCACGAAACTTGGTGGTTAGGTAGATTTGTCACTAGTTTACAAAATTCGAAGTGACATCATAAAAACATATGGAAAAGCCCTATGTTCTTAAAAACATAGACCTCTAGTTTTTTTTCTTCTTCTTCTTCTTTTAGTTCCGACCAAAATCCCATAGACTTTGTACACGAATTTTCTGCGCGGCACTTTAGGTCTTAAAAAACTTCAGATCTTAACCAAACTTACCTCAAACATAGACCCTAAGCTGACATATTGCGTCGAAGAGTGACGTCATGATGACGTCATCAAGTGATTTTTTATGAATTTTTGAATTTTTAAAATCGTAACATTCTTTTAAATATATCTAGCGAACAAAACAAGATATTTTCAAAATTCTTTTTCTTATAGCTTTGGTATGTCTCAAAGATATGCCCTAAATTGCGAAAATTGTGTGACGTCATGATGACGTCATCAAAAATGTGTTTTTTTGTTAACGCATGTAAGGGTCAATCCGATTACAAAAATGTATACATTGAATTTTCCTGTACCCAATTCCAAAATTTCATGATCGTGGCTCACTCAAGTAAGAAATGACAGCCATTTCAAAATTTAGACCAAATTCAATATAACACAAAGGAATTCTGGGACGGGCTGATAACCATGGCTATTATGAGCTTGCTGTTTATAAAAGGGGTTGATTTCTTGTCTTTTTTCAAGTCGCTGAATTTTTGAAGTTTTAAAATCATAACATTCTTTTCAATATATCTAGCGAACAAAACAAGATATTTTCAAAATTATTTTTGTTACAGCTTTGGTATGTCTCAAAGATATGCCCTAAATGGCGAAAATTGTGTGACGTCATGATGACGTCATCAACAATATTTTTTTTTTTAAACGCATGTAAGGGTCAATCTGATTACAAAAATGTATACATTGAATTTTCCTGTACCTAATTCCAAAATTTCGTGATCGTGGCTCACTCAAGTAAGAAATAGGAGCCATTTCAAAATGTAGACCAAATTCAATATAACACAAAGGAATTCTGGGAAGGGCTGATAACCATGGCTTAAATGTGCATGCTGTTTATAAAAGGGGTTGATTTGTAGTCTTTTTTCAAGTCGCTGAATTCTTGAAGTTTTATAATCGTAACATTCTTTTCACTATATCTAGCGAACAAAACAAGATATTTTCAAAATTCTTTTTGTTATAGCTTTGGTATGTCTCAAAGATATGCCCTAAAAAGCGAAAATTGTGTGACGTCATCATGACGTCATCAAAAATATGCTTTTTTGAAACACATATAAGGGTAGGGACGATCGTCATAAAAATTAGTGTGCAGGTAGATAGTGATACTAGCATGTTAAATCCGAGGTGACGTCATGATGACGTCATCGGCTGATTTTCTATGATTATTTTAGTTCTATCCCAAATCCCATAGACTTTGTACACGAATTTTGTACGGGACACTTTGGTCACTAAACAACATCAGATCTTAATCAGGCTTAACACAAACAGAGACCCTAAGCTGAAAATGTATGCCGAAACGTGACGTCATGATGACGTCATCACGTGTCATGTGACGTCATCTTAAAGGTGCATTTTTCAAGGGCCCATATCTAGAGAACGGTACGTCCGATTGCCTTCAAACCAGGTATGTTGGTATGGTAGATCGTGTTATAGATGAAAATTGAGGTGACGTCATGATGACGTCATCATACGATTTTACAGTAATATTAAAGTTTTTGAACTTCAAAGTTTCTTAAAGCCATATCTCATCAACAGAACATGCTAAATTCAAAATTCTTTTTGTAATAGCTTTGTTAGCTCCTATATTCTTTCACATAAATGTGAAAAATGTGTGACGTCATCATGACGTCATCAAAAATATGCTTTTTTGAAACACATATAAGGGTAGGGACGATCGTTATAAAAATTTGTGTGCAGGTAGATAGTGCTACTAGCATGTTAAATCCGAGGTAACGTCATGATGACGTCATCGGCTGATTTTCTATGATTATTTTAGTTCTATCCCAAATCCCATAGACTTTGTACACGAATTTTGTACGGGACACTTTGGTCACTAAGCAACATCAGATCTTAATCAGGCTTAACACAAACAGAGACCCTAAGCTGAAAATGTATGCCAAAACGTGACGTCATGATGACGTCATCACGTGTCATGTGACGTCATCTTAAAGATGCATTTTTCAAGGGCCCATATCTAGAGAACGGTACGTCCGATTGCCTTCAAACCAGGTATGTTGGTATGGTAGCTCGTGTTATAGATAAAAATTGAGGTGACGTCATGATGACGTCATCATACGATTTTACAGTAATATTAAAGTTTTTGAACTTCAAAGTTTCCTAAAGCCATATCTCATCAATAGAACACGCTAAATTCAAAATTCTTTTTGTAATAGCTTTGTTAGCTCCTATATTCTTTCACATAAATGTGAAAAATGTGTGACGTCATCATGACGTCATCAAAAATATGCTTTTTTGAAACACATATAAGGGTAGGGACGATCGTCATAAAAATTAGTGTGCAGGTAGATAGTGATACTAGCATGTTAAATCCGAGGTGACGTCATGATGACGTCATCGGCTGATTTTCTATGATTATTTTAGTTCTATCCCAAATCCCATAGACTTTGTACACGAATTTTGTACGGGACACTTTGGTCACTAAACAACATCAGATCTTAATCAGGCTTAACACAAACAGAGACCCTAAGCTGAAAATGTATGCCGAAACGTGACGTCATGATGACGTCATCACGTGTCATGTGACGTCATCTTAAAGGTGCATTTTTCAAGGGCCCATATCTAGAGAACGGTACGTCCGATTGCCTTCAAACCTGGTATGTTGCTAGTGTATCTCGTGTTATAGATGAAAATTGAGGTGCCATCATGATAACGTCATCAACTGATTTTCTATGAATTTTTAAATATTTAACATATTATTATATATTACTGTCATTGATCAGATTGACTCCAATCTCGACACAGGCCAACACCATGTATAAGTACTATCCTTATAATGTCATCATAGGTCAAGTAATATAAACTTAAAGGTCAACTTTCAAGTAAGAAATCTAGATCATGAAATAATCTCAGATCTTAGAAAACTCAGCGAAAACAAAACCCTTAACAACTTTAATTTGTTGTTATTTTGTTTACCTCCAGTACATGAGCGATTTTGGACAGCACGCGGGTGAAATTGATACAAGTACACCTGTACGTTTCCGGTGTACAATGTCGGTTTATAAAGCAGTCTTTGTTGCGATTTAAAAATAGGCCAGAGTTGGCTGGCGGTGGCGCTGGGAAGATAAATTTACTTTTGGTTGGGGTGAAGGGTATTGTGTTATAACTGGTTTCGATGCACAAAAGCTGGTCCTGGTAGTTATTTATATGAGAGTACATTGATTTCATGACAATTCATTAAAAGCAAATTTTCGATTGGCTCGGACCCCCCCCCCCCCCCCCCCCCACCCGACTCCCTGTACGCATGGTGTACGCAATGTCAACAACCCCCCTAATTCCCCCTTCGTGCGTACGTACTTTATGGACGCCCCGTATCTTTGTGTGCTTTAGATCTGCGAAAACAACCAAGAATTAATTAAAAGCCTTTTGGAGGCTTGCAGATACCCATCATTACAAAAAGTAGGTTTTTTTCGTAAAAATAAAACATTGAAGGTACTGAGAAAAAAAAATCTTTCATGAGTTGAAACCAGAGAAATTTATCAAAAAATCATATGGCACACTGAAAAACGTTATGTTTGTACCATGTGCTTGCTAAACTACATGAATATAGAATTTACTAAGTATTTTATAACAATAGGCTATATAATTTCAATGTGACTTTGTTATTCTGATTGCTACGCATGATTTTTGTAAAAGGTGGATTTCATTGTCAGTTATATTTTAAAGAAAATCAATTCAATGATTTATTAAAAGCTGATTTTAAAATGATGGGCAACTTCCATTTCAATTATAGATATGATTTCATTGAACAAAAGTGGCTTGACATAATGCATGATAAAATTAACAAAATTCACATAATGTAGTATATTTGCAGTGTCTGACCACGACAACTCATTTTAACACACTACCGGTAGTAAACATCTATGCAAGACCTTCATTATTTCATCAATGTGCAGAATATAATGCAGGTTATAGAAAAAGGCTATTTTCCTCCACATATACATATTGGTATGTGGATTTTTCATAATTCTACACTAAACATTGCATTAAATTTACACCCATCTATTCGGGAGTGAAACACAGCAATCACACTTGGCATACAACCGATTTATAATTCCGTATTGGCTGTAGATCATTGCTTAATGCATACTGACTATTGCATAATTACATTATTACCGTCAAATGTCATAAACATTAGTCTGTTTTGTTTTTGTTTTTTTTTATTCCCCACGAATTTACATACAAAAATTTTCTTTTTCATTGTCTGAGAAATTACTAAGTAATATTGTAATTTGGTTAGTGTACTCGATTCCATAATCTGGAGAAAAAAAATCACATTAGTGGTCGGGTACTCGCGTACCCGGTGCGGAGACACAGCCCTATTTGAAGAAGTTGTGGCCAACGTAAATATCAGGCAGATGACACAAATAGTCAGGTGCTCTTTATGGCCGAGGGACAGCTCTGAGCTTGAAGCCATTTGGAGGAGTTATGATGCCAATCTTGGAGAGGACTGGAGGATCCTGATGAAGGAAAAAATCACAGCGATAATATTGTTTATGATTTAAATAATTCCAGCGATTAATAGAGGCTGTAATTTTAAAGATAAACGGTCCATGCACTTTAACAAAAATGATTTTTCAAAGTGAACAAAGAAAACTGGCAGGAGTGGGATTTGAACCCGTGACCTCCAGAATACCGTACCAGCGCTCTACCAATTGAGCTATCTTGCACTATGTTGGCGGTCTCCCAAACTGTCAATATCTTTGTTCGGGTGGGCGCTAGTCATCAGGAATCATAAACCCATAATGTCGTATAGCCAGGGATCGCGACCAAACTTTACGATACAACGCGGAAAGCGACATAGTGGGGATACGACTTATTAATATCGTCAAACAAACCACAAGGAAACATGACTGGTGATTTGCATACATTTTCAAAGTGAACAAAGAAAATTGGCGGGAGCGGGATTTGTACCTGTGACCTCTGGATTTCCCAGTAATATAATATAATATATTATACAACACCTGAATAAATCCCAGCCATCCGATTGGTGGATAGTCGATCACGTGCATTGAATTATTCGATCCATCACACGACGCGAACCCACACCGCCCAAAACGTTCTATCACATGGTTCTATCAAACGGTGCGCGCGCATCGATAGAACCAAAAGAACTTCCCTAATTTCACGGTCACTATGGTGGCGCTACAACAGGGCTGTCATTCACACAACAAGGCGGCCGAGTTTCCCGAACTGCCGCGGTTTGTTCTCCTAACAGACGACAAAATATTGGAACTCGTAGGCGATGCTGACGCTCCAAATACAAAGAGACAAATCAAATATGCAGTGAAACGATTAGATGAATTTGCAAGACACGCAGGAACAACAATTGAAGCTTTAACTGATTCAGAACTCAAAAAATTGTTGTCGCGGTTTTATGCAGGACTGAGAAGGTAAACGGCACGTTGTAACGTTACACCAAGAAATCCATGCATGCAATCTGTCGGATTTATTCAGGCGTTGTATCAAACAAATAATGAATGTTTCACATTCGTGCAATAGTAAGAATAATTTCATGAGGTGACAGATGGAATGTCCCATTCCACTCGGCTTCGCCTCGTGGAATGGAACATTCAATCTGTCACCTCATGAAATTATTCTTACCATCGCACTCATAAACATTCATTATTTGTATACTATTCATAAGTTGGTGTAAGGAAATGTAGTTTTGCATACATTTCCATTGTAACTTGTCCCATATTTTATACACTGAAGGCACTTACACACACATACAATGTACTATATGACAAATAGTGTGATTATTTTTTGAGTGCTTCCCATACATTATGTCTCGTTATGATTGTTTTCCTATTTTGATTTCTGTAAGCCTTATGGTAAACAGCAGTCAAGTTACATGTACCTCAGTTTCTGCACAGGTCTCCAAGCGGAAGTTCTGCAGCACTCGCACCAATGCCATCTTGACCTAGTCATGAATTAAAATATAGAGTAAATTAAAGCTGCTATGTCTGTGCTCTGAAAGAAAACTAACTCTAACCCTGCTAAATCCAACAATTTTTAAATATAATTTTGTATGCACCCAAGGTGGTAAGGGCCAGTGTTGGAGCAATGGCTTTGACCCTCAAGGCTAAGACCAAGGCATTGATCCTCAAGCCCCAAAGGCCAAGGCTTTATACAAGGCCCTATTTTGGGCTGGGCTTTGAGGGTCGAAGCCTTGGCCTTGAGGATCGAAGCCTTGGCCTTGAGGGTCGAAGCCTTGGCCTTGAGGGTCGAAGCCTTGGCCTTGAGGGTCGAAGCCTTGGCCTTGAAGGTCGAAGCCTTGGCCTTGAGGGTCAAACCCTTTGCTCCAACGCTGGTTAGGGCTAACGGATTACGGAAGATCTTTGGCCTTGGTCTGGGCCTTGAGGGTCGAAGCCCTGGCCTTGATTTTCGAAGCCTTGGCCTTGAGGGTCAAAGCCTTTGCTCCAACACTGGTTCGGGCTAACGGAAGAAAACTATTTTTGAACGAAGAAAGCACTTACCACACTCTGCAGTCTATTTGATTTTTCCAGAATACATGTACATTGTGTTATGTGCTACATGAAAGGATTGCCCAGTACATTACACTGAAAATTAGCGGCGCGTCCCTCTCCTAATTCTAAATTTAAAAATTATTACATAAGTTACTTAGGCCAAGTAAAAAAGACATGTTTAACATCCGGGTTTCAAAAAAAAGGAGGGCTTTCTATTTTTTATTTTAAGATGGCCGCAATTCTTTGTAAAATTTCCGACAACCACAGGTTTTTCACCTTTTATTAAGTTTGTATTTTATATTCTAATGGATCGGTTGACATTTTGGAGGTTTTTTTACCTCATTTTCCACTGGTAAAAACAAAACAAATCCAGGTGGCCCCCAAAAAGGAAGCGGGCGGGCACGCTAAACATGTTTTTTTTTTACTTAGCCTTATCTAGTATCTGGGCCCAATTTTTGATCAAAAATCTCATTGGAAAGCTTGTAACGTATCTACATGTAAATTAGCAATCCAATTGGAAATTTCTTTTCATGATGCCACGCCCAAAAAGCAGACAATTGCTTGGAACAACCCGGTTACAGGAGCATGTGCACCCTTTCAAGTTGAGCTCCAACTTTTTGGTGAGAACTTTCTTCTCAACTCTAACTATAGTTTAGGCATCCCGTAAGAATGTTCCGATCATTAAATATTCAGCATACACAATCAAATTCACAGGAATGCTCAGCATCCAAGGGGGAGGGGCAAGTATGCCCCGAACAAGGCTAAAATAAAAGCCAATTCAGGTATGGAGCTACAAAAGGGAAAGAATCAAAGATACAAGCGGTAGGAATTCAGATTCCTCTGGAAGCGTCAACCAACCTGCAGCAGGGCAAAGCGCATTCCAACGCAATTACGTGGTCCCACACCAAACGGCATCCATGCACAGGGATGACGCTTCTCACGCTGTTCAGGTGTAAACCTGAAAACAGAAATAAGGTCAGGCTTAGACTGCTGGTTTTTTACCCTTTGCTGGTCTTTGACCCTCCAAAACCCCTTGAAATTTTTATTTAGAAATCATATATGGAACCCTTCTCAACTTCAGTGACCGTAGGGTTAGTGAAGTGTGGACCCTTCAAAATACTCCAACGGGATTTGTGGTGAAAGAGGGAATACTGTATCATTATTGACGTGCTGGCGAAGACAAACAAGAGGGTATAATAAAGGGAACAATACTGTCCTCACAAAATTTCTTTTGTCTGGAAGGTGTCCTCATGAGCCGTCTCTGGGGATGGGTTTTAGTGTGCAGGAACAATAGAAAGTGCTGACCAGGTTGGTGGGAAGAGTACTACTGTAGGGACCTTTCTAGTAGAATATTTTTGCTTGTACATGTACTTGTACACATGTACATGTACTCCAGTACAGCCTTAAATTGTTAAACACTTCAAAGCGCTTCAGAACCCGATGTCACGTGATGTTCAACAGATGCTATGACTGGCTAATATCGCTTCTGAATGGCGATAGGTCAATTCCATGTCAGGCTATTAAAGCTGCCAAGTGTACTCCAACTGAAATTTTTGAATAGCCTAGACAACAACAATTTGGGGAAACAAATTTTGGATTCATGATTTGTAGGTCATATTTTGATTATTTTGGCACCAATAGACCGATCCGGATTTGACCATAAGCTCCGCCCACCTTAGCAACGGCATGGCGACGCCATTACCTCGGTCAAGCTTTACGTTCAAGTACACAAACATTACGTGTAACGCACGGCGACCCGGACAAATACATGCACAATGTCGACGACGCGACTCGGTGTTCTGCCAAAGGCGGTGGAATAAAATTCTTTATGCGGGGACAAAATTAGCATTTAGCAAGCGGGCGAAAGTTAAGGGTTACAATTATTTTAAGGAGTGGTACAAGTATGTACATAACGTCATTTGTGAAGTCATGAAGGATGGTCAAGTTGCTGTTGCGGGGAAATTTTATCGAAGCATGAGGAAGAGTGACATGCTACATTGCTTAAATTTGTGTTTCGGAAAGGACGGGCTCGTTGCAGTAAGTAGATGTAGCTGTGTTGCTAGGTAAGTTAGTATTGGAATAAAATAAACCGCGGATGTTACGACGCGATTATACCATAGTCTAATATTAAAGAAGACTCTACGTTTTCTGGTTACCTCATATATATTATACTTCTGTGCTTTCTACTGACCAAAAGAATGACTAACGTTAGGCTACTTTTGTATTTGAAATGTTTCATTCCTCCTAGATTTCACCGATTTAATGGTATAATATCAACCAATTTGTAAGGCTAGAAAACATTGTATATAAACCTACCTCCGGTGAGCTCCGGCTACCTCCGAATTTACCAACTGCCCATTTTTATTGAAAAAATACGGTGCCCGGCCGCACCAAACATTTGTTTGTGTACACTTTTCACAGCGCTTGTGACAAAGTTTGACCGAGCTTGACCGAGCTAATGGCGGACCACGCCTGTAGCAACTGTTGCTAACCAAAAGTCGTAATCCTATTGGTCAATGCGCGCTGTTTGATTGACAGGCCGGATCGGTCTATTGAAAGAGGAGAACAAGAGCCTTCCAAAACCCTTACAAAAATGTCCTGTGGTATTCCTGTGGTATTCCTGTGGTATTGCTAATTACCACACGAATTACCACAAGATTTTTTTAAAAGGTCTTGGTATTACAGGAATACCACACGATTTCCTGTGGTAAATTACCACAGTAAACTAATTTCCTGTGGTATTCCTGTGGTATTGCTAATTACCACACGAATTACCACAAGATTTTTTAAAAAGGTTTGGTATTACAGGTATACCACACGATTTCCTGTGGTAAATTACCACAGGAAACTAATTTCCTGTGGTATTCCTGTGGTATTGCTAATTACCACACGAATTACCACAAGATTTTTTTAAAAGGTCTTGGTATGACAGGAATACCACACGATTTCCTGTGGTAAATTACCACAGGAAACTAATTTCCTGTGGTATTCCTGTGGTACTGCTAATTACAACATGAAGTACTACCACAGGACAATAGGGTAGGCCTACCATGCTATAAACACAGAACACCTTGTGGTTTTCCTGTGGTACTTAAAGAATACATATCATTGGTTTGGGCTTTGATGTTGAATAATATTCTACTGTTTATATTTTTATGTCTTGTATTAAACTGAAATATAACAATTTAACAACTTGTGCAGTCTTTCTGTATGTGAGTACTACATGTAGTTATATGGCGGTTAATTGATCAAGATTAATTCAAACAAATGTCATAACAAATTAATGACACAGTACAAAAAAATAATAAAAAATCAATAAAAATGATTAAAAATTGGTAATCCAAAGTCCATCAGTGTCAATGTGCAAGAAGTAAAATTGCCCGCACACAATGACAATGATTAAACAAATTGCTCAAAACCGTTCAGTCTACACAAGAAGACAGTTACAGACTTGAAACAAGTCTAATTATCGTAACAAATATTTAAAAATTATTTAATGCTAAAAGTCTTGTACAAAAATAGAATTACAAAGTATAATTGCATATAAATTGTCTGTGTTAATGTGAGATAAGTATAAATATGGCCGCACACACTGAAAACAATTATAAAAGTGCAAATTAACCATTCAGTCTTCACAAGAAAATTCCTGCAGACTTGAAACAAGTCTAAGTTATAACACTAGCAGACTTGAGTTCAATCGTGATTGCATCATAAATGACTCAGCAGTGCAGTCTAGCTATAGTCTACACACGACTGCACACTGCATGTACAGTGTGCATGTACATGTACTTGTATTGTGCTCATGCATCACACACTGCATATTCACTGTACATGTACTGTTGCAATCCAAGCCACCATTAGCGCGTAGGAAAAGGTGTGTAAAGCTGCACAAACTAGTCCCTCACCTAGTGCAGAATTTGGACATTCATACAATGAAGAGTGATAACAATGCTATATTGATGTTTAGAATGAAAAAAGATTACTTTGATGATAAATGCTTTACCCAAATCACGGGATAATGGAGGCAGTTGTGCATTTCATGCGTAGGAATATCGATATGTTAAGCGGTCAGTACAAAAGGTGGTAGATTTGAACAACAAGATTCAAGACAAGACAAGGCTACAATTTTTTGTCGTATCTGAGCCAAAATCTCAACATCTGCTGGAACATATTAGATCCTGAGTGACATGAGGGAGTTTACTGCATCTACTGGTGAGTTTAAATGGTTAAAATTAAAGTTATTTTCGTGAAATTTGAAGGGTTTATTTTTGGCCTACGCACATGCATGCAGTGCCCCCATTTTTGCACTGTCATGACTGTGCACATGTGTACGTACATGTAGGGCCTACTCCCCTTTCCTTCCTCCATGATGTAGGCTACGTGTATGGGCATATGAAATGGGTAGCCTTAGTTTAAAGTTAAGCAGTGTTGAACTCTCTCCCTGATCATGCTGATGAGCTATTCCTCCATGATTCTTGAAATTTAATGTCAAAATGGCGATGCCGGAAATTGGGCACAAAATCAAACATGGCACTTCGAGGGCCGGTTGTTTTTTGTTCAGGCTATTTTGCCTTATTTTTCTGGCAGCTTAAAAAATGTTAACGGCATACATGTACGCCAAAATAGGAAAATCATGTCAGAAAGTTTACTCATATCTGACAGTGAAACGGGTTAGTTAATGCAAGATTTTATGACCAGACACCTCATCTTAAAAAAATGTCCCCGTGAAAACGTGAACGGAGACATTATTCCGGCCGTGTTATTAAACCGAGACCCATTTTGTCCGCTTATCGGGGGATTTCATGGCAATAAGGGGCATTCCGCTGGTTCGTGTACAATGTATGTGTGTGACTGTACTGCTAAATGCACCTAAAAAACCAAAACAAATAGTTTTAAACACATGCAAAATGTATCTTTTTTTTAACACTAAAAGTCTCAAATCCTCAAATTTTAATATGATTTTGCATGCACCCTAGCCTAGGGGTACTTTTAGACTTGTTAAAGTAAATCTGAACTGTACCAAAATTATAAAATTGTTTTTTTACATCACAGATAGATGTTCCTGTACAGAAACTAATTGTTCGTATTTTGTGTTTTTTCCTTACAATTACAGGGGTGTACTTCGAGGACCAGTTACAGCTGATTATCTACAAGGGGATGCCGTGATTGGAACTAACTACCGAGCTTCGTTGATGTGCAGATCAATAAGAGTCCTTCATAAAGTTTCAAAGAGGAGTTGAATTTCATTGTTTGTCAAAACTGTATTAAATATGTACCAGTATATTTCATTGGAATATTACCGCAGAATAAATAAATTTTACCACAGGAATGTTACCACAAGAATGTTATTACACAAATATTACCACAGGAATAGTACCACAGGAATAGTACCACAGGAATAGTACCACAGGAATAGTACCACAGGAATAGTACCACAGGAATAGTACCACAGGAATAGTACCACAGGAAAAGTACCACAGGAATAGTACCACAGGAAAATTACCACAGGAATATTACCACAGGAATATTACCACAGGAATATTACCACAGGAATTACCACAGCCTTCCTGTCGTAAAAATGTCCCAAAAAACCACAGGAATTTCTTGTGGTAATTTCCTGTGGTATTTTTGTGGTAATACCACAGGACATTTTTGTAAGGGTAGTGCTGGATAGAAATCAAACCAGAGTCCAAGGGATACAGGTCGAGTCAATCATAACCAAAGCCAGCTGTTTTCCTCAATGTTTGAAATTTTTTTTTTAAATATTTGTATCCTCTTGAAAACAGACAATGGCCATATAGCCACAGTTTAAAAAAGACCACCTGGCCGGTTGTTATCTGTACGTGCATTCCTGCGCCTACTCAATCCATTCATGTTTCAACTATATTGTTCTTGAATGGGAGTGTAATGAATAGAAGGAACTTTTTCAAACAAAGCTTTCATTCAAACGAAAGGGGGCCTCCAAGTGCAATGACTGGCCCACTCTATTTAGTGCGGTGCCTATTGTTTGGTTGACGCTTGGCTGAACAGCAAATTCTTAATCTTAACCAGTTCGCGTCGGATGACGTGTATACATATGCAAAGGTTTTGCGGTATTCGGAATGGATGACTGATAAACACGCACTCAAGCGAGGCCGGAAATATCAGGGTGTGTTACCTGCAGATTACGGCCCGATTCCGCCTGAACCCGGCTGATGGCATCGAGGTTCGTGAAAAATAATCCTGCGCCTGGGTCCGGGTGAATGTCAAAATAATCCCGGCATGAACTAGTTAATTTGCATTTGCTACTCACACAACAGCTGGAGGGTAAACACGAAGCGTCTCACAGATGACGTGATCCAGATATGTCATCTTAGAGATGATCTCGTAGGTTACATCATCACGTCCAGGAGCCAAGGTATCGATCTCAGCGACCAACTTATCCTGGACTTCAGGATTGGTGGCCAGGAGGTAGGAAGCAAAGCCGAGGGTGGTGCTGGAGGTCTCGAACCCAGCCAAGAAGAAAATGAGTCCCTGGAGAGACATGGTCAGTGATTATCGAATGGTAAGTCATCCAACAAAACAACAGTTAAATAATAACAACCCATTGATATGACCACTGAGATGAAAGTTTGGTTTGGAAAGGCAGACTGGAAGTTGGATAGTACATGTGGTTTGTCATCACTAATTTTCAAACAAATGGGGCATTTTCAAGGGATTATAATATTCTACTTCAAAACCAATATTAGGAAGAATGTTTTTTCTCACCTTTAAGGACTTATATAAACATCTCCACCATTATTAACTTCCCATGAATGTGCAGTTTTTCTATGAATCCTCACAGTAATTTAAGGGATATTTAACCCGGGCTGGCAGCATTCATCTAGTAACCTGTTTTCAGTTTTTTTAAAGGCCCCAGTCCTGGAGGATTACAGTGGGTCAATAATAGCAGTAAACAGTTAGGTTGTACTCTGGACTCCACTAATCTCTTGGCAATTAGGATGCATTCAAGCATGATTATAATCACCTTTGTCAGCTGAGGTGATAAAGTCAAACTAAGGTTTTCATGGCATGGCTATGTTCAGACATCGTTTTAGTTAAAACGGTAAAAGTTAAAACGGTAATTCACCACAGGTGGCCGGTTGTAAAATTAAAACGTACCAAGCATTCACTGCCGTTCAGACACCGTTTTAAGTACAGCGAGTTCAACTCGAAGTGGTTTATCTCCATTTTGGGGTCACATAGAAACTTCCGCTCATTTACATAAAGCGCGCGCTAGTTCGTGTGTACACATTGATCTCCATTATATGGAGATCAATGGGATGCATCATGTACATGTATATTTATATTGTGTGTGCACAGCTTTCAACTGTTTGCCGGCGTACATGCTTCGTAACCATTGATCTCCATTGCAATTAATTGCTAGGATTGCGCGCACCACCATTACATGCATTACTGTCAATATGGTGTCGTCACGAGAGTTTCTTGTTCGAATAATTATGAAGTCAAAGCAGTGGACATGATGCAATGGTGAACAGCAAGTGCAGAAAGACGGACGTGAAGGCTTTGCACTGTATTTAGCAAAAATCATAGATGGCGACTGATGGACCACGCTAGAGCGTGCGTGCTGTGTATAGCACATGCACTGACGTGCAACCACGATTGTTTACACAAGACAAGGCACGCCACACCGGTTCAACCGTGCTGGCTAAAACAGGAGGCATTTTAGTAAACCGTTCAGACATCCTTTTAAAAGATAAAACTGTTCTGGTTTTAGCTAAACCTTCCATCCGAGGTGTTTTAAATCACTAATTTTAGCGGCGAGATAAAACCGATTCGGTGCAACTTTAAAACCGTTCAGACACCGTTTTAGCTAAAACTTTAAACCAAATCAAGTTCAACTAGTGTTTTAAGAGAATTTAAAACGGTGTCTGAACGTAGCCTTTGAGTTCAACTAGTGTTTTAAGAAAATTTAAAACGGTGTCTAAACGTAGCCTATGATGCACGATTTGGGGCAGAGGGAACCCCCTCTTTTGTGTTGGTTAGCTAGCTGTGCCAGCCAAGCCTCTGCTGGGACAGATAAGGAATTATTTTGTCTGAAAGCGATGCCAGTTCTGTATCTTGATAAAGTAGTCCAGGCCAAAGGTTATTTGGGAAAAATGGCTGACATGCGCTAATGCCCATTCTGATTTAATTTAACGCGTGCGCATTGTGCGACCAATGCGTTCATACGCGCACATTACTTATCCCGAATGACCCGTGACCCATGTCATTGTGCACATGTGCAGTTGAAATACTGAACTGGCTAATTGCGGTAAATAAAGCAGATTTCTTTTGCAGGAGCAGCATTAACATCAAACTGGCCGATATAATGAGCTCATTCTACACAGGTCATAGTGCAACACAGGCAGTTTCATACAGTCGTACTTCCCCAATACTTGCGAGGACAATGCTTTATGTTTTCTATTGTTCCTTTAATATAACTTGCAAGGACTGAAAGGTTTCTTTGTATTTTCTTTCTCCTCTTGTCCTCGGACGTATATACAGAACCTGTACATCACAGCAATATTCATGATGAGTGTGTGTTCAGCTGGCCATCAATGCTTTACAAAGAATTAAATTTGTGCACAATGGGAGCCCTCCACTGGGTTCTTTGTCCATGGTCTGGTCTATTCATCAGCATTTAATGACTGCTGCAAAGTGCCCCTTGCGTACGGATGACGCCTGTGGGCGCAAAAAAACTGTCACCAGGCCGGATGACGCCACTGGCTGCTGTTTGTGCAGTTTCAATCCATTGTTGGATTATTGTTTATGATATGCTTGACTGCACAAACACATTGTAGCGGTTCGATTTGGCTGCCAGAACCGCCGTGACACCCCGACGTCTCCCGTAAAATACTGTGCCCAAGGGGTTAATAAGCTCCAAGCTCAAGTTTTGTTATTCATCAGAAAAACAGCGGTACCACAATCAATATTGTACCTGGACAATATAAAGTGCTCCCTAATGGAATTTTCAGTTCCTTTTATATGGTCTTTCACTGCAAAACGTCAATCCAGGGTTTTTAAGAAGGGGCAAAGATTGTCACAGTGAAGGCAATGTGTTCCTTTAATTGGGCTGGACTGTACTATAAATATACCTACCTGTGACTTGACCTCGTCCATGGTCAAGGATTTCTTGCTCATCTTCTTGCGATGCTCCTCCTCCATTTTCTCCTCCTCAGTGGCCTCGGCTCTGTCTTCATCCGTCCTGTGCTGAGCATCCAACATCAGCTGCAGGAAGTCAACTCGCTGAAATCAACCCACACATAAAAACTTCCCATTAAAAGGCATGATAGAATATAATAATAATAATAATAAATTTATTTTGTGCAGAACCATCAACATGTTCTAATGCGCATTACAGTTAATTATGTATTAGAAATTACAAATTACAAATTAAACATTAATCTTAAAAAATAAGAACATTACATATACGTGTATTAAAAAACCACCGTAAAAACTTATAAAACTTAAACTACAAAAATGAAAAGCCTACACAAAATATGTAAAATAAACCGATAATACAAATTCAGAGTCTTATTCAAATGCTATTTTTAAAAGAAATGTCTTAAGCTTGGTCTTAAAACCTGGAAGGGACTGAACTGACAATCTTGGCTGGTAGTTGGTTCCCCAGTTTTTTGCATTCTTCCAGGTGGATGATCTAAAAGGAACCGACCCATAGACCGAAGGGAATAGTTGGATTGAATTTTTACTTTTAACATATCGATCTGGGAGCAAGATCATGAAGCGCCTTAAAAGTCAAAAGAAGGATTTTGAACTGAATGCGGAATTGTATAGGCAACCAATGTAATTGATGTAGTAGTGGTGTGACATGGCTCCACATACTCGTAGGCAGTTTTCATACTTTGTGAGATTCAACATGCATGAATAACAAACCTTTAAAAGTTTGAGCTCAATCCCTCAACCGATTCCTGAGAAAATAGTGAAAAACCTTTCTGTTGCAAGCATGATTTTGTGCATGTTAATATGGGCTTAGTTCAATAGTCCATATCAACAGGGGTGTGAGTGACTACGTATAAAAAGAGCTGAAAAAGCTGAAAGCGGCTGGCAAAAAGCTAAAATTTTGGAAAGCTCCTATACTTTTGTACACAGCAAGTGTATAAAAAGAGCTGAAAGTCAAAACAAAAACAGCTGAAATCAGCTACTAAAAGCTGAACTCTCACACTCCTGATATCAAAATAAGCCACAGCAATTTTGTTTAGGTCTTCATCATGCACATTCATGACATTGTTGAAGATAACAGCATTTCAGATAGAATTACATTTATTTATAAATTTTGAATTATATTTAAAAAATTTTGTGGGGCGCCCTCTTCCCGCAAAAGCTATATTTTATCGTTGTGTGGTTTTCATATTGTCCTTTATTAATATCTTCATTGTCTATATATTGTTATATATATGTACTATGTATTTTTATTTTTTTTGTGCTGTATCTTTTGTATTTTGAATGTTGTCTGGAGATCCATTTAACAGTGATTTGTTTCGCTTTTGGAAAATCCACGGGCCTGTCTTTTAATGTTCTTTTTTATCTTGTTTGCCCGATTATAAATAAATAAATAAATAAATAAATAAATAAATAAATAAGGCTCATCATGTCAATGTGTTAGTCGGGTCCATGGTTTATATTTGCCTCAAGGAACCCCTTAAATTTTTTTCTATTGGTCTATATTCACTTGTACATGTAAAAACACCTTTAGGCTAACACTTCAGGAATTCAAAATTTCAAAAATAGATTCTTTACAAATCTCACCCCTGATCAGTTTGTACGTTCCACATAAAATATTACACAATATGGTAGAATGTTTACACTTGGACCTTGGAAATTGGTCAGGTAACTAATTAATAAGCAAAGAACAGACATGATAAAGGCTCCAAGACCAAGGCAAGAAAGCTGAGGTCGTATCCCCATATCCGGTAAATGGATGCATGTGGACCTCTTCGGGAGTTACCTTCTCAGCTCCACTCCTCAATTCAACGGCCCGGTCAAACAAATCTTCAAAGAACTTCATCGTCTTCCGGTCAAATGTGGTCAAGTTGAAATAGTTCACAACAGGAACCAAAAAAGGAGCCACAACTGAGGAAATAAACAGAATGGTAGTTCAAACTCCACTTTAAAGGACACCAGAAATTTGGTAACAATCCTATAAATGATTCTGAACAAATATGATAAATACATTACAATATACAAATACGAGGTGCAATCAAAAAGTTCCGAGACTGTGCCTATAACAAGCAAAAACTGTACGCGATTTAAATCTGGCCGCCATCCCCTTCAAAGTAGTCCCCTAGTGCAGCGATACACCACTCCCACGCTTGGAAAACTCCCTGGAAATCCTGTTCTGTAAGCGCGTCAAGCACCATCTGCGATTCTTGCTGGATCTCCTCCGCAGTGTCAAAATGGTGACGTACGTGACCCTTCAGCTTTAACTTCATTTTGGGGAACAGAAAGAAGTCGCAGGGAGCCAAATCCGGCGAGTAGGGGTAGGGGAGCGACGATTTGTGTTGTTGCGGGCGAGAAACTCGCTGTGAGCGAGCGCGTTAATCATGTTGGAGCACCCAATTGCCAGCGCGCCACAGTTTCAGAACGGTGCAGTATAGAACCATGCAGAACTCAGCGTTGACAGTCTGACCCTGGGGGAGGAATTCACGGTGCACACTGCACAACCATGCGAATGTCAAAGAAAACGATGAGCATGCTCTTGGTTGCGCTCCTGACCTGACGGGCCTTCTTCGGTCTTCCAGACTGCGGGCTCTTCCACTGCGAAGACTGCTGTTTGGTCTCTGGGTCGTAGCCGTAGACCCAACTCTCGTCACCGCTAATGATCCTCGACATGAAGTTTGGGTCATATCGCGGGCCTGTTGACGGAGATCCTCGCAGACTTCGACACGGTGTTGCTTCTGCTCGGGATTCAGGTCCATGGTGAAATCAGAAATGCGCACGTACCAGTGGTCACAAAAATGCATGTAACACAGGTGCTGATGTTGATCAAGCGATGTTACTTGGAATACTTACTCACGAAAGTTATTGCTTACACCTGCTATATGCACATTACTGTGCTGCGCTCCGTTCGTTCGCAACAGGAACAGTCTCGGAACTTTTTGATCGCACCTCGTATTACTTTGGATTTTTTTCTTGCTAAGTTCCAACTCAAGCAAAGCACTTGTCCACACTGCAGGATACAGTATGCATGAGGGCATGCCAAACTGTGAACAGGGAAGGGCCCGTGCTGCGCTTGTAGTTTGGCCACGACAACTGAGACTTAAGACTGTACCTACCCGGTACCCCCCAAAACGGGTCATTTATGAGAGCTATAGGTGCCCAATGCCTTACTCGAGGCAACTACTGACAAAATTATAACATGCGTGTACTTACGTAATGCCACAAGTGCAATGCTCAATCTGAGTTTGAAGATGTTTTTGGCATGGAGGTAAAAAGGGTGGTTCTCGTTTTCCTGCGAGTTGATTGTCAGACCGAAGGCACACTTGCCAATAGCATCAATCAGAAACCCACCAAAGATCCTGGAAAATAAAAGTATGTGTTGTTTGTTGTACTGATAAATAAACTGTTTCTCTCGGTCCCATATAAAATAAGACCTAAATAACACTGTGAACCCCTTGGATGTGGTTTTCTTATTAAAAATGGATAGAGAGATTAGGAACATGGGATTTTGACAATGGGCATCCCAAATCACATCCTACGCTATTCAAAATTTCATCTGAAGCCTGATAACTATTGTCCCACCTTAACCCTAATCCCTTAGGCCCTTATTGCTAGGAACCATCCTCAATCCTCCAAAATCTTCAAAAATCCTCCGGTGCTTCAATCACCATTCATCCTCAATCCTACAAAATCCTCCGGTGCTTCAATCATATTTTAGAAAGTTTTAAATCATGTAAATTATATTTTACCAAAATTATGATTAAAAAAATGTGTCAGTTTGACATAACCAGTTTGACGTAACAGGACACGTCCATATTTCCATTTGTGTGTTTTTTCAATACTTGAAATATAAATATGGGAAATTCACAATGTGTACTAATTAAAAGATATACTATGCAACACAAGAACACCTTTTTATGGTAGTCAGTGTCCAAATATAGCAGAGACAGCAAGAACAGACATAAGAGTGGACGTAACATGGACACTGTGTCCACTGTTACGTCCACACATGCATGTTTTTATTGTTCTTGCTGTTTCTGAGCTATTGAGCATCAAGTGTCTTTTAGTTAGTACATATAGTAAGTTGCATAATTATTTATTTAATGACAAAAAATTAAGGCAGTCTGGACATAACATTTAGTACTAACATGGTGTGACATAAAAATGCACATCTCCATTTTGTAACATTTTCAAAATTTATATAAATAATTATGCAAACTCACTCTGTATACTAATTACAAAACACAAACTGCAACACAAAAAACAATTGTTATGATATTCAATATCCAAATGCAGCACAACAGCAGAAATATATGTATGGTCATAGTCTAACATGGTGCCCATGTTACGTCTGCACCGATTTTTCAAATTCTTGCTATTTCTGCTATATTTGGACACTGACTGCCGTAAAAAGGTGTTTCATTGTTGCATAGTGTGTCTTTTAATTATTGTACGTAATGAATTTCCCAAATTTATTTATTAAAGTGTTGAAAAAACACACAAATTTAAATGTTGGACACGGTGTCCATGTTACGTCCATTTTACATTCAAAATAACACACTTTTTATCATATTTTTGTTAAAATATAACTTACATGATTGAAACTTTCTCAAATAATCTCACACCCAAAGACGGATGTCACATGAAATAACTGAATTAAATGTGATGGTTTTAATGATACGGTCATATAACACACTGTGTCCCAACCTGGTGGAATGACCCATTTAACAGCGTTAATCTCATTGTGATTTTGTTAAAATCACATCTAGCCAATCGCTCCGTGTCCATTTCTATATCGAAAATCACATCAAAGGGTTTCTTTTGCGAGTAAAAATAAACAAAGATACTGATAAGTTGGGAGACTGACAATTTGGGAGACCGCCAACATAGGGCAAGATACATGTAGCTTAGTTGGTAGAGTGCCGGTACGGTATTCCGGAGGTCGCAGGTTCGAATCCCGCTCATGCCAGTTTCTTTGTCCACTTCAAAAATGTATTCAAAATAGACTCGATATTGGTAAGTGAAACATCAGGCAAACTTGGCCATTTTAAATGTTAAAATTTAATACAAATCACGTGCATTCGAGCTGAACTCAGTAGTGACTTTGAAGTATTTGAAGAAATAGCTATCACAAGAGAATTTTATAGTACTTTTTGGAAGGGGTGTGTTTGGAACATAAAGCTTAAAATATAGACTCACTCCTTCATTTCAAGGTTCTTGCCCTCCTCGTTGTACTTGGTGATCTTCCTAATCGTGGGATCCAGGCAATCGTTGATGAGTGGCACCATCTGATGAAAAATGATAACATGAAATAAATGTACTTGCAGGAAGTGCAGACAGGCCCAAGTTAGGGGTGTGCATTTACGGTAGTAAAAGAACCGGGTACCCAATTGAAAAAAATACGGGTACCTGGGTACCCGTTAAAGAAACCCAACCCAAAACTTCCAATCCCGGAAGTCGTAATAATTTCTTTCTCTGAGATTCAAAAAGTCTGACTTTAGACAAAAACTACGACTGGTAAATTCCCTTTATTGTCAACTTTGAAAACAACTTCTTTGCAATACAATCGGCATAATTTGGTCTAATTGCGGTGAAAATGTTAATTTTTTAGCTGTCTACCATGAATAGAAATTGCACCATTTTTGTAGACTATCGGATCGCTTGCGCAATGTCATTTGGTGATTTTCTTTAAAACGTCTCCCGCAGTACGAATCACCGAGCCACCGAGTGGTCGATTATCTTATTTACGCTATAGATAAAAAGTTCGGAAGGATGATTTCACTTCGACATGAACCTCGCTTACAAGGAAATTAATTTTAGAGAATTTGCTGGTAAAAAGAAAGTATCACCGATTTAAGGGAAAAGAGGGGTTACAAAAAAATCGCTGATTTCAAAAACGATATCGGCGATATCTCGATTTTTCGATTTTAAAAAACATGTAGCCGATTTCGATTTCTGGGCGGCGAATATCGCATCATTGCGATTTTATCGTCGTATCGCCCAGCACTACTCCCCGTTAACATCTGGTATTCTTTATGGGTACGTGATGTTGGAACCAGTGAATTGGGATAGTCTTGCATTAGTGCCGTTTTGCACCAAGTACAAGTCACACCAACATTATATTGGGCATTCCTTTCCATGATGATCTCAGTTGGACAAATTTTATTAATAAACAACTTTTCTTCTAATATTTAGTCAGGAAATACAACTAGGCTAACATTTATAAGTAGAAAACACATGCCATTGGCTTTGTATTTACAGTCGCAGACCATTCTGCTGTGTTTTATTCCTCCATGGCTATACCAACACATCGAAACATGAACAACCACGAAATTCTGACGCATTTAAAAAAGGCTAATGTGGCTTTGCACATGCGCATTTTCAGCGCAACCACGAACATTTGTGCACGTATTCTTCGACGATGAAACATTTCTCGCCTGTTGCAGTTTACCCTTGTATGTATCTCTTTCTGCGAGACTAATCATATCACGATTTCGTGACCCGACTGGGTATTTTTTGTTCATTAAATGCAGGAGTAGTTACATCATCAGTATGTTTTCGTGAACCGCCATTTTGTAGCTGAGAAATGGATGTCGCATCGATGCTAACTTTTGGAGGAGGTCTCAATCCTTGTCACGAACCGCACGGGACCCGCGCGATTTGGTGACAGGGATACACTTTCACACGGCACCGAATCCGTGCGTTGGTGACATCGATGCCATTTCATCGCACGGGACCCGTGTATCCAGCACTCGTGTGAAATGGGCTTAATTATATGCTTTGTACAGGAGTGGAGGGCTCAAATTTCATACAAATATCCACTAGACAATTGGACTGGTTTTAG
The DNA here is from genome assembly GCA_037893225.1 of Hippasteria phrygiana. Taxonomy (NCBI): domain Eukaryota; kingdom Metazoa; phylum Echinodermata; class Asteroidea; order Valvatida; family Goniasteridae; genus Hippasteria; species Hippasteria phrygiana. Next base: position 1,454,597 of record JAZGUH010000313.1, read on the forward strand.
ACCAGAGTAATTTTTTTCACGACCATATGACGATGTTCATTGCTGAGAGAAGTCTGCGTCATTCTGTAGCTTGCGCATTGTAAAATAGAACAGCCAACTATTTCTGCCATGAAATAAGAACAAAGTTATTTTTGAGAGCTATTTTAAGTCCCCTGTAGCGCAGCACAGCCAGCTTGGGCCATTTTTCTAAAAGTCGTCGCTGCAGGCAGCAAACAAATCTGACGTCATAACACCTTGCACCTTTTGTGTCTAGCACTAGATGTTATGACGTCAGATGTGTTTGCTGCCCACAGCGACGTCTGCAAGACCAATGCCTAAATTACAGAACTCGGCCCAATGGTCCAGTGCGAATTTGAAGCCAACCCATACATGTATGTCTATAAACAAGGCCAACCTGATATTGCTAAATATATTTTTGTAGTACGCTGGCATGGTTTTCTTGAACATGAAGCTTAAAGGTAGTACGTTTGCTTTTGCTGTAATTTTCAGAAATAAATGTTAACTTTACAGCGTGCTCGCAAACACTGTAACACTGACCTGTTCAAAGTTATGTTTGCATCTATATGCTGGAAAAATATAGAACAAATTCTGTTCTAGTAGTCTGGTTCCTCGATCCTACTAGAAAATGAAGCAATTTATAGACATCAGGGAATTATCAGGTCGGGGAACTAGACTATTTCAAACGATTGTCGGCCAACAATTGTTAGGAAAATTACAAATTTCCACTTTTCTTGAAAATGACACCAGGTGCCATGATTTCACAGGATGCTTGAGACTTCTATTTACTTACAGTCTATAGTACGGTATTTTGTAATCACTATTTTTGTTTTTCGATGTTTACAAATTTTATATGAGGTGCGATCAAAAAGTTCTGCGACTGTTCCTGTTGCGAACTGAGTGCAGCACAGTAATGTGCATATAGCAGGTGTAAGCAATAACTTTTGTGAGTAAGTATTCCAAGTAACATCGCTTGATCAACATCAGCACCTGTGTCACATGCATTTTTGTGACCACTGGTACGTGCGCATTTGCGATTTCAATATGGACCTGAATCCCGAGCAGAAGCAACACCGTGTCGAAGTCTGCGAGGATCTCCGTCAACAGGCCTGGGATTACCCAAACTTCATGTCAAGGATTATCAACGGTGAAGAGAGTTGGTCTACGGCTACGACCCAGAGAACAGCAGTCTTCACAGTGGAAGAGCCCGCAGTCTCCAAGACCGAAGAAGGCGCGTCAGGTCAGGAGTGCAACCAAGAGCATGCTCATCATTTTGTGATATTCGCGGGGTTGTGCACCGTGAATTCCTCCCCCGTGGTCAGACTGTCAACGCTGAGTTCTACGCTGCACCGTTCCGAGGCATCTGAGGGAGAACATTCGGCGGAAACGGCCTGGACTGTGGTGCGCTGGCAATTGGGTGCTCCAACATGACAACGCGCCCGCTCACAGCGCGATAAAAACGCAGGAGTTTCTCGCCCGCAACAACACAATTGTCGCTCCCCAACCCCCCTACTCACTGGATATTGCTCCATGCAATTTTTTTCTGTTCCCCAAAATGAAGTTCAAGCTAAGCTTAGGGTCGCCGTTTTGACACTGTGGAGGAGATCCAGCGAGAATCGCAGATGGTGCTTGACGCTGTTACGGAACAGGATTTCCAGGGAGCGTTCCAAGTTTCGCAGGAGCACTGGAAGCGGTGTATCACTGCACAAGGGGACTACTTTGAAGGGGATGGCGGCCAGATCTAAATCACGTACGGTTTTTGCTTGTTATAGGCGCAGTCTCGGAACTGTTTGATCGCACCTCGTATACTATACCTTTAAATTGTGCACTTATTCTTTCATTTCACGGCTCTTGCCCTCCTTGTTGTGTTATATGACACCTAAGCAATTAGGTTTTTGATCATTACCAAAGCTACAATGTATGTTGTACCTTTAACTGATAATCACATTGCACTCCAAGAACCAAGAAACTGGCTAATTACCGATCATAATTATTAGTGCATTTATTGACATTGTGCTCTCTCCAGCACCAGCCTGTTCAAGATCACATTACATTATCTACATGTAAAAGAAACAAATAATATATTACAATGCAAACAAATTATCGGCCATGGGACAGGGTCGAGTTGTTGAACTCACCAGCTTCATCTTGGATCCACTGAATGTTGGACTGAAGATGCCACGGACGTCCTTCCAGTGGTTATCTCTCAGGACGGTCAGGGACTTGTGAAATGGCTTGTTCTCAATCCCAGGATTCTATGACGATGGACACAAGCAATCAAACGTCAAACGGACGATGATGAAAATACTGTAACAACCCCACAAGCCTGCAGGGGCCTAGGGCCTACTCTCAAAAACCCTTTGCTGTGACGGCAGAAAAACATGGCTTAATTGTCACATCCTTGATGTCCGGAGCTATGTACATGTATGAATGTGTGCAAGGGCATGGTAAGTCAATTACATCACAATTGGTTATTTTTGTGGGAGAGACCACACCCACACAAGTTTTCTTTCCTACGTCTTTCCACTCATTGATTTGTGTGTATTTAGAAAATTGTCACGTAAACATGTGTTAATTGGCTTTGAGCCCCCTCGCCCCCCCCCCCTTTCACCTATTTTTTTGGTGGATTTTTTAAAGGGAAAAAAACTAGGAACCAGTAACAACTATATAATTTAACCCCTTGAGTACGTGTTTTGACGCTAGACGTCAGGGTGATGTCGCGGCAGCTCTGGCAGCCAAGCGAAACGGCCACAATGTGTTTGTGCAGTCAAGCGTAACATACACAATTATCCAACAATGGATTGAAACTGCAAACAGAATGCAAAAGAATGCCAGTGAATGTTGTTTCCTGGTAAATATCCTAGGGATGTAGTCGAGTCCATCACAAGTCCCTGCAAGTCCCTGCAAGTCCCTGCAAGTCCCTGCAAATCCATCACAAGTCCATCACAAGCCCTCCACTCCTAATTCCAATCACAAGCTATTCAAATGAGCTTTGACAAAGGCATTCTTTTGTCATTGTTCTTCCAGTTATTTGCGACCGGCTTTTATTATGAAAGGACTTGCGAAAGGACTTGCAACTCTGCTGTTCCCTATGATGTCAAAATGTTAGAATGAATATTAGTGTATTAGCGTGCACGAGCGGAACTTGCCTCCCACGCAGTAGCATTTTCAGCTTTTTGTGTCAGAAAGAGCAAACAACATCTGTGAACCATCCTAAAGATACCCAGCACGATATGGGGCACAGGGGTACCCCCCCCCCCCCTTTGTCCCTATACCCTATACACACTTCAGACATAAAATTGTTACCTAATACACCCCCCTAGATTTCTGTAAAGAATTCCTGAGTTTTCAGGAATACAATGACCAACACAAAAGAGGGGGGTTCCCTTTGCCCCATATCGTGCTTCATATGGTCCTAAAACCGCCAGGGGGGTCAATTTGCCGCTGGATACGCCACTGCTCCCACGGACGTACGCATGTACGCTGACCCGACCTGACCTGGGAATCATAAGTTCTATTAAAGATTCAAAGGTTGATCAGCTCAATGTCATTGGGCCAGGTCACAGTTCATGCAACTGCACGCTGGATGAAACAGTGAAAGCTCAGCTTGCGCCTGGCCTGCTGGCGATCAGTTGAATGCTTCCAAACATATGTGACCCACTCTGGAAAAAGGTATATTATGTCGCAAAATATGAAAAATGAGTTTTATATATGTTTGGAAAGCCCGCAATGTAAGCTTTCATTTGGTACATTATAGAGCTCCAAAGCCCTTTCTGTTCTGGAGATATCGCGTTTTTGCATATTAATTAGTTCTATGGAGTTCAAATTGCATAACAGAGAAAACAGGCTTTGAAATAGCTAGTTCTAATACAATGCAATGGAATAATGTACTCTAAAAGGCTTATTTGTTTCACTGTATTCACTGAAATCAACATTGTTGCACACCAAACCTGAAACTTTAGATATTTAAGATGTCATTTAAGGCAAAAAAAAAAATGAATTTTGACAAAAAATGTCACTCTTTTAACATTGAAAGGGCCATTACACGTAAATGCATAGTGCGACTTATATCACCTTTTTCTGGAGCGGGTCACATATGACAAAGTGTTGTTTTGTAATAATTTGTATTTAGCGCATACTCCATGGGCGTGAAACTTTCAAATGATTATGACATGACCTGATCTGGGACATGGATATATGTACCATGGAGATGAACTAAGGATGGGAATTTACGTTGAATTTGAAAAAAGTTCAGCAAAAGTTTCATGTGGCGTTTAAACGTTTAGTCAACAATTGCAAAAAGGCTGCCGCCCGTCCCAGTATTTGTGTAGGTTGTAATTATAAGAGAGGTGCTGTCCGCATCCAGCATTGATCGTGGCCCAGCGGCGTGTTGAAAACATCAAACACAAATAATTGTATACGCAGTGTAGTACTAAAGGCGTTTGTGTTTCTTTGCAAGTTTTTAATTTCTAGATTCTTTGCAAATAAAACTAAAATGTAGATTGCATAAATACAAGGTCCAATTTTTAAAATTTGGGAAAATTTCTCCACGGATTTGAATTTTTTTCGTTAAAACGTTTAAACGTCCCATCCTTAAGATGAACGTACACTGCAGGTTCAGGTCAAGTTGGGTCAGGTCGTGTCATGTACGTACAACGTGCGTTTGGATGATAAAATGGTGAACACTCTGCATCTGGTACATACATGCCCTCAATAAATTTCTAGGGATCTATTTTTAGGTCATCTGGCTAATGAAAAGGTAAAAACCTTCCTATTGGTGAAACTTGAAAAGTCCTTGATGCACAATTGCTTTGCCATGTCGACATCTCCGATCAGCATAAAGGGGCGCCATCCCATATAAAAGCTGACAAACAATCATAAAAACAAAATGACAATTAAAATATATGTGACCCGCTCTGCAAAAAGGGCACTTATGTTGCAAAATTTGAAAATAGTGTTTTATATATAGCTGGAAAGGCCATTTTATAAGCTTTCATATGGTATGTCTGAGGTCTCTAGCATTTTGCAATCACGAGATATTTGGAAATTTGCATGTTTGTTTTCAGGAATTTCTTGGAATGACTTAAGGAGAAACAAGCCATTTAAAAAAACAAAAATCAAAGCAATAGATTGGGGCACTCGACAAAAACACATTCTTTTTCCAACTTTATTCACTGAAATCAAAGATTTGGGTTATGAAATAGAATAATATAGGTATCAAAGATGCAAAAAATTCCCTCTCTTCAAAATCACTTGTTTAAAGAATTTTTCACCCTCTTCCATTGAACGGCCCATAACTTGTAAAAGCATACAGCGACTTATGTGCCCTTTTTGCAGAGCAGGTCACATATAGGTAATAATGTCACCAAAAACCAATAAGTTACAACCAAACCTGATACTGAAATTGAAATTGAAAATTCATCACAGGGAGTTCTTGGGAGTTGTAATCGAGTTGTTCTTGTGAATTGTGCCAAGAAATAAAGGCCTAGTGCCCCGAAATCCCAGAAACAGAGTACCTGTATTCCTTTTGTCAGGTGTGAGAAGACCCTACGTACGCACGTCCACGTTACATAATGAAAATACAAATTTGTTAAAGAGCACAGATAGTATCTATAAAACAAGAAGATTTATTTGGCCTTGTTACAGTTTTTAAAGGTTGCTCCTGTTTTATGTTTAGTAAATAAATAAATTGTAGAAATTGTAACTAAGACGCACTTCTTACCCGATTATCTTTCCATACTTGCTTAACTTGTCTTCATTATATCCACAGAGTCCCTGTGAAAAGAAAAGTAAAAAGACACCAAAAACTGATCACATTTGTCTGATTTTGAACAGACATGAACTAGGAGTTGCATTAGAAACTTCAACGAAGCTAGTCCAGGTAACTTGGCTTCAAGTACCAACTTTTTAAAACATTTGTTCTTAGACCTGTAAGTAAGTCAAGCAAGTATACATGTACTGCAGTAAAAAGTATCCATTAAATACACTGACCCAGCTGTTCCACCTACAACATCTCTTGTCCAAAAAGTCACAGAAAATTGTCATTTTAAGTAAACACTGAAACGGGTCCATAGACTTTATCGCAAATACCGCCTGGTTGAGACATCACAATGGTTACAAGGGATTGTGGGAAGGAAATGCGCACAAATATTAGTCCTGTTTCCTTCCCACAATCCCTTCTAATGATTGTGATGTCTCAACCAGGGCCCAATTTCATGGCTCTGCTTACCGTTAGCGAAAAATCCCCGCTTACTGTAGCAGAAAATTCCGTGCTTACGCAAGCTTATTTCACGCGTTAGCGGGGAATTTTGGCTCCTGAGCATGCGTACATCCCGTAACTAAGGATTCTGTGCTTACAGGGTTAGCGCAGAATTTTTCCGCTAGCGCTATTAGCGCAAAATGGTGATCGTAAGCGCGGAATGCTGTGGTTAGCAGAGCCATGAAATTGGGCCCAGGCGGTATTTGCGATATGGTCTATAGTAACAAGCATGACAAGTTAACAAACCTATCATTGTGTTATCTTTCCAAACAGTGAAAAATCCAGGTACCGTAATTTTCGGAATATAGGCCGCGGCTTATACGCTGATTCTCACACTGAAAAATGTCCCCGCCGAGAGCCGTTTTTTTTTCAGCGTGGCGCGCCGCAGCGGGCTGCCAGTGCTGGAATGCAATGAATATGCAATGTATGCAAATATTCTCCTTTTGTTATGCAGGACTCCTAATCCGGTCGGCGGCGCCGGGGGTCGGCGGGCCGCAGCGCGCCGACCCCCTGCGCCATGCGGCGGGGGCGGCGCGCCCCGGCGTGCTGACTAAAATAATACTGGTATTGAACCTTATACTCCGGGTGGCTTTATATACGGCAACATTTGAAGAATACAATCAGTCACAGAAGCCGCGCCTCAGCCCGGGCCACGCGTGCAGGCGGCGCTCTAGGCCAGGCAGTCATGTTTTCGTTAGTTGCCGTTTACGTTCGATCTACTCGGCGTTGGAAATAAAGGAAACCAGTCCAGAGGGACCGAATAGACTTGCAAATGTACAGTTAGTACTGTTCACACCTCACAAATCGTGTGGTGCGTCTGTTCGTTTTTGTCTGTTTTATCGTTGTGTAATCCATGTTGTTTATTATTTCACAGGTCAATTGGTGACTGTTGAGCTCAGATTAGTGGTTAAAGTTGTCAAATTTTTTTTTTATTCCCCCCCCCCCCCCCCCTGTCAAAAAAAAAAGAACAAGAAGAACTGCCACGCAGCCAACCCAGCCAGGACACTCATCCAGCCCGCAAAAATTGGTAATTTTGAGGACTTAATATGAAAGTTTATTTGCAATTGGCTCCGTGCTTCCATGGACAGTACGTCGCCGGTATTACGCACCGCACTCCTCGTTCATTTGATACTCGTATACTAGTGGGATTGCTTTGTCTGTTTGCAGACTCTCGATAATTGCATTTTCAATAAGAATATTATAGCGGGAACCAGACACCGCGAGGGGGTTTTCGAAACCCTGGCTTCGTCTCCGACTTCGGCTTTGTCTCCGATTTCTGAATAACTGAGAAGCAAACCAAATGGAAATATTCTAAATGTTGGTCCATGTTCTGCTTCAGGAACATTCATTCGGTTGATTATGAAAGCAAAAATTAGAATATTTCAATTTGGTTTGCTTTTTAGTTATTCAGAAGTCGGAGACGAAGCCGAAGCCGGAGACGAAGCCAAGGTTTCGAAAAAACCCTTAAATTGAAGTCAGGTAAGATGGCGTCGATATTGACCCCCAAGTCGCCTTTTCTTTCCGCTGAGGGGGGTAGTTTTGCACGGAGCCCACAGTGACACTCCTTTGCGTGGTGCTTACACTTTAGGATTGCATGTGTAGTGGAACCATTTACATACTAGCGCTTCAGCATGCAGCATGATGGTTGGATGTCGTCAGTGCCGCGGTGCGGCTTATACGCGGGTGCGGTTAATACGCCAACTTTAAATCTTAATTGCAGATTTTTGCGTGCTGCTGTTTATACTCTGCGCGGCCTATATTCCGAAAATTACGGTATATGTATTCAATTTTACTACATTGTACATGTATACATGTACAATTCTAAGGGCGTAAATTTGTCTATAAATGGGAGGGGGAAATAATGATGAAATTCCCAAAACCTGCCACCCGTGGAAAATTTGAAAAAGGAGGGGGGAGGGGGAAAAGAGAGGGGGGGGGGTTTGACAGGCATTAGACACTTTCTATCAATTTACATGTTGTGTATTAATTACTTTCATTATACATGTAACCCGAGGTTCACTTCCAAATACAGGAACCAATCACAGTAATTAACTCCTTATGGAAAGAAAACTCCCTTTTCACAAATTCAGGATTTGCATGCACAATTAATGATGTTTTATTGTTAAAGACATCTCAATCAAATAAAGATAAAACACAAAGTCTAAGTACAATAGGCCGGTCATACTAATCACCGTCAACACGCAAAACACCGTCAACACACCGTCAACACACCGTCAACACACCCAAAACACCACATAAACACATTCTTAACTGACGAATGCGGTAAAAAACTGTAAAGTATGGGTCAACACGAGATTTGGGCTTAAAAATAATAGGTTAAACGTCTGAAAATGCGATTTCTTTCTTCAATAAAACGGACCTCTCCATGCAGATCCGAAATGGGCAGCCGTGCCTCACTTAGCCATGTCGCGGGCGCGCGGCGCGCACGTGCGAAGGCAAGATGGCGGCCAACGGCCGTGCTGCTTAGAGAAAATTTTTCCGCGTGAAAAACTTATATTTTCATAAATGAAATGTGACTTTTAACCGACAGAAATTCTAATTTAGCCTAGGCATTACATTTCTATACCTCTTCTGTTAATTTAGAATGTGTTTTGGGTGTGTTGACGGTGTGTTGACGGTGCGTTGACGGTGTTTGTGCGTGTTGACGGTGATTAGTATGACCCCAATAGGCAGGATCCTGCAAGTCTAAATTAACAAATTGAGCTCGTGATAATATTAGGGCGCCAAATATCCAAACTAAAACCGCGAAAACTACAGCGAAGAGTCCATCTTCAAGGGCGAAAAGCAGACGTCATGGAAGGTGGGCAGAAAAGTTCAAGTAGCTGGCGATAATCTCAAGAGGAGGCCGCCCTCGTCATTTGCCGTAAAATTAAACCATGTACTTGCGTGATCCCGCAAGCGGTGGAGATAAAAAGGGCTGGGTCGGTCCTTGGACACCACAGCAGGGTTGGTCTCGGACGTACTGGAGTAGATAGCCTAGTGCGGGTTGCACCAAGGGTGATCAAGCGTCTAAACAGCCAGTGACGTTTTGAAATGGTTCCTCCAGTAGTCCGAGCCTAAAACAGAGAGCCAACATTCGTGCAAGAGGAGGTGAACTTATGCAGTTGGGATCCTCCAACGAACAACAAAGAAAAATGTGCAGAGGCTGACGAAAATGTGAAGAGCAGGCGGTCAGCACAGTGGCAGAGCTGGAAATGCTGGGCTTTGCCAAACTTTCGGGGCAAGCCAGCACCCAGACCATGCTCTGATCACATGATCAGCCCAGGTTCTCATTGGCCAAGTTTAAAACCGTCACACATGACAATGTACCTGATTGGTCACTCAGTAACTGGGCAGATAGGACACTCAGCAGAGTCTTGTGGTTTCACAGCTTCTGGAAGCTGTGAACAACAAGGGGGATTAAGTGTCCCAACTCCCAGCTTATCTCCCAAAAGCCTGCTGGGGGTAAGTGTACTCTGGGGCAATGCCCCCAATAAAACCAGAGGTTCCCAGAAGGTGGGTAAAAGATCAAAGGATGACCTGAGATAAAGATAGGGGGAATCAAAGGTCTGCTGCAAGGCAGGCAGACATCAAAGGACTGTGGAAACAAAAGGGGGAGGGATTAAGGGTACTACTGGACACAGCATACCATGTCCTAAGAACAGCATTATGCAGGCTCAGGAGAACAGAATCAGTGGAAATATAAGACACATGAATAATAAAATAAAGAAATAATTTAAATGTAGTATTATAACCCAAGACCTCCCTTGGGTCGGGGTTACATACATGTACATATCTTTGGGGACAGAACCATTTATAGGGGTATTTTGTTCGCACTAAGATTTTAGAAATTATATGTACTATAGATTTAGTCCACTGAATCTATAGTAAATTTAATGCATTTTTATACAGTTGGTACTTACTTTTAGAAAGGCCACTTTCCTTTAACCCATAACCCCCATGAGGTGTTCTCTGAGCACCCTGCCAAATGCAACAGAATGCAACACAGCTGAAATAAGAACCCTGCCAAATGCAATGTTGCACTGTGCAGTGAACTCATCTGTACCAGCCTTGTTGCTGGAGGCTTTTATGTAAAAGAATGCATCAGACCAGGAGACATATGCCTTGACTGCTAAATGCAACAACTTTTTACCATTGGTGCATTCTGTTGCATTTAGCAGGGTTAGGGTTAATCACTGGGAGGAAGCTTTAAATGACACTTCCAACCATTCAAAACCAGATGTTTTAATTTAAGACAAAACAGCATTTTTTACCACAATTGAAGAAAAAAAGGTTACCTATATGTTACCTCACTTCAAACAAGTTATTTTAGTATAAATGTAAAAGAGTACATATGAAAGTGAAAAGAGTAAATGCAGTGGAGACGGGAACCAGTTAAATGTCAGTTGCAACACTAACCGGGACACAAAAAATGTCCCTTTTGAACCCCAAATTTATGAAATGACCCATACATTGAGCCCCATTAAATTTTTCAACACATCCCCACCTTTTAACCATGATGTCTAAATGTATATCAACATCTATGCTTATTGAATTCTATACAAAAAGAAACTTAAATCAGTGAAGCCCATTACAACATGTACGTTTGCCAATAGTAAATAGCAATTTCATAGCAATCAATTAAATTTGTAATTTTAACTTTTATGTAACACTTTTTGTCCGAACCATGCCAACCTCATAGAATAACCCCCTTTTTGACCATTCTTCTGGGGCTTTTAAATGAAAGTTGTATTTCCATATTCTGGCCTCTTAGTCTTTTAATTGTCCTCTTTGCTTTTTTTTTTCTTTTTTTTTTGGGTGGGGGAAGTGGGTCCATTCCACCCCCAGTGTACGGGCCTGCCTTAATTTTGACAACACTTACTTGCTTGTGAGAGAAAATTGCAATAACATGACCGACGAAAGGCACAGGTTTTGGTCCAGAAATACCCAACCCAGCCCAGTACTGATGGCGCCAGTAGTCATAGCTGAAATACAATAAAATCAAATGCATATTAACAATGTACATAATTAATGCAAGTTTATTCAGTCAATTTATTGTTACGAAAACGTTTGAGATCGTTTTGGCTTTATAACAAATGAAAATGTGGACTATAAATCAAACAATTTTTGCTAAGCTTGACAGTGCTGGAACTTCATTCAAAAAAGGTTCTTATTCTCAGGATCACAGAGTCATTCGTTCGCTACTGCAGTCATCTTTGTAAGCGTTAAGGCCAAGTAAAAAACACACCAGTTGATCGTCCCCGCCCGCACCTTTTTTTGAATCCGTATGCTTTTTTTTTTATTCGTTACTTTTTTCCCTTAAAAAAAGCTAGATTTATCATGTATTTCGCTTTATCTTGGCACCATTCTTTTCATGATCGATTTCATTTTCCGATATTTAAGACTTCTACAAAGCCAGCGAGGCTGGTAAGTTCACTGGTATTCGTGATATGCGAGCTGAATAGTTTGTTGAAATGAACAATTTGTTACTTTAACAAAATACATAGACTATTTAACATGGATATTTTGACTCAACTAACTAGTAGAGTAGAATAGCCAATAACAAGCTGGCGGTCATTTTGGACTGACAATTTAGTGACCATTTTATATTTGAATGCTTGGCGACCAGCTTTGAAAAAAATTAATAAATAAAAAGGCCCTCATCCTCTTTTTGAAAAAACCCCAGACGATCAACTGGTATTTTTTTTTTACTTGGCATAGCCTCGCATTAATTTTTAAAGATGGCATCCATGTAAAGTTCCATTAGGAACGGCACAGTCCTATATAGACTTTTTCATACACATGACCAGGCAGGAGGAAATGTTAACAAAACCATCACTTGTGGACAGCCTAGGGCAGGTACCACATACGCGATGAGCCACACTTGACAGGGGCCAATTTCATATAGCTGCTTAAGCACAAAATTTGCTTAAGCACAACAAAACCTTGCTTAATAAAATCAGGTTACCAGCTAAAACTTCACGTGGTATATATTGCTTGTGACTGGTATTTAGCTGTTGTTTGCTTAGCATAAAAATCACATGGAATTTTGGCTGGTAACCTGATTTTACTAAGCAAGGTTTTGTTGGGCTTAAGCAAATTTTGTGCTTAAGCAGCTCTATGAAATTGGCCCCTGGTTTTCTTGAATAAGCACTTAATTATTACCATCACTACACTATTCGGTATCAAAGTTCCAATGAACATAAAAGTCATTGTAACTGCAGGTCATGTTTTTTGTTCAATATCTTCTTAATACTGCAGTTAATGCAGTTTTTTTAAATGTATTTTCTTGGGTTGCTACATTTAAAAAGCATGGACAAACTATCTCAAAAAATTCAAAACTTTGGCTCAAAAAATGATGAAAAGATTATACTTAAATGTAGTGTACACGATTGGTAATTCTCCAATTTTTTTTTTACTGAATTATTACGAAATACCTTACTAGACTGTAAGTTAATAGTAGTCTCAATCATCCTGTGAAATTATGGCACCAGGTGTGCTGTCGTTGTCAAGAAAAGTGGAAATTTATATCGTCTTCCAATGATTTCCAGCTGGAAATCGTTGGAAAACTGCCCTAGCTGTAGCCTTTAATCAAGGCGCGCGTGGCTACCCGGACGAGTGGCACGCTGGACATGCTGGCATTTAGGGCGTGTCACGTGTCCAGCTGGTAGCCACGTGCGCCTTGACTAAAGGCTATCATCCGCCCGACGGTTGAAAACGAGTGCCGTTTTTCTCTCGGTTTTTTCGCCATCCAACAACGCTAAACTTTGAACAGGTGAGCGGAACGATATTTCCTATAACATACTAACCCCCAAATCTGCCAATTTTTGAAAATTGCAACAATGACCAATCATGTACACGGCCTTTAACCCCCCCCCCCCCCTTGTTTTAAAAGAAGGCTGTACCTCTAATAATGTAGGAATGCTCCAATTGTAATTGAACAGATCAATTCTATTTAACCCTCCTATACTTATAACTATCACAGCCTATCAAAATCTCTAAACACCAACTCTGACAGTTTGTGTGTGTTTCAATCTGAAATTTGATAGGTTTTGATCTGTACAGCAGCTGGGTCGATTTTGGCCCTGAGAACAGGAGGGTTTTAATGCATGGGAAAAAGAATGTGGCATTCTGCCCAATACAACTTGTGTAGTGTAGGGCCCCTCTTTAGTTTTGATCAAATTAGAGTCGAGCCTTCAAGGGTATTTTTTCTCATTCCAAAATGACTTTCTTAACAAGCAGACTTCGCGGTGATCGCCATCTTTATTTTGACGTTACCCAAAAATTTCCCTCAAAAACTCAAACCCTGCCCAATATCTACTGGTAGCGCCACTATCACACCCGGAGGAATGACACTTATCAAAATGTATGCCTACGTCAGGTGCAGAGGTTACACGACGTCATTGCTGTACTTCATGAATTACATGTATGCACTATTTGTGTATGCGCGCACGTATTGTATTACCCATTGATCTCAATGCATGCACGGTACGAGTGCGGGGCAGCCGGCGGCGGCCTAGTATAAGTAGAGCCTAAAAGCGGTTCACTCCTAGTGGCGCGCACCTGGAGACCTCGAATAGGAAAATAAACGTGTACAATTTCTTGTATTTTTTATTTCTTTTATTTATTGAGTGTTAAAGAAATTCACCCACTGCAATGACCTTTACAAAATTGTTTCTACCATCAAGTTGGAAATCAGCCGAATCGAAAGAGAAATATCGTGCTAAAAAATGACCTCAAACATCCGGAAATCTCTAGAACAGTATAATTTTTCGCGCGGTTCCCCGGCATATGTACGTACACACACCCACACAGTCATGTAAACGGGTGCAATCGTGGACCTCCCTTGTTCCTCTTTTGTTTATACTCTAACTTTTTCGGAAGGCCTCCCATTGGTTTTGTACACGATTTTCAATCGTGGACGTTAGGTCAAACATGGACCCTTTGTCTACGCTGGAATTCTTTTGTCCTAGGTCCACGATTGCCGGCATATACAAACTCACAGTTCTGCACACTAGGTAGATATGGGGTACATCCATTGTAGACAACTGTCGTTCCTTTGTTCTCCTTTGTCCCCATTGAAACCTCAAAACCCATAGCGTTAACTCTGTGGGGTAGGTAGATTTCTAAAGACGAGCCTGTGTCTTATACCTACCCAATAGATGCCATATCTACCCCTATGTACACACACCCACAGAGTCGTGTTTTACTGAGGACCATGAATGGAACCCTTCTTTTGTTCCCTTTGTTTGTACTTGAACCTTTTCCGAACATGTCCCATAAGGTTTGTACATGAAAATCTCCCGAGGACTCGGCACAGGTCCTCATCAGGGTCATTGGTATTCCCTAATCCCTCATTGTCCCAAATGAGTCCTCTATCGTATAGCTTAACCTGCTCACACAGTTGCTGCATATGCAACTCGCTGCAGTACTGATTGAAAATAGTATTTTAATGTGAATGTGAATATTATGAATTTTTGGAATTTTTAAATTTTAATTAAATTTTTAATTTAAATTTTAATTTAAATTTTAATTCAATTTTTAATTTACATTTTATAACTCAGATCAGTGGTCCCCAAGCAAATTGTGTACCCAAACTAGTGGGAACGGAAGTTTTTTTACTCGGCCTAAGTAGGCCTAGGCCTACATACATGCAGAATTCGTGCATGTTATCCATGCAGGAATTCAAAAATTATTCCTCCATAGACCATATATTTGGCAAATACCGCCTGGTTGAGACGTCACAATGGTCACAAGGGATTGTGGGAAGGAAATGGGAGCGATTTTGGTGCGTGTTTCTTTCCCACAATCCCTAGTAACCATTGTGACGTCTCATCCAGGCGGTATATATAAGCCAATTCGATGTCTCGGGCGCGCAAGGAATTGTGGGATAGAAATTGGATAAACAAACCAATGTACGTGGCCGCGCTATTTGTGTTGTGCATAGGCGTACTCAAAAGTAGTCATTTTCAAACAGTGATACTGATAATAAAAATAAGTATTATAACAAGTGCCCTAAAAGGAATATTAACTCTTACGATCCATGGTGTTTATAATAATATAGAAACTTCATTCATTTTGGCAGAAAAATAAAATATAAAAAATCGAACTTTCAACTTGCGCTTTTCACGGTCGTCAGGGAGTTGGCGCATGCGCGAGAAAAACATCGAACTGGCTTATTTGCGACAACTTAGGTCTATTCATGGCTACAACCACTGTGTGTTACAAGTAGTACAACCTACACGTACACAAAAATTAGGACGAAAGCTGAGATGAGTAGAGCCCACGTTGATGAAGCAAAAAGTGGAGGCTGCCATTCCTGGACTTCTCCAGCACCTGTCACTCCATCCATGTCTGCTTTGCTTGCAGCAAAGATCGTGTAAGGGGCCGGGGCGCGGCCGACACTGCTGAAAACAGGAAGTAGTTATGATCAAGGGCGCCCTCATAGTCATACCTTTGGTAGGTAAAACTTGAGACCAACCGAAGTAATTCCTGTAATGGAGAAAAAACCAAGACTTGGTGCTCCCATGGTGCTCCGCATTGAATTAATTGCACTTAAATGACACCTCCAACAAAATGTGGAAAGGATTGGTCTGAACATTACATATTTAATGTTTCTCCGTCCCTTTTTCTTTCTTTCTTTCGTTATTTATTCATTTATTTATTAATTCTGAATATCTGATATTCAATTCGGTCGATTCTCAACTCGATCGGTGCGCCGCCAGCGGCAACCGGGGATAGGCCAAATTACGCAGTGCATCATGGGGAAAAGTCGACATCGCAAAACCGGAAGTTGGTATCTTCAATGCATCGACCGTACTTCTTACACCCCTTCTCCGCTTAATCTATCAACTCCTCTCTCTTCTTTCCCGCACAAAGTATTCCCCGATTAGTCAAAAATTGCTTTAACTCATCCACTCGCATTCGCGCGAAATCCATACTGCTGTACTGTCCACCATCTAATACAACGCGATAGACGAGATGTCGACCCCGAAAGTGGGAAAATGGCCTTTGCCGCTGGCCGGCATGGCGGCGTCACCTTTTGCAAATATCATTAAAAATAAACAAATAGAACTGTACATATGGTACAAAACTAAATTATTTCTTAGAAAAATTAATAATTAAACGTATTTACAAATAAAAAGAAATTGTTATTTACTATAATATTTATTTATTGCAATTTTATTCATCTTCAATGATGAAATAGAAAATAGATTTTGTTTTCGAAATCATATTACTGGGTGTGTCTTACTTTATTACTGCATCTGAACTAGCAAGTATGACTAATGATTAATTTCTCTGAGAAATAATGTAGTTTTGTGCCACAATATGTATAGTTATATTTGTTTTTAATGATATTTTATTATTTGCAAAAGGTGGGTCTCCACAATCGAATATCAGAATTAATAAATAAATAATAAATAACGAAAAAAAGAGAAAGGGAGGGAGAAACATTAAGTATTGTGGCGGTTTGGGTCTCTGGGTCTGCTGCCCGGTACGGGCGCCCACGTCCGAGCGAGTGGTCTAGTGTTAAGGCCGGCGACGTCGATCCGTTTTGGCGGCAGTTTGCCGCCTGGCCCGCAGCACACCACCCGGTTCAACCACCCGAGCACCAGTTCAGCCCTAACACACCTCGACGGACGGGGTTAATGACGGTAATGACGGGGGACGGACACAGATAATACAGAGCCAGTCTTCTTTATTCCTATACCCCGCGCCTTCTTGAAGGCGCTTCACCTACGTGACAATTCTACGTCTCACACAGTTCACGTGTAATTACAACGAATGTGGCTTATACTGATTCGTAACGAGTTCAAGAATCGGCAATCACTGAATTAACTAATTACCAGTGTGATTCTATGATTAATGATCTATAGGCCTACTGTGATTGGGGTCTCGATTATTTAAGTGAATCAAAACTCACACTTCGTATGAGGCTCCTTCCTTGGACTTAACGTGATTCGCTTATCATTAACGTCTGCTCAGGACGATTGCCAACGGGGAAAGAGAACGAGTCACGCCCCCTCTTGTTTTTATACTAAAAAGTAAAATGCCACGCTGGGCTGGTGCCATACAACTTTGTGGAGTAGGCCTACTCGTACAAGACAGCTAGAAACCGACCAGAGGGTAGTCTAGCAACCAAGCTAAAACTTAGTCCGAGTAACTTGGACCCTTTATCGCCTTTTTAAACATTTTGACACGTCTGGCGATAGTAGGGTCCAAGGTCGATGTATGCCTTTGACTAAGAATTAATATAATTTGTCGAAAGAACCAACAAAAACATCCCATTTCATCCTCAAAACGACCACCAAAATACTAGATACGCCACCTCAGATACAAGTGAGGTTCCATGATTATGATGAAGGTACTAACATGACTAAGGTCACCGGCGGCATACGACGGTGTGCGTGTGCGCCGCGCCGGGGTGACGTCATGTAAGGTCGAGGGGTCACGATTTGAACGCCATGTACACAGACAGCGAAAAGACATGTCCTGCGGGTGCTCTCAGGAATTGAACTGTAAAATTTCACGTTTTATCCGGATGGTGAACCTTAGTCATGTTAGTACCTTCATCATAATCATGGAACTCCACTTTGAGGTGGCGTATCTAGTATTTTGGTGGTCGTTTTGAGGGTGAAATGGGATGTTTTTGTTGGGTCTTTCGACAAATTATATTAATTCTTAGTCGAAGGCATACATCGACCTTGGACCCTACTATCGCCAGATCATGTCCAAATGTTTAAAAAGGCGATAAAGGATCCAAGTTACTCGGACTAAGTTTTAGCTTGGTTGCTAGACTACCCTCTGGTCGGTTTCTAGCCGTCTTGTACGAGTACTCCACAAAGTTGTTGGGTCTTTCAACAAATTATATTAATTCTTAGTCGAAGGCATACATCGACCTTGGACCCTACTATCGTCAGATCATGTCCAAATGTTAAAAAAGGCAATAAAGGCTCCAAGTTACTCGGACTAGCTAAAACTCGATTCTCGCATTACTCGATTCTGTATTGCGTTACATTGGCGCCTTCTAAGTTTGGTCAGCCCCTGACCTATAAACTGATACAAAAATACAATGCACCTATACTTTACGAAACTTCAAACTCTTTCAAATACACTTTAAACAAAGCAAACTGTAACAATAAACTTCATGGGAACATTTTAAGGAAAACTAAGACTCTAGGCGCGATCACGGATCATAAACCAATTGATGGCAAGTGTCCGACAATCTAGAGTTCAACAAGACGGATCATAATGTTCGCCTTCTAACGGGTTCCAGCCACGAAGTTGGTCTCATAAAGACTCGCTTGGTGTGGTCCTCAGTGGTGATCAGCATCCCCTCGTGGAAACACACTTCGCGTCATCACCTCGTGATCTTCTTCACGTTGGCGATTTTCTCCAACTCGTCATTGGTTATCCCGGGTCCTACGCTCACGACGGCTTCCTCTTCCTGCACCAACCTGCAGATCCGAGTGGCTCGTTCGGGTGCAGTAACCTCTGTGATAGGTGGAGCTTTCAGGAAAACTACATCGTAATGACGTGCACGATGCTCATGCACTGTCTGTGTTGCTCCATATACAGTTGTGGAGCCTTCCTCTGTAATTCTTGCGGCCGTACCAGAAAGCAAGTAATGTCCGGAGCTCCGGAGGCGCAGAATGAGGCGCAGGCGCTTTCCTCTCTTCATTTCGCGGGAGGGACCCGCCTGCTGAACTTGTCTCCTGCTGCTCAGCCACTTGTCGTTGACTCGGGCTCATCATCGTACTCGGGGGTTTCCATTCAGGCTTTGGAACAGACTCCACGTCAGTTTCCCAATGAGACATCGACATAGGCGACAATGCGATCTCCTCCGCTTCCTCCTGAGGTATCCCACAAATCTGCTCAGAAGACTTTATTATTTTCCACTGCTGCGGCTACTTCTCGCGGGTTATCTGCTGGCTATACAGGCTTTTATGCGTCTCTGCCGCCTTCACCACCTCGTCTGACAGAGGTACTCCTATACCTGGCCGTTGAGGTGAACCAGCCGACTCCCGAAAATCCATCCACTCCTCTGCTCCCGTAGACGGAACAGCTTTTTCAGGGGCCTTTGATACGGTACAAGGGGCCGCACCACTATTCTTCACTGATTTTTTAGATCGCTTCTCCCCAGCTTCCCCACCCTTCTGCCTGGTATACCTACATCACCCTCAAGGATGTGATTTCCGGTGTGATCATTGTGTCTCCGCTTCCTATGTGGTGGAGAGACCGTAACCTTTCTCACTCTCTTTTCACGGCCTTTAGGCGTCTTTCCACGCCTATACTCGCCTCCATCACGGCTCTTAGGCGTCCCTTCTCGCCTACCGTCACCCTCCACGCCGCGGCACCTAGGCGTCTTTGGTCGCCCTCGCTCACCTTCCTCCCTGTGTTTCTCACGCCCATGATCATTGCAGGTTGTAGCTTCAGTGCTCGCTGGTCATGTGTCGGTCGAGGCTTCTCTTGTGCAATGTCAACTTGCACTTTGGGCACTGAATCTTCTCTCTTCCTATATCCCGAGACGACGACTCCTTCTAATCATTCCCCATTCTCGCCTATAGCTTGATGGGCCTGCAAAACACACACACAGAAAAAACCCGGTTACTGTTATGTATCGTTATGTGGATACACGGTTGGGCGTGATTGTGAATGATGTAGTGTTGTTTTCCGATCCCTCTTTTACAAATATCTACCAGGCCTTCTATGCTGCCTATGTGGGTTGCGCCTTGGGGGTGGTGCTGCGGGCCTACTGCTAAACTGTCCCGACGCAACGGTCTCTTGAGAACCCGTGTCCCTTTTCGCCTGCACCTTCTGCGCACTATTTGTCCTTGGTGTCTGTGTTGCCTCTAAGGGTCGTACCGACGCATCCAGCAGATAGATTTCCTGAGGCGTCATGGCATTAGAAATGTAAATTCCTCTCGGTAGAGGTGATTCTTTATCCTCGTCCGGGGGTGGTGAATTCGTTGTACGGTGCGGTAATTCCTGCGGCACACCTTGTATACAGAGGTTGCTTCCTGACTCTGGCTAGATGGTCTTTCAGTTGCACTTTCCGTCCATGCTTGGATCGGCTCTCCTTCGTAAATTTTCAATCTGTCACAATGAACTACCATTTTCTTCCCTCGAGGATTCCTTTGAATTCGATAGATGACATCGGATAGTTTGTGTGTTATCATGTATGGGCCCTCCCATCTACACTGTAGCTTTGGCGACAAACTCTTTCGTTTTGCAGAATTATGCAGCCATGCAAAGTTACCCGCCTGCAGTTTTTCCTGAACAGCTCGTCGATCGTAGTGCGCCTTTTGTCGTCTAGCACTCTGCTTCAAGCATTCTTGCGCTCTCCCATGAGCTGCCCTCAACCTCTGCCGTAAATTGTACGCATAGTCTGACTCCGCAGCAACGATTTCCTTTTCCTTGTCACCAGGTACCTTAGTGGTCAGGTCAACGGGTAGGCGCAGTTCACGTCCCAGCATTAACATATTGGGCGACTCGCCTGTCGACTCGTGTGGTGTTGCACGGTATGCAAATGTTGCCAGTGGTATTTTCTCGTCCCAATCACGCTGTCGTTGAATGGTTCGATCATCATTGCCACCATTGTAACGAGGGTGCGATTGAATCGCTCTACCATGCCGTCGGATTTGGGGTTGTAGGGACAGGTACGCGGTTTCTCAATTCCGAGCATACCACACATTTCTGCGAAGACTCTGGACTCGAAGTTGCGTCTTTGATCAGAATACAGCACCTCTGGCACGCCGAAACGACATACTCGTTTACAAATTTCTCGGCAACTGTCTCCGCGGTCTGGTCTGGTATGGGGTACGCCTCCATCCATTTAGTTAGATAGTCACCTACCACTAGTATGTATCTATTTCCCTTCTTGGTCTCTGGTAGGGGACCCATTAAGTCTAGAGCGACTCGTTCCATAGGCGCGCCCACTATGTGTTGTTGTAGTGGCGCCTTCTTAGCCCTGGCGGGAGACTTCTTTTTCGCGCACACGTTGCATCGTCTACAATCATCGGCCGTCATACCAGCCCAGTACAACCTGTAGCAGACTTTGGCCATGGTCATTGTCCCACGTATACTCCCTGGCCTTCTCTGTAAGGCAGTGCAAAGGACGTGCCCTGTCGGCAAAACTCTTTATAAATCTTCTCTAATACGAGGCCAGATCGCCTAAGAAACTCTGTACTTCTCTAACTGTTGTAGGCACAGGCCAGTCTCGCACAGCTCTAACCTTTGCAGGATCTGTAGCAACTCCATCCCTTGACACTATGTGTCCAAGGTACAGCACACTCTGCTTGAACAAGTGGCACTTCTTAGGTTTCAGTTTAAGGCCTGCCTCTCGTAGACGCTGGAAGACTCTCTCGAGGCGAACCAACTCCTCCTTTACTGTCTTTGCGAACACATTCACGTCGTCAAGGTATACCAACAGTATCTCCCAATGCAGTCCAGAGAGTACGCGCTCTATGAGCCTTTCGAAAGTCGATGGGGCGTTGCAAAGCCCGAATGGCATGACTCGCCAGCTGTAAAGACCCCCACGGACCACGAACGAAGACTTCTGTCTGGCCTCCCTGTCGAGTTCGACCTGCCAATAACCCGACGCTAAATCTAGCGTCGAGAACCACTTCGAACCTGCTAGTGTATCCAGTGACTCATCTATTCGCGGAATCGGGTAGGCGTCCTTGATTGTAACTGCATTTAGGCGACGGTAGTCCACGCAGAACCTTTTGCTCCCGTCCTTTTTCTTTACAAGAACAACGTTGGACGCCCAAGGGCTATCTGACGGCTCAATTGTACCGTTCCGCTCCATTTCCTGCACCTGGCGACTAATCTCTTCTTGTTCCTTTGGAGGATGTCGCCTGGGCCTCTCCTTTGTTGGTCGAGCATCGCCGGTATTGATCTGAATTTTTTCTACGGGAGATGCAGATATTGGCCGTACGGACTGGGTGCGAACCCAGTCCGTACGGCCAATATCTGCATCTCCCGTAGAAAAGAATTCTTGGTACTTGCTAAGTAGTCGGGCTATACTGTTGTGATGCCTATGGTCTACTCTTTCTCTGCTTCTTTCAAACAGGTCAGCAAGGTGATCGGGAACCCGCACGCATCCTTCCGAGGCAGGCGGCTCTGGTGTATCCTTATCTACGTCGCTTTCACTCACAGGCGTCAAGAAACCAGCCATTGTTCCTTTCTTCACTGGGTTGAAAACTCTGATGGGCAATGTTTCCTCATTGGCCTTCACAAGTACTCGTGGTGCAACCACCATGCCCTTGTCCGCGATCTTACTCCTCTCAACTGGTTCAATAACTGCAAACCCACCGTATGCCCTTTCACCAAGCAATTGATAGGCGCATTATTGAATGACATTTAAATATAACCTATAAATAAAGTCCATACATGACATACATATGTATGTGATTTGGGGCACATAAACACCTGCAAATATTGTCTAGTACTTTACTCAAGCGAAAAATCCCTGAAACAAATTGGATTTGCACAGTAGTTTGAGAAACTTCAAAGGAACCTTGCCGTGACACAACCTTGTGAACTTACTTTCAGCCGTTATTATTTGAGATTATATAGACAAACTAATGGGCTTTGTGATGATACTGAACTATCCCAGTACCTTATTCCAATTTGAAAATATGACGTCAAAGAAATAACACCTATACTGCAACCGTGCAGAGAACATGTTTTTAAAAAAAGCTTTGAACAAAAATCACGCATTGCATGTGCCTCTAACGTCACCATAAAAACGTCGATTTTTCAACTTTATCTGTCTTTTTTCCAAACCAAAATTGCCCCTGGAGATTTAATTATACTGAAAAATACAAAAATGTATTCAACCACATATGTTTTACTTCAACCAATGATTAGTTTGATTACTCAAAAACTGGTCTTGGGGAACATTCCTCTTTAGCAGGGCTGTAGTCGAGTCGCGATGTGAGTCTGATGACAAGTAGTAGGTCAAACTTTAGCTTTAACATAATGTTGCAATGATTTTTTATTTAAATTGTAATACACGAACTATTTTAGCAGACAAAACAAAATATGAGAATGTTTCTATGGTGCAGAAATTTAAGTACTTCACAATTTTGAAATGTAGAAGATTAATGATGTCATGAATATCAGTTGGGAAGTATTGCTAGTACAAGCCTACTGGCGCGAAATATATTTTTGTGAATGAATCACTTTCGGCCAATCCAAACGTGTACCGCGCACTACATTACAACCGAGCATCAGTCACATGACGTTGCGGCTCGACTGGCAACTACACGAACACCGCGCCTTCGCGCATGCATCGCATGCAGCACATTCGATCGCACACGCACGTACGTAGAGCGAGCAAACGGCGAATTCATGCCATGTTTAATCCGGTACAGTCTCCGCGCGTCGCTGTTAGACCGACGTCTAGCTCGTCAGGCAAACCGTCCATACCTCACGTACTAAGATCGTATACGTGTACTCAACCTCGTCCCCATGGTCTACTTTCATCCTCGTTCTGAAAGCGTATTGCTCGAACACTATGGGGACGAGGTTGACGTGTACTGTACTACCAAATTAAGTATATGTGTGTGTAGGCTACTGATGGCATTTTTGGGCCGGACTCGGGCCGAGTCCTCGAGCTGGTCGAGTCCTTATTGTCCGAGTCCGAGTCCGAGTCCAAATCCTGACTGTCCGAGTCCGAGTCCGAGTCCGAGTCCGAGTCCGAGTCCGAGTCCGAGTCCGAGTCCGAGTCCGAGAAAATCGAGACTCGAGTCCGGACTCGAGTCCGAGTCCGGACTCGAGTCCTCCAGCACTGCCAAGCGCGCAGTCATGAAAGACAAAACCAAAACCCTTATCCGCACCCAGCATTTTGCCAGCATTTTGTGCCAAATAATGCATTATGCATTTGCACGAAATATTTTATCTTTTTTAACTCTTTATTTTGTACCGCCAAACACAGCTGTGGCGCGGTACCGTTGTTGATTCTGGGGGTTTTTCGCCACGGAAACCGCAAAAATAGAAAATTCTACAAAAATCGTCTTTTTACACATTTCCAATGCAGCGCTCTAGGTTTTTGTTTCACAATGGCATGGCTACTTGATGCGATCAAACACGACGCGAAGCACGACGTTGAAACACGACGCGACAATCGAGACGACGCACAACGCGAAGCACGACGCGACGTTCGACGGTGCGACGCAATGGGCGACGGAAGAAGCGACGTTAAGGTAGAAAAGCCTAAAAGCTGGGGAAAAAAGAGGCGACGGCATGACGCAACGGCACGACGGCGACGGCACGACGCGACGGGCGACGGCACGACGCAACGTATAACGCGACAACAGAATGTGTACAAAAGTAATGGCAAATATTAAAGCGACGGCACGACGGCTCCGTTGCATCGTTGTCGCGTATGTAAGAGGCGACGCGGTGTGTCGTCTATAGTACACCATTGTAGACTTTACTTTCCTTCTTTTATTCTCCTTTGTCCCTATCGAAATCTCAAACTCCATTGCGTTAACCTTGTGGGGTACATGGATTTCTAAAGACTCCCTCGGGGGGTACCATTGTCCCCATTGTTACCCTTTCTTCCCGGTACCCCGTAAGGAGACTAATGTAGGAACCTGGTAACGTACGACGGAGGTGCACTCCCCCGTTTCGGGTACCAGTTTACCCACTGAGGGCCGGGGCATGGAAACGTAATGTCGCATGGGGAAACTGCTTTATAGGAATTTTTTCACCCGTTTTCAGCATTTTATGCCCACAGAAACTGATCAGGGAAACTCGATGTATTCATTGCATGGGATTCAGTTTACTATTGGCTAGTCATATTGTTGCTAGGTAACGGGGAGGCTGACAGGCCGTTTTTAAAATACATACAAACGATATTTGACGAGAACATTTAAAAGTTATTGTTCTTATTTGTGTACATTTTAAGGTACATGTCATTAGACTCGTTTTGTTTATTGACTCGTAGCAATTACCGGTACCTTAAATCGGTCTGCCATAATGGTACCTCAGTGAGAACCACTGCACGTTTTTTTAACGTAAATCTATTTTGGCTCTGTACATAGAAACATGCGTTTGATGTTTAGTCTGGTTCCCAGACCAAAATATTCTGACTATTTCTGATGAATATTATAGGCCGCATCCGAAACTCTTGTCTAGGTGTGCGCTCATTACAACTGCGTGAAGAATTGCTGACAATAGCCGTAGCCGTAGCTCTGGAGGCCCGTTTCGGACACGGCCTTAGGTCCGGTCGCCGCCAATGTCACGTGACGAAAACGGGCAGAATTCTGCCCGTTTCCGAAAAAATCCTAACTTTTCCGAACTTGTTTTAGGTAACATTCGGCTGTTAAAGGTAGTATACAACATTTGCTTTTGCTGTAATTTTTTAGAAATAAATTGATTTGGGGGTTAGTATTTTATAGGGTGCTAGCAAATACTGAAACACTGACCTGTTTAAAGTTTTGTGTGCATAGATGCCAGGAAAACCGTAGTCTGCGCAGAGAGAAAAAATATGTTCTGGGCAACTTGCCCCCCCCCCCCCCCCCCCCCCACCTCCCGGCGGCATTTAAGGCGTCATAAAAACAAAACAAAATAGTGTTTTGAAGACGATTTTAAGACGATTTTAAGACGATTCAGACGTCGTTTGCCCTCACTGGCACAAAAAGCTGGATATGCTACTGGTTCTATTAGTCTGGTTCCCTGACCATACTTTCGACAAAAAGGAGTAACTTATAGACGTCCGGGAATTATCAGTTCGGGGAACTAGACTCTTTCCAACGATCTTTTCCAACGATTCTAATTGATGGCGCTGTTCATCTGCTGCCAGTTTTAAAGTTTGAGCTCCGTTTGTAAATGTTAAATATCGTTTTAAATCCTTGTCTACAAACGCCATCAAGTCTGCTTTTTTACTTCTGTTTGTATATATGTGTTTCATCTGATATATCGTGAGTGTATTTTGACATTTTGGCTGTTTGATGTGCTTTTATGAACCTCTTTATGTCTTTGGATTGTGTGTGTATGTGGATTGTACGTGTATGTGGATTGTACGTGTATGTGGATTGTACATGCCTGGACCATATGCATAATATCTAGTATTCGTCGTCAGTGTCTCAGTACCCATCAAATGTTACAACCAGTCCTCGATTGCCACAGTGATTAAGCATTATGCAAAAATCTGCAATTTTTTGGGTTGCTCTCCTGCTGTTGTGCCCTCATGTAATTAAGCAACTGAACACTGTTCCTGATGCGTCTGTGAATACAATACATACAGTATAGTATGTGTAGGTAGGAAACCTACTTTGCTACAAAAACTACACCACCATAGATATCTGCAGGCGCCTGTACCATATTACAACAACAGTATGTCAACATTTCAAGTGCAATTACTGATTTGTGGTGATGTTAACCCAAACCCAGGCCCTGGACGAACTGACAATTCAAAATGGCGTATAGATCCAATTCAGCATGATCACCTTGAAATCAATGTGGGTTCTGTTGGGATGAAATGGGACACGAGCCGGCATTTATTCAGGCCGTTTCTTTCAACTCCACTGTTTGCCCTCATGGACCGCACTTGGTGTGGTACACAGACACATGACAACCGATCTGGACAGCAATTCCTCAGAAAATACAGTCGACACGAGCTTCTCCGATTGAATCAAGGGAGAAAAAACATGATTTCCAAAGAACTTAATTACATCAACACTCAAATCAAACGGTGTATATCGTCGACACCGGGGACGACGTGGAGGTGCTCACATTCATAACAAAATCACAGTGAGAATATCCCAACGTGCCGCCTCTTCGCACTGCTCAATGGACTGCATTACTTGGCAACCTATGATGCTATACCTAGTACTCGCCCACCCTGTGTGCTTACACAAATCCCACTTGAGCGAATATCTACACCCACAGCGACCGAAATCACCAGAACCAGTTTCTTGCCGGGTTTTTTTCTGACAAATTCCTGATCAATCGTAAACAAATCTGATGAGCTGGAAATACTGCTTAGTCAGTTTGATAACTGCCGAGTTGATATAGCAGTCATCACCGAAACCTGGCAACAAGTCAACATGCCTAATGATTGCCTCACTGTGAATGGTTTTATTCTCTTCACAAAGACTAGATCTGAAAGACGTGGAGTTGGAGTAGCTATTTATGTAAGAGACAACATCCCAGCGAGTATCTTGACTGATATTACTGTTCCAGATGAGCTTGAATGTATATGGCTTCGTGTACGCCCCCATCGTCTGCCCCGCAATGTGTCCGGGATCTGCGCACTGTATATTCCACCAATGTCGCGGGACCAAGCTGGACTGATTGAACATATCACGATAAGTCTAGATAGACTTAAGTTGAGATATCCTGATTTGGGTATATTTATTTATTTTAGGTGATTTTAACCAGACTGATATTAATCCACTATGTAAGGCCCATTCATTAACCCTAACTTCCTATAGGGTGTGTGGAAAATCATATCAAAATTAGAGGATTCAGGACTGTTGGGGTTAAAACGAGTAGTTAATCAACCTACTCGCAGTAATGCTGTTCTGGACTTGATCATAACAAATTTAAAGAACCATTATGGTTCTCCTGTTGTGGGTTCACCAATTTTAGAAGTGATCACAATACCGTTTATTGGTCACCTTCAGTGTATAGACAGCAGGGTAACATTCAGAGAAAATGTTTTCGTCCATTGATTATGCAAACCCAGACTTTATGAATTTGGGAGATGGATTACCAACCATTCTTGTGATGAGGTTCAGAATGCATCCTGTACCACTGATAAGGCTGATGCATTTTATGCTACCGTTACAGAAGCTGTTGACTTTTATTTCCCCTCCAAGGTGACTTAAATCCATTCAGAGGACAAACCTTGGGTTACTCCTGAAATTAAAAACCTTATCAGGAAACGTCAGGTTGCATTTGCAGAAAAGAAATTGGTGCTTTGGCGTTTTTTGCGTAACAAGACTATTTGTATAATATCCCAGGATAAGAAATCATATTACAGGGATCGAGTTCAGAACCTCAAATCAAGTGATCCGTCAGGCTGGCACAAGGGTATTCAGTTGATAACGAATAGGAGCCAACAATGTCCAATCATTTCGGTGCCACACATCCAACAATATGACGTTTCTGTGATTGCAGAGGCTATCAATGATAACTTTGCTTCTGTTTATACAAGCAGACCCCAATCAACCTCATGGAACTGCCAGCTTTTTTACCTGCTTGCCCGCCCTCACAAATCCAGGTATGGGAGATGTATAACGCTTTGAGAAAGCTCAATGTGAAAAAGGCAGCTGGTCAAGATGGGCTCCCAGGAAGGTTGAAAGAGGAGTTTGCTTGTGAGTTTAGCTAACCTCTGACTGATATTTGGCTTTTCCGACACTTCCAGTCGGAAAAGGCCTTGTTTTTGTTCTGATTTTTTTTTTTCTTCTTCTTCTTCTTTTTCTTTTAGTTCCGACCAAAATCCCATAGACTTTGTACACGAATTTTCTCGGCGGCACTTTAGGTCTTAAAAAACCTCAGATCTTAACCAAACTTACCTCAAACATAGACCCTAAGCTGACATATTGCGTCGAAGAGTGACGTCATGATGACGTCATCAAGTGATTTTTTATGAATTTTTAAATTTTTAAAATCGTAACATTCTTTTAAATATATCTAGCGAACAAAACAAGATATTTTCAAAATTCTTTTTCTTATAGCTTTGGTATGTCTCAAAGATATGCCCTAAATTGCGAAAATTGTGTGACGTCATGATGACGTCATCAAAAATGTGTTTTTTTGTTAACGCATGCAAGGGTCAATCCGATTACAAAAATGTATATATTGAATTTTCCTGTACCCAATTCCAAAATTTCATGATCGTGGCTCACTCAAGTAAGAAATGACAGCCATTTCAAAATTTAGACCAAATTCAATATAACACAAAGGAATTCTGGGACGGGCTGATAACCATGGCTTAAATGTACATGCTGTTTATAAAAAGGGTTGATTTATAGTCTTTTTCAAGTCGCTAATCACAGGTAGCTGTGGAAATAGGTATCCGAAACCGTGCGTAACGTTTCGCTAACTTCCTAATCATGCAGAATCAAGCCTAACAAAGTACGTACATACGCTGCAGATGCCAAATTTCCACACACGTATAGTCTGCAACAACAACAAAATCTATCCGTACATGCGAGATTCGCCGTTTAGAGCTGGAAGGACTTACATTGGGTTCACAGCGGTTTTTGTTTGGAGCGCCGACATCTTCCGTTTCCCTGAATATATCAACCAAACACTCACCCAAAATGCAGAGTAGTCATTCATGCAGCGACTGATCCCCTCAAAATGAGAATACGATCAAGTTAAACCCGAAAAAACATTTTTCGTGCAACCCGGAGCATGCACAAACGAGCTGTGCATATATTATAGTAGCGGATTCTTAAACATGACATGGATACATGTTTGCGTATATCGGCCAGCGGCACTGTGCGCGCCTCGGGGCTCAACGGGTGCCTCTTGGAGTTGGACGTGAAATTCGACTTTTCGTCTGGCTCGTATTTGAACCTTAGTGTCTGCACCTTAATCTCGAACTCTACTTGTATCTCAAGTGACGTATCTATCATTTTGGATGCTGTTGTAAGGGTGAAACCGGATGCTTTTGTTGAGACTTCAGATACATATTCAGAAAAACCACACGATCACTGCAGACGACCTTAGACGCTACTATATGGGCAGATCATGTCCAAACGTTTAAAAAGGCGATAGAGGGTCCAATCATGGAGGAAGTTCAGTAGGACAGCAACATGTTTCAATTTGGTGGTCCAGATATTCAGGTAAGCATGTCGAAAATTGCGAGATTTTACTTTAATATTCCGCACCAGCATGGTTCAGAAGCAGCGAAATCTTGGAAAATAAACCAACCATGCTTGTCTAAATAATATGTGGCACTACGTGTTATTTTTAAAGATTTATCTCCTAAATATTTGTGAAATATGAGATAGAAATTTACATAGTACAAAATATATATATGAACACTCTACATGTACATTACTAAAAGAAATTTGTGACCATACACTGCCAATAATACATGTAGGCCTAAAGTCAAAACAAATTAACATGTTTTTCCTCTATTTAGCAGTGCAAATTCTCCAACAAAAGCCTCAAATTTATGTGATTACACAATTCTGAACATGAATAATTGCAGATAAATGCTTTGACATGTTGGACAGACATTTTCAACACAACTTGAACAAGTTGTTGTTGGGGAGTGAGTTATGCCCCTATACTAGTCTTGTCTCAGAAAAGTTACAACCCAGTCTGCAAGTATAGGGCCTACATGTAGTACATCTGTACAAATTATAAACCCAACCAGCTAGTCAGAAACAGCGAAATCTTGGAAATTAACCAACCCTGCTTGTCTAAATATGTGCCACAACCTGTTACTTCAAGATTTATCTCCTAAATATTTGTGGAAAATAAGACACAAATTTACTGTACATGTATGTGAACACTGTAGTGAAAATTCCCCAACAAAATTACACAATTCTGAGGAGAGATTTTACTTTAATACCCCTACCAGCATGGGTCAGAAACACAGAAATCTTGGGAAATAACCAACCCTGTTTGTCTAAGTATGTGGCACAACTTATTTCAAGATTTATTTCCTAAAGATTTGTGGAAAATGAGACAGAAATTTGCATATGTACATGTACATGTATGTAAACACTTTAGTACATGTACATTAATTTCTGACCAGACACTGCCAAGAATAATTAGGCTATGTATAGTGAACACAAACTGTTTTCCTCTATTTAGCAGTGAAAATTCCCCAACAAAAGCCTCCAACTAAAGGTTGTGCCATATGATGACACGATTATGAAGAGAGATTTTACTTTCAAACCCCCACCAACTGAATAAACTGAAGAGTTTGATGTCTAAAATACAAACATTGTCACGTATAATACTGCAATATTTTGGCAATGCTTTGCCATGTTGCATATGCATTTTGAACGCAACTTTAAAAAGTTGTTTTCGGGGAGTGAGATATGCCCCTACTTGTCTCAGAGAAGTTAATTATTATTATTATACACAGCCTAGTCTGCAAGTTGGGCCTGGGGGCATGCATGTATCTGTACAAATTATAAACCCAACCAGCTCACCCTGAACCCCAGATAAAAAAACCAAAACACAACACATGAATAAAATATAGAAATACACAGGGGACAATCTTTATGTTCCAATAAATTTTAAAAGAGAACAAAGCAGACAGTACATACCTACATGTTGATATTTAATGGTAGCCGCATTAAATAGTTTTATTCCACCATGATTGTGTGCAAAGAAATTTGTGACCATACACTGCCAATAATAATACATGTAGGCCTAAAGTCAAAACAAATTAACATGTTTTTCCTCTATTTAGCAGTGCAAATTCTCCAACAAAAGCCTCAAATTTATGTGATTACACAATTCTGAACATGAATGATTGCAGATAAATGCTTTGACATGTTGGACAGACATTTTCAACACAACTTGAAAAAGTTGTTGTTGGGGAGTGAGTTATGCCCCTATACTAGTCTTGTCTCAGAAAAGTTACAACCCAGTCTGCAAGTATAGGGCCTACATGTAGTACATCTGTACAAATT
Organism: Hippasteria phrygiana; assembly: GCA_037893225.1. Lineage (NCBI taxonomy): Eukaryota > Metazoa > Echinodermata > Asteroidea > Valvatida > Goniasteridae > Hippasteria > Hippasteria phrygiana. The sequence continues at coordinate 1,486,478 of JAZGUH010000313.1, forward strand.
ATAAACCCAACCAGCTAGTCAGAAACAGCGAAATCTTGGAAATTAACCAACCCTGCTTGTCTAAATATGTGCCACAACCTGTTACTTCAAGATTTATCTCCAAAATATCTGTGGAAAATGAGACACACATTTACTGTACATGTATGTGAACACTGTAGTGAAAATTCCCCAACAAAATTACAAAATTCTGTGGAGAGATTTTACTTTAATACCCCTACCAGCATGGGTCAGAAACACAGAAATCGTGGGAAATAACCAACCCTGTTTGTCTAAGTATGTGGCACAACTTATTTCAAGATTTATTTCCTAAAGATTTGTGGAAAATGAGACAGAAATTTACATATGTACATGTACATGTATGTAAACACTTGTAGTACATGTACATTAATTTCTGACCAGACACTGCCAAGAATAATTAGGCTATGTAGGCCTATAGTGAACACAAACTGTTTTCCTCTATTTAGCAGTGAAAATTCCCCAACAAAAGCCTCCAACTAAAGGTTGTGCCATATGATGACACGATTATGAAGAGAGATTTTACTTTCAAACCCCCACCAACTGAATAAACTGAAGAGTTTGATGTCTAAAATACAAACATTGTCACGTATAATACTGCAATATTTTGGCAATGCTTTGCCATGTTGCATGCATTTTCAACGCAACTTTAAAAAGTTGTTTTCGGGGAGTGAGATATGCCCCTACTTGTCTCAGAGAAGTTAATTATTATTATTATACACAGCCTAGTCTGCAAGTTGGGCCTGGGGGCATGCATGTATCTGTACAAATTATAAACCCAACCAGCTCACCCTGAACCCCAGATAAAAAACCCAAAACACAACACATGAATAAAATATAGAAATACACAGGGGACAATCTTTATGTTCCAATAAATTTTAAAAGAGAACAAAGCAGACAGTACATACCTACATGTTGATATTTAATGGTAGCCGCATTAAATAGTTTTATTCCACCATGATTGTGTGCAAAGAAATTTGTGACCATACACTGCCAATAATAATACATGTAGGCCTAAAGTCAAAACAAATTAACATGTTTTTCCTCTATTTAGCAGTGCAAATTCTCCAACAAAAGCCTCAAATTTATGTGATTACACAATTCTGAACATGAATGATTGCAGATAAATGCTTTGACATGTTGGACAGACATTTTCAACACAACTTGAAAAAGTTGTTGTTGGGGAGTGAGTTATGCCCCTATACTAGTCTTGTCTCAGAAAAGTTACAACCCAGTCTTAAGTATAGGGCCTACATGTAGTACATCTGTACAAATTATAAACCCAACCAGCTAGTCAGAAACAGCGAAATCTTGGAAATTAACCAACCCTGCTTGTCTAAATATGTGCCACAACCTATTACTTCAAGATTTATCTCCAAAATATCTGTGGAAAATGAGACACACATTTACTGTACATGTATGTGAACACTGTAGTGAAAATTCCCCAACAAAATTACAAAATTCTGTGGAGAGATTTTACTTTAATACCCCTACCAGCATGGGTCAGAAACACAGAAATCGTGGGAAATAACCAACCCTGTTTGTCTAAGTATGTGGCACAACTTATTTCAAGATTTATTTCCTAAAGATTTGTGGAAAATGAGACAGAAATTTACATATGTACATGTACATGTATGTAAACACTTGTAGTACATGTACATTAATTTCTGACCAGACACTGCCAAGAATAATTAGGCTATGTAGGCCTATAGTGAACACAAACTGTTTTCCTCTATTTAGCAGTGAAAATTCCCCAACAAAAGCCTCCAACTAAAGGTTGTGCCATATGATGACACGATTATGAAGAGAGATTTTACTTTCAAACCCCCACCAACTGAATAAACTGAAGAGTTTGATGTCTAAAATACAAACATTGTCACGTATAATACTGCAATATTTTAGCAATGCTTTGCCATGTTGCATATGCATTTTCAACGCAACTTTAAAAAGTTGTTTTCGGGGAGTGAGATATGCCCCTACTTGTCTCAGAGAAGTTAATTATTATTATTATACACAGCCTAGTCTGCAAGTTGGGCCTGGGGGCATGCACGTATCTGTACAAATTATAAACCCAACCAGCTCACCCTGAACCCCAAATAAAAAACCCAAAACACAACACATGAATAAAATATAGAAATACACAGGGGACAATCTTTATTGTTCCTTATTTCAGATTTGATGACAGCATGTACATTTGTCAGTGAAGATGGCAGTGGATCAAACAGAATTGAGCTGCAGTACCTAACTTTTGCCATATCTTAAGAACTTTATTCAACACTTTCTTTAATAAACCACCTTTTGTGTACTTACAGACAGCAATATTGAACAAATGGAAGTCAGACTTTTGCAATTGAAATTTACAGTGATATGGTACAAATAAGCGATGGGTTTCACATGTAACATTGACACCAGTGTCCATGTTACATGGAAAATCCACAAAAAATCATATTTTATGCCTCATATTTACTGAAGAGGTCTGATTTTCATATCTTTTCATTAGAGATGTATATCCTTAACTAGTTCATAAAATGCAGACATGTTCAAGGCAAATCAATGGAAATATGTCAGAAAATGTGTTTTTGTTTCACATGTAACACGAACACCATATATTTTTCATTTACGGAATGACCCATAAGCCTATATCTACCAGCTTTCTTAGAAGAGTCGCAAGTTTCATACCCTAATAAGACCTACTTATAAGTTTATAAAATTAGTAACAATTAGACAAATTAATAAAAGCAGAGAGAATATAATGACATTTTAAGGTACTGGTTTCACGTGTAACAGGACACCAAATTTGGAGGAATGTCACACATTTTGACAATATATCTTCATCGAGTGTGAAAAAACAATCCAAACAATCCTTTATTGCACTTTAGGTCTTAAAAAACCTCAGAACCTAACCAAACTTACATCAAACATAGACCCTAAGCTGAAATTGTATGTTGTAGAGTGACGTCATGATGACGTCATCACGTGTCACGTGACGTCATCCTAAATGTGCGTTTTTCAAGGGCCCATATCTAGAGAACGGTATATCCAATTTCCTTCAAACCTGGTATGTTGGTAGGCTAGCTCGTGTTATAGATGGAAATTGACGTGACGTCATGATGACGTCATCATGCGATTTTATAGTAATTTTTAAGTTTTTGAACTTTAAAGTTTCTTAAAGCCATATCTCACCAACAGAACATGCTAAATTCAAAATTCTTTTTGTAATAGCTCTGTTAGCTCCTATATTCTTTCACATAAATGTGAAAAATGTGTGACGTCATCATGACGTCATCAAAAATATGCTTTTTTGAAACACATATAAGAGTAGGGACGATCGTCATAAAAATTAGTGTGCAGGTAGATAATGCTACTAGGATGTTAAATCCGAGGTGACGTCATGATGACGTCATCGGCTGATTTTCTATGAATTTTTAGTTCTATCCCAAATCCCATAGACTTTGTACACGAATTTTGTACGGGACACTTTGGTCACTAAACAACATCAGATCTTAATCAAACTTAACACAAACAGAGACCCTAAGCTGAAAATGTATGCCAAAACGTGACGTCATGATGACGTCATCACGTGTCATGTGACGTCATCTTAAAGGTGCATTTTGGAAGGGCCCATATCTAGAGAACGGTAGGTCCGATTGCCTTCAAACCAGGTATGTTGGTATGGTAGCTCGTGTTATAGATGAAAATTGAGGTGACGTCATGATGACGTCATCATACGATTTTACAGTAATATTAAAGTTTTTGAACTTCAAAGTTTCTTAAAGCCATATCTCATCAACAGAACATGCTAAATTCAAAATTCTTTTTGTAATAGCTTTGTTAGCTCCTATATTCTTTCACATAAATTTGAAAAATGTGTGACGTCATCATGACGTCATCAAAAATATGCTTTTTTGAAACACATATAAGGGTAGCGACGATCGTTATAAAAATTAGTGTGCAGGTAGATAGTGCTCCTAGCATGTTAAATCCGAGGTGACGTCATGATGACGTACTCGGCTGATTTTCTATGATTATTTTAGTTCTATCCCAAATCCCATAGACTTGGTACACGAATTTTGTACAGGACACTTTGGTCACTAAACAACATCAGATCTTAATCAGGCTTAACACAAACAGAGACCCTAAGCTGAAAATGTTTGCCGAAACGTGACGTCATGATGACGTCATCACGTGTCATGTGACGTCATCTTAAAGGTGCATTTTTCAAGCGCCCATATCTAGAGAACGGTACGTCCGATTGCCTTCAAACGAGGTATGTTGGTATGGTAGCTCGTGTTATAGATGAAAATTTAGGTGACGTCATGATGACGTCATCATACGATTTTACAGTAATATTAAAGTTTTTGAACTTCAAAGTTTCTTAAAGCCATATCTCATCAACAGAACATGCTAAATTCAAAATTCTTTTTGTAATAGCTTTGTTAGCTCCTATATTCTTTCACATAAATGTGAAAAATGTGTGACGTCATCATGACGTCATCAAAAATATGCTTTTTTGAAACACATATAAGAGTAGGGACGATCGTCATAAAAATTAGTGTGCAGGTAGATAGTGATACTAGCATGTTAAATCCGAGGTGACGTCATAATGACGTCATCTGCTGATTTTCTATGATTATTTTAGTTTTTCCTAAATCCCATAGACTTTGTACACGAATTTTGTAAGAGCCACTTTGGTCACTAAACAACATCAGATCTTAATCAAACTTAACACAAACAGAGACCCTAAGCTGAAAATGTATGCCGAAACGTGACGTCACGATGACGTCATCACGTGTCATGTGACGTCATCTTAAAGGTGCATTTTTCAAGGGCCCATATCTAGAGAACGGTACGTCCGATTGCCTTCAAACCAGGTATGTTGGTATGGTAGCTCGTGTTATAGATGAAAATTGAGGTGACGTCATGATGACGTCATCATACTATTTTACAGTAATATTAAAGTTGTTGAACTTCAAAGTTTCCTAAAGCCATATCTCATCAACAGAACACGCTAAATTCAAAATTCTTTTTGTAATAGCTTTGTTAGCTTATATATTCTTTCACATAAATGTGAAAAATGTGTGACGTCATCATGACGCCATCAAAAATATGTTTTTTTTAAACACATATAAGGGTAGGTCCGATCGTCATAAAAATTACTGTGCAGGTAGATAGTGCTACTAGCATGTAAAATCCGAGGTGACATCATGATGACGTCATCGGCTGATTTTCTATGAATTTTCAGTTCTATCCCAAATCCCATAGACTTTGTACACGAATTTTGTCGGCGGCACTTTAGGTCTTAAAAAACCTCAGATCTTAACCAAACTTACCTCAAACATAGACCCTAAGCTGAAATTGTATGTCGAAGAGTGACGTCATGATGACATCATCACGTGTCACGTGACGTCATCTTAAAGGTGCGTTTTTCAAGGGCCCATATCTAGAGAACGGTAGGTCCGATTGCCTTCAAACCTGGTATGTTGCTAGTGTATCTCGTGTTATAGATGAAAATTGAGGTGCCATCATGATAACGTCATCAACTGATTTTCTTGGAATTTTTAAATATTTAACATATTATTATTATATATTACTGTCATTGATCAGATTGACTCCAATCTCGACACAGGCCAACACCATGTATAAGTACTATCCTTATAATGTCATCATAGGTCAAGTAATATAAACTTAAAGGTCAACTTTCAAGTAAGAAATCTAGATCATGAAATAATCTCAGATCTTAGAAAACTCAGCGAAAACAAAACCCTTAACAACTTTAATGCTGATTAAAAAAAAACCAGGAAAAGCCATGCGTCTGTTGACCTCAACAGACGCTTAACCTCTAGTTTTAATTTATCTCTTGTTGAAGGTGTGGTTCCCCAAGTATGGAAGGATGCTAACATAACCCAAATACCAAAAGAAACTCCTGCAACAGTTTCCAAACTTAGGCCAATTTCATTGACATCTCTTCTGGCAAAAGTTTGTGAAGGGTTTGTCTCGAAATGGGCACTTGACGACATTTATTGCTCAATGGATCGTAATCAATATGGTAGTATCAAGGGATCTTCCACTTTCCACTGCCTTGCTGAAATTTTAGATGTTCTGTTCAAAGGATAAGGGGAACACTGTAGGCAATTTAGTAGCGACGGACTTCTCCAAGGCGTTTGATTGTGTCGACCATACTGTGGCTATTCAAAAACTCTATGAGCTATGAACCGGGGGGGGGGGGGGAGCATTGGCACCCCACTTTTTCCACTTGGGGGAAACCACCCCCGCCCCGCTTTTGGCAGTTGCGCACAAGAAAAACGGAGAAAAGGGGAGCAGCTGGTCGGCACTGGCGCTGCTTTGCCCCCCCCCCCCCCCCCACTTTCAAAAGAGTTCCACCGCACCCTGACAGTCGGTAAGGATAAATAAATGACGTTTAAAAAAAGAACATTTATCAATACATTCTAGAACCATATCCTGGTTTAAGGCCAAAGAAAATAATAGTTGTGTTGCCCCGTATTGACTGACCCTAAAAGTCGGAAAAGTAGGCTCGCGTTTGTTATTTTTATTCTATTTTAAAAGGAATTTTCAAAATCTAACCTTTTCACGCACAAAAGGAACAATTTTGATTAAAATCATTATCTTTTTGACTTGACTTGACTTTATTTCCACCCCAGGAGAGAAATAAATTCATAATTATTCACATTATAAAAAAGCATAAACAATAAATGAAATAATGCTTGTGAAAATAAGAAATATAAATCAGGGATGAAGGGGACTCGCAAGACGCAAAGCTTGTCGAGTGCGAGTCCCCTGTGTATGAATAACAAGGAACAAACTGATCAATGAATACATAAAAACAGAGACTAAACAACATAAAACGACAGATAAAGCGATGAACCGATAGTGAAATAAAATAAAAGGTATACATTAATGCAAAGCTGGATTAATTAGTGAAATAGCGGGTACAAAAAAGGTTAAAAGGGCTGTGGCATTGATTTTACTTCGCAACATTCTACTTCTTTTTCCATCTCATGTTTTGTTACTTTTATTGAAATGTGTACTTTTGAAATATTACACAATTTCATGCTTTCCCTGAGAAATGGTGTGGTGGCATTTCAGGAAGACACTGTTTACCTTGGGAGTTTTCTGTTCAAATAATTATGAACCCAAAATATGCTCACTGAAGAGATTTGTGAGAAAACTGCTCACTGGCTTACTATTACTATACTGAAACTTCAACGAATCACCAAAGAAAAAAAATACGATTTATTAGCAAAATATCAAAAATTCTGGCTTTTTGGTGCTGAAATAGCTGTAACATTGAGGTTTCTGTCTGACTGTATCACACTTTTGCTTATGAATAGGGAAATCGCATTAGCATAATAATAAAAAAAGGCACGAAAAAGCTCTTAAAACGGCAAAATGAAAATGGAAATAACGTTAAATGGAATGCAAAGGTGCATTTCCAAGGATTGCATAAACAAATTACATCACATGGGCCCTTTCAAGACCAAGCACCATTTTCACATTATGCGTGATAACACATCAATTAAAAGCACTCCTCATAAAAATGTTCCGCTTTAATACAGGCGGTTTATATCCAGACAAATATATCGAATCCCAAATAGCTAGTATATGAAACCCCAGAAGCAATGCTTATCAGAGTCGATATCACTTTTTTCAGTCCAAAAGAGCTAAACTCCCTGTATGGATGTGCAGATAAGATTAATAAGCAGTTGGATGTGCAGATAAGAGTATTAAGCAGTTTCTTTAAAAATAATTATCCCTTCAAAAAGGACCTGCGAAAAGAATGAAAATTGCATAAGGGTGGATTTGCAACATGCACATTCCATTTGCATTGCTACAGGATTCACCTGGTATCATTCAACATTTTAAAATACCCATGTAGAGTTTATTGCTATTTATAAGATGTTCAAACTCTGCCAAACATGGGTTCCCTCAAATATATTACATGAACAACGTCATCATATTGCATGGAAATTTAAACGGTTGAAAAAGATTACTTTTTGACCCCAAACAAATTAATATTGTAACAAAATGTACACACAATGTATTCGGATGCAATGTCTATTTCCGTGCGCCGTAAGAGTATTTGTACCGCTCTTAGAGAGTAGTTGGGGGGGGGGGGGGGGGGGGGTGGGGGGAGTTAACAGTGTCACAATTATAATGGCATAATTATTTGATAAGAGAATACCACATTAAAATGTTTTTTGCAGAAAACGACAAATGCTGCGCTTAAAAGGAACAGATATTTTCATTTTTTTATCTTCGAATAATTTCTTTCGATTCGTTTTCTTCAGAACCCCGGAAAAAGGAAAATATTTTCATGATAACTCATTATTTTATTGTCTGAAACATAACAAAATCCCACAATTTCTTTTTCATCACATCTTTCAAATAATCAATTCATGTATGTTAATCTACCCCAAGAGCTATTAATTACTGGCCAACAGTAAAAACTACCATGCTGTTATTAAGTCGCGGCCGCGAGATAATTTAATAAGTCGCGGCCGCGAGTTAATAAGTCGCGGCCGCGAGATAAATAAGTCGCCGTCGCGAGATAAATAAGTCGCGGCCGCGAGTAAATAAGTTATTATGTCGCGAAAGAGAGGCTAGCTACCATGAAAGAGAAAGGCACCACCGTGAAAGAGAAACGCACCGCTGTGAAAGGGAAAGAGGTACATGGCCCTAACGGGCTTCCGTAAAACACAAAAAGCTACAGTCCGCGTTGTCGTCTTTCACTTGGTCGAGCCATCATGAACAGGGTTCCATGTGCAAATTAATGATACCGAGTTCGTGTAAATGCACCAAGGCTTTGAACTCCTTGCTAAAACTGTGAGCCTTGGAGCAGGTGATGTTGTTGTAGTAGTGGTACGGGATTGCGGTGCCATTGAGTAAAGTTGGAAATGGCCAGAACCCGTAAACGTCGATTTGGCCGCACAGGTCAAAGATTGAGGAGAGAACGTGGAGACCTGTTCGGACAAAAAAAAGGCGATCTTCATGAGAACACACCCTGCAATACATCACAAGACCATATATAAAGACCACATGGGTGATTATAATGTAGCAATCAGACTTTCGAAAACAAAATCAAGCACACATAAAAGTTCTATACCAGCCGGCTCGGAAGTTTAATCGTGACCTTTATGCGCGAGACTTATTTACAAGGTCTAGGCTATATATATGTTGGCCTATTGTTGTTACTATGGCGATACAGTTTATAAAAGGTCCACTGTGATTATATGAAAATGTGACTACATCTTGTACAAAAGCCTAAGTATCTTTCTAATAGAAAGTGACTGACGACAATTAACAACATTAAAAACATTTTGGCATATGTTGTTGCTATGGCCATACGGTCTATAAAAATAACCCTGTGATTATATGACAATGTGACTACTCACCCGTTGTCGTCCATCTTGTACCATTCAGTGTCATGTGCCAAAGATCCGTCACCACGGAGTAGTGGTCAGGGTGGCCGTAGACCGGCGTGACGGTCTTGTACTTGTTTGCAGCCGTTGCCGCTCGGACGAGATCCCAGTGTTTCCAGCTAAAGGCGAAAGCTGGCAGCCAGAGATGGCTGCCCTTGAACTGCATAAGTAGGGCCTCGAATCGTGTGCGGTCTCCTGGTTTCCCCAGTCTATGAAATCTATACAAATGCAGATTGGTCATTCCATGAAGTCGGGACACAAAGTGTGACATTTTGCTACATTTCCAGTTACATGCATCTATCGACTAAATTATTTGAATATTTATTCCTGATATTTGTCTTGAATGTTGGACAGATGGTCATTCGAACATTAGTTTCCGGAGAAATGTGACATATCATAAGTTAAGACTCAGTTAAGACACCGTGTCTCTTTTACATATTTTTTGTCGTGTTATAAGATTTATTGTACAATTAACCTTCCCTGCATAAACTGACCACAAAATGGAACCATACATACGAGGTGCGATCAAAAAGTTTCGAGACTGCGCCTATGACAAGCAAAAACCGTACCAGTACGTGATTTAAATCTGGCCGCCATCCTCTTCAAAGTAGTCCCCTTGTGCAGCGATAGACCGCTCTGAGCGCTCATGCCACGCTTGGAACGCTCCCAATCTCGTTCCGTAAGCGCGTCAAGCACCATCTGCGATTCTCGCTGGATCTCCTCTACAGTAGCCATTGTCCCAACTCTCGTCACCGCTGATGATCCTCGACAGGAAGTTTGGGTCATCCCGGGCCTGTTGACGGAGATCCTCGCATACAGACTTCGAAACGTTGCTGATTCTGCTCAAGTTTCAGGTCCATGGTGAAATCGCAAAGGCGCACGTACAAGTGTCACAAAAATGCGTGTAACACAGGTACTGATGTATGTTGATCAAGCGATTTAACTTGAAATACTTAATCACAAAAGTTCATGCTTACACCTGCTATATGCACATTAGTAACTGTCCTGCGCTCCGTTCGTTCACAACAGGAACAGTCTCGGAACTTTTTGATCGCACCTCGTATTTGTACAAGGTTATTGTAGATAAATTACAAGGGATATGTTTAAAAATATGTTTCAACGTAGCAAATGTCACACTAGCGTATCTTACATTGTTTATATAGCTACTGACAAAAAACGGCAACTTACAAGTAGCTAGAAGAAAAAAATGCTTGCTATAAGCAAATTTTTGTGCTTTGCAGCTTACTATATAGAATCGGTGTATTGCCCTAATTTAGTAAAAACAAAAATAATTCGCGTTACAGAATGTGTTCTTGAAAACCGCCTGTTTTATACCCGATGCCTTGTACGGTATACTTCATAGCTCCATGATTTAAAAAGTGAAAATATTGTGTAGGGACTCATGAATATTTATAAGTTGTAAGAGGCCCCGCCTCCTTTCTGGTTCTTTCTTGCTGGCGTGCTCGCCATAAGACGTCGTCTTGAACGAAGTTTTCGGACTTGGACTGGTCAGAAATACCGACATTTGAGCCAGTTCCGATGATGATTGGGTTGACACAACTAAATCAACATCATAATCTGGGATTACTGGGTATGTTACTATTCTATTTTGATCATTTTAATGATTGGGTTTTGAGAAACCTTGTGATATTTGTATGTATCTGATCACTTAACTTTCTCCATGTGCTGTGTGTGACACTACGTAAACAATAGGGTCTTATTATTTTGTGCATGAGAACTTGTACATTTTCCATAAATCTTCCATAGCGACCCTTTGACCTCAACTGTCTGAGTGTACGCACAGTTGTACGCTGTGTAGATGACAATAGAACGAACTCGCACTCAAGAAAGTTTAGTTATTGCACCTTTCGGCAATTTATTATCATAACAGTATAGCGAATTTTACACAGGTATTGTGACTATTATTGGGTCATCTCGTAATTATGTTACAGATTGCCACCAGGGTGTCTGAGTCTGAATTCAATTTGTTTACGAGGTGCTGGGTAAGTTCGCAGTCATCTTTTCAAAATGTAGCTGTAGGATTTGAACTTAATTATTGTAATAACTAATGTAAAGTATTCAGTACAACTGTAAACATTTCTAAATATATCTGGTACTTAGGCCTATTGTATCATTTCATGATTTTGTCCGGATCAATTTATATGAGGGTATATTTTCCGGATCATCTTGCTCAACGATTATTTTTCGGCTGGGATTTTTGATGTGGCTTTGTGTGTGATTCTAATTAAAAGTACTTTAGAGCAAAAACTTCTTTTGTCATCGTCTTCCTTACCCGAGGACTCAGGTCCTCCAACCCCGTGAGCTACCTGCTTCCAGGGAACCCGACCCAACGCCTACATGTGTTGCGTCACTTCAACTGTAACGCTGGAAAAGATGTTTGTACACTGAAATAACCTGCAAATGCCAGGTAACTGCGGGATTGTGCGGGAAGATAGGCCTACCTCTTCTTTGAATGTGAAATAGACCTAATCCAGCCACATTTACGTTAAGAAAATAATGTGACTCATATCATGTTGTAATGAATGGACGTGTATGACTGTTATTTTGGATTTACTATGCAGTGAAAGTGTTCGCAACTCTTGCCTTTCCGTTTCTATCAATCTCTTTCACAACATAATACCAAGCTGTAAAAGCGAATTGTTTTGCGTACTTGGCAGCTCTGTGATCTCCGTAATTCGTACCTGATACACTGATACACTCGGTACAAACTATAACCCCGTTTTTTGCCCGTGATCTCCTTCTGCCCGGCTGTTATTAATGGGGGCTGGTATGCCAATACGGTCTTGTGCAGCCAAATAACACACAAAATAGGCAAACAATGGATTTAGTACGCGCAGGAATGCGCGTATAGACGGGTGGTCATGACCGTCGTCCGTATTCAAGAGCACTGCAACAACAGTGTTCAGCAATTAAACACTTTAAACACTTTCTTGCTATCAGTTTGTAAACACGTTTACATACTATAGCCTACATGTTTAGCGTATTGACGGACATGTTTAGCTATTGAACATTGGTACGTGTTTAGGAAAATGTAATGTTTAGCTTTTAAACATGTTTACGTTATAGCTAGATTGTGTTAAATTGCTAAACACAGTTTTTCGAGTGAGGGTAACCACAGAACTTCCTTCTGGCCAGTTTGACTACAAACCAATTTACTTACTTTGTTTCTATGAATGATGGGTTTAACGTGGTGAAGTTTGTTTTAGCACCCACGTCTTCCTCGTAGCCTTTGACATCAGCTAAGTTGAATCTGTTCAAGGCGTGAAATTATAATTAAACACAACATACTATATGTATTCAAATATGAAGGACTAAATCCCGATCGGTTCACACTTTGTCCAACATTATTATCTTCGTATGAGATTTGGCCTGCAAATACATTCACAAATGCCCTCATTTGGATGTGACGTCGACGGAGTGTGATTTATTAAGTGGAAGTTGGTGAGTCTTTGAGATTTTGGCATTATTTGATCGAGTTAATTGAGTCGTTGTGACGTTTGTCACCGGTTAAGCCTAGGTCACACTGTCACGATTTTAACGAAGATAACCCACGATTCACAAAATCCGGGTGATTCGTGGACATACTCGTAGCGGCAACTTGGTGAACCCTAATGAATCTTGATAATTCGTGATGAATCTTGGCTGGTCGGCAAACTTCCCAGACAGTTTGGAACTGTATAAAACTGTCGTGGCGGTGCTACGATTTTTCAAACCGTAGGGCAGTCGCAGTGCGATCGTAACTCAATCGCGCACAGTCATAGCGCCATCTTGTAGGCATTCGTGGCCTTCCGTAGCCAATCGTGGTTTATTTTTATCACGAATCACTACGAATATCCACGACTGTTCTACGATGTTCTACGATGTTCTACGCATATGCTACGGTTTCCCTACGGTTTAGCTGAGATTCCACTACGATATATGACGATAACACTACGACTAGTCCCGATTGATCACGACTACGTGACAATTGATGCTGATGTCTCGACTATTTATCAAGAGTTCGCTACGATTCGCCACGATACAGTGCCTATGGCAGCGCTACGATGGCGCTACTACTGTTCCTGAATCTTCCCGATGTCACGTGATGATCGGCATAAAAAGGGGGAGCGCCGCTGCTTTCCAAGTCATTCTACACGTTGCCATCGATGACTGACCAGATCCAGATATATGGGCCTATATATATCGGAAATTCGCCTGGAATCGTAGTGAAGCGTGACAAATCTTGGTACGTCGTAGGTCCATCGTCGCTAATCTTAGCGCAATCGTCTGTAATCGGCTGTAATCGTAGAGTAGTCCTGACTAGTCCTGACGCTATCGTACTAGAAATGTAGTACACCGTAATAGACCGTGGCAGGTCGTGATGAACGGTTTCAAAATGGTAGACATCGTCGATATACGTACATAGGTAGTCGATATTTGTAATATCATCGTAGAAGGACCGCGAGTATTCGAGGAAGAGGAAGCAATCGGTGCACTTTTCTCCCGATTCACCCCGATTAAAACTGCTACGACTAATCGAGAGATAAACAGTTTGCCACACGCGTGCAAAATCAAAGCAGGTTACCAACGAAATCAAAGAAAAATTATTGTATTAAAGTAAAACAAAGTTTTGATTTTTTTACGGCATTTGTGCTTTCAGATGTAAAAATAATGTGGCAAACGTTCATTGAAACATGGTGGGAAAAACTTTTACTGACCTGAAGACAAACTTTGCTTTGTCAATTTGCCGGCCGCACCGGGATCCTTTCAGTATGCCGCTCGAGCCGACCACACTGCAGCTTTTAAAGCGTCCCGGTCTATAAAACGTATCCTGCAAGCAATTTTATTACACAGTGGAGACAGTGCTAATTAGCAGCAAAAATAGACGCATGTGGTTGTGGTACGTGTCCCGAATTGACGAATATAGCACTGATCTGCGCACTTCTGGGTTTGGAAGCGAGGATCCCAGTGCTAATTAAACAGCTGACTATACTAAACGTGCGCTGCGCTGCCATTATGGCGTGATTCATTGAATGAATTTTTTGAATAGCACTGTGTTTGTTTAGCACTGAGATCCTTGCTTACAAACCGGAAGTGCGCAGAAGGAGCTAATGTGAAATTCGTCTATGTATTCGCCGTTTTTTTAGTTTGAATAATAAACAAAATACGTCTGGGGTGGGGGGTTGTAGAAGTCACAAAATACTGTGCTAAAAACCACTCTAGGTACGGGATTACAAAAAGAGGTACTGGGCTGCCAAGGTTTTGGTTTGTTAGCCCGGTTTGCTAAACGGTTTTCCTGGGGCCATGCGCATATAAATGGAAGAAAATCTTCACTTAGGCATGTGCAATAGGCCTACTACAAATGAGCCAGTATTTCATAGTCACTGAAATTCACGCTACAACGGATGCACTGCACAAATACTCAGAATTTGTGTTCAGTAAAAATGAGACTAAATTAGTTTTATAATTGATTATAGGTATTTGAAGGGGTCCAAATCCCTAACCCTGGAGTTATAACGAATTATAAGTTAAAGAGTCGTATCCTCTTTGAGTGATCCCCGCAATGTCGCTTCTCAGAATGTATCGTAAAATTGGGCGTGATCCCTGGCTATATGGCATTCTGGGTTTATGACTTCTGACTAGCGCCCACCCGAACAAAGATACTGACAATTTGGGAGACCGCCAACATAGGGCAAGATAGCTCAGTTGGTAGAGCGCCGGGATGGTATTTCGGAGGTCGCAGATTCGAATCCCGCTCCTGCCAATTTTTTTAGTTCACTTTGAAAATGTATTCAAATTTACCTAGTCAGTTTCCCTTGTGGATTGTTTGACGAAATTATAATATGTAGAAATGGTTTTGTAATTGCAAGATTGCTGTAATGTGCCATTATACAATCCATTTGTTTTTTGTTTTTTATGTGGGGGGGGGGAGTTTTCGTTAGTTTTTTGTAAGTATTTCATATGGTTTGATGGATTATCCTCAGAGGGTATGATTGATGTTAAAGATGGCGCTGTAGATGTTGATTGCCAATCCGCAAGTCAAAAATCATCCACATTATAAAATGGATATATAGCTGTATTGCATTTTTCCTTGTGATTTCTGTCTGCTTTTTTAAAGAATAGTTGTCTTTCTCCTCTGTATTTTGTGCTATATGAATATTATTTTTGGCGAATAAAGATGTTATTAATACTGTGTTGGCCAACACTAACCAGGACAACTGACAAACACCCAATCACTCGTATAATAAGACTTGAGATCGTTTGGTATAAAAGTGACTTACACTTGGTAGCGATTTCCAGAATCCTCTTGTTATCTTCGTGGATGCTTTGTGGCGGTAAAAGCTGATTTTTGCTGCCGGTTGTACATTCCGTTGGGTGAGGATAAAATTACTGAGAGCTCCCTTCTCCCCCAAGGCAGCTTGTAGGTCATCCCTATATAAAGACAATGGATTAAATAAGTAGTTGATATAAAAAGACAGGTGCAGATTGTGTAATTTACGAGCGTCCCATACACGAATTCCACATTAGCTCCGTCCGCGTATATACTGAATATATACTATATGTTGAAGGTGAGGTTCTCAATGCTAAATAAGCACACATGCTATTCAACGATCGCGGCAAATGACAGCGTAGCGCACGGGCAGCGTGGTGAAGTGGTACCATAGAACTATTCCTATAGCTCTTTGAGTGGTACATCAAAATCCTGCCGAAAAATGACTTCAGAACGGCTGTGACTAACTGTTGTGCCGCGTTGCATAAAATTTGGCTGCAATTATATTTCAGACGTTCGTATCGGAGCACGCGGTCGACTCCGGAGAACGGACGATACTCGGACTATTCAGTGCAGTACATTTCCATAAAGGGAAACCACAATTATTAATGTTTTGAAAAATATAATTATACTTAGCCCCTCCCCCCACAAGCCAAATCGGAATTACAAATGCGACTTTACGGCGCATGTGCACAAGCAGTGAGCCACTTTTAGATACACACGGCTCGATTCTGTTCACAAACCAGTGGGGAAAATCAAACTAGAACTTTTCACCTTTTCGTTAACCACAAAATATAGCAAAACAAATTAGTCCTTCGGTAAAGATGAAGACAGAGCTGTGATCCGGTACCAAGAAAAATCTGATTTTTTTTCCCGGACCGTGAGTAAAATTGAATAGTACCCTTCATGATGAGGGTACAGGTGAAATTTAAAGTGTAGGGGAAAAGTCATATTTTATTGAACGGATTACAGCTCTGTCTTCATGTTTACCGAAGCGTAAAGTTAATGATCCGCAATTTTCGTTTTTTTTTCCTTTTTTGTTTTTGTTTGTTTGTTTGTTTGTTTGTTTTTTTTATTTTATTATTATTATTATTGGGGGGGGGTTAAGTCTCTTTTTGTTTGGGCCTATAATGCGAAAATATGCGTGAACAAAAGTGAACAGTTTTTGGTTACCAGTTCCCCATTGCTTTGTGCACTGTTTGAACGTGGGCTACTGCACATGCGAAGTACAGTAGTCGTATAGTCGTAATTCGGATTTGGCTTATTCTGGTTTGAAACGGTGCCTAGACGCTGTACCCGTATTTCAAGCCTTGTAATCTTTAATTTTAGTCTTTGGGAACATATGATGCACGATATGGGGCAGAGGAAACCCCCCTCTTTTGTATTGGTCATTGTGTTCCCGGAATCTCAGGAATTATTTTCAGATCTCTAGGGGGATGTGTTAGGTAACAATAGTCTGGAGAGTGTATATGGTACAGAGACAAAAGGGGGGTACCACTCTGCCCCATATCGTGCTGGGTATATTCGGGAAAGATTCTGCTGTAATCGAAAAGTCGGTGCCTCCTAACATTTATCAATTATGTTCAGGTCATTCCATTTATCAAGAAGTTTGTAGCAGTATATCTTGATATAGCTCGTGTGTAATTAAATGTAATTTTGTCATGGGGGGCGGGGGGACAGAATCCTTCTGCAGTTTACTCTATAAGCCAACTCAAAATTCAGTTTTGTACGCATTGGCTTACCTGAATTCCGTTAAGTTGTGAAGGTTTGGCTTCCATTTCTGTTGAATGATCACGTGAAGGTCGACCAGAAACTCCGTGTCGTTTTCCGGGAAATGATGAGCGTACGTCTTGGCAAAATATAATCTGAGCAGACAATTAATGGGGTTAATGACAGAGTGTACGGCATACCACGAATTTCATCTTACTAAATCTCCTATTATTTGACTGACAGGCTACAGACCGTTTCACATGATGTCACCAGTACATATTGGACCGCCATGTGTAGTTATGGT
Organism: Hippasteria phrygiana; assembly: GCA_037893225.1. Lineage (NCBI taxonomy): Eukaryota > Metazoa > Echinodermata > Asteroidea > Valvatida > Goniasteridae > Hippasteria > Hippasteria phrygiana. Next base: position 1,504,215 of record JAZGUH010000313.1, read on the forward strand.
AATGAGCTACTATTCGGAAAAACCAGTCATGCGTGCCGCATGCCCTATAGACCCTATTCACTCACGTAACCAGATAAAATGTAAACAAAAGCATCACGTGTGGACCGCCTTGGAGTGATCGTGGTACATGTATCATTATGGAGCGTTTAAACCACGTGCGCGGACATGGAACACTGCACAGGTTTACTTGAAGTTTATTAGGACTTCATTATACTATGCGGTCCATGACGACAAGTGAATAAGATCTAGACTCGAAGACATTCCAAATACGATGGCATTATTTACATGTTGGGCAATCTGGTCACGTGGCGAAAAGAGTCAACTTGTTTAGCTTGTTTTTCCAAACATGTTTGTTTTGTATGCGTTGTTCACTGACAAACAACACGAAGCACAACATTTTCGTATGTAACGTGTCGTTTTTAGTTTGGCTTTTTCCATTTTACGCAGTAATAAAGGTAATATCCGATGTAACGGAAAATATGCCTTCTGTAACATTTTGGGAAATTAACAGTTGTGATAAGTAGAAATCTATTTCATACAACAATTGCCCAGATGATGATTTTTAGCCGGCATATAGTATGCATAGATCAATTAACATCAGGCATTTTAATTAATGATCATACAAAGTATTGATCAGGATAACAAAGGATTAACTATAAGGAACATGACAGCAAAGTTATTGATTTATACATTATCTCTCTGAAAATTTGCCAGGCCTACGTTTTAACGTTGATTACAATTTATAATCATGACAGCTACCTTCTCGTGGTGATCCTGTCAAGAGAAGATTTCTTCAAATTTCTCGAATTCTCGATTCCTCGAACTGATGTTTTCTTGAATTGATGATTTTTCGAACTGAAGCTGTCAGCCCGGACACCACCCACTACATCGCGTTTACTCGCCAAGACTTGCCTTCGAACGGTTGCCGCAACGCACTCGGGAGCACGCATCCTCTTTAGAACGAGCACTATGGCTAGTACCGACGTGTGTATCCTTCAACTTAATGTAGAAGGTCTAACGAGAGCTAAACGAGACGTCATCCGACATCTTGCTGACCCAACATCACGCAAATGTCATCTTTTCCCAGGAGACCCATTGTAAGTCTGAGGAGAAGTTGCACCTAGAAGGCTTCGACCTTGTCAGTTTCATCGCTCATAAGAAACATGGCATTGCCACCTACGCCAAGCAAGGCATCAACGCAAAGGCAACTGACCGTCCCTGAGAACTCCAGCATTCAGTGGCTTACCATGGGAGCCTTAGACACCACCTTTTGCAATGTGTATAAACCACCCCTGCTGAGCTTGATGTCTCCTCACTTTCATCGATTCCTGCAAGCTCCTTTGTTTGTGGTGACTTGAACTGCAGAAACACCATATGGGTATACACTAACACCGATAGAAATGGAGCAGTCGCAAGTGATTGGGCGGAAGCCAAAAATCTACATCTTCTCTTCGACAACAAGGATCCTAGACATTTTTACTCCGGAAGACATGTCACCTGGTCCTGTCCAGATGTGTCGTTTGTATCAAACAATATCAACAGACGATGCTCTAGACTGGTCCTTACCAAGTTTTCTAGATCAGGTCACTGCCCTGTAATTATCTCCAGTGACATCAAACTTGCCATTTCCAGCCTCTTCAAAAGACGATGGAATTTCAGGAAGGCCAACTGGCCTAAGTTCACTGAACTGACCAGAAAGCTGACATCTAGGCTACCCGACCACTCATCCAATGTGCCAATGTGAATGAAGCTTACTTCGTATTCTGCTGCATGCTCAACCTGTCAGCGAAGCACTCCATCCCGAGAGGTCGTCGAAACCGTTATGTTCCCTGTTGGGACAAAGACTGTGATCAGCTATTCGAAGCGTACGGAAATACAAACGATCACGACCTTCATTCCTTCATCGGTGATCAGCTCACGGATCTTCTTGGCCAGAAGAGACAATCAAGATGGGAAGAAGAAATCAACGACATCAATTTCACCCACTCCAGTCGCAAGGCATGGAACACCATCAATCGTCTTACAGGTAGAAGTAGTCCAGCCAAGCCCTGTCCTGTCTAAGCTAACTCCATCGCTTCGGTGGTCAATAATGGCAGGTTTAACGACCAAACCCTAGAAGGCAAGGCTTTCACCCGCAAGGTCAATGCCGAGATCAAAGAGCTGACCAAGACGCTGCTACAGTCTCACAATGTCTTTCCCTCAAGTCCCTCAAGAAAGGCAAAGCTCCTGGAAATGATAACATCCATACAGAGTTCCTGAAACACATGATCACTGAATCCATGAGTTGGCTCCAGCTTTTCTTCACCAACTGCATCCAAACTAGCACCATCCCAGCACGATGGAAGTCGGCCAAAGTCATCGCGATCCTCAAGCCGAAGAAAGCACCCGATGACCCTAAGAGTTACCGACCAATCTCACTCTTGTCACATCTCTACCATCTGCTTGATAGAGTCCTCCTCACCAAAATCTACGATACCGTAGAAGAGAAGCTCCCTCACACCCAAGCCGGTTTTCGGAAGGGCCGCTCCACTACTGATCAAGTTACGAACCTGGTCAGTGATATTGAAGCAGCCTTCCAGAGGAAGGAGAAGTTTGGAACAGTGTTTATCGATCTAACTGCAGCCTATGATACTGTTTGGCACAGAGGCTTATACCTTAAGCTCTTGAAGACCCTTCCTGGTGTCATACTTGTGAAATTCCTCATGGTGCTCATACAAGATCGCTCATTTGTCCTTGAGACATCTAATGGCCAACGAAGCAAGAATACGCTCTGTTCTGGCCACAGTATACCTACGATGATGACTCTGCTTTGGGTTTTGCTGACAAGTCATTTGAAGCCATTGAAGTGGCACTTGAGAGAGATCTCATCAGCTTCAGTTACTGCTTCCACCAGTGGCACCTCAAACTCAGCTTACCAAAGACAGTCTGCTTAGTATTCCACCTGGCCAACAGCTGTGCTAAGAGGACATTGGACATCAGCCTAAACGGCACCAAGCCTAAATTTGATCCTACTCCAAAGTACATTGGTGTCACACTGGACAGAAGTCTCACGTTCTCCCATCACATCAAAGCTGTTGCATCCAAGACCGAAGCCAGAGTCAACCTTTTGAAAAGACTTGTCGGTACTGGATGGGGTGCTTCCTTCACTACCTTGCGCACCTCTGCACTGGCACTGGCGTACTTCACTGCTGAAAACGGTGCCCCAGCTTCGTCTCACAGCATCCATACCAAGTCAATAGTTGTGGTCCTTAATTCAGCGATGAGATTAGTCCGCGGCACTTTCACATCGACACCTGTGGAATGCCTACCTCTCTGGCATCGCATCTGCTGAGCTTCGCCGAAACTCCCTGACGATGAAACTTGCATGTAAATGTAGTTATCTCAGCAGCATTGTCCCCGAGCCATGTAGACCCAGCCACCCTGAGACTACCTCGCAAGAGCTTCTCTACAGAAGCCTACAGACTTGCTTCATCTCAGCTTTACCATCCTGACTGGATCAACACGACCTGGGCAGAGCTGTGGTCCACCATAGCTACTCAGCTGAAGTCCTACATTGACACCCCATGAAGGAGTCCACAGGGATGGGAACTCCCCCGCAAGGCATGGTCTAATTTAAACCGACTGAAATCGGGTGCTAGCCGCACTCAGCAGTACCTTCACAAAATTGGTGTTGCTACTTCTGATCTATGCGCTTGCAGAGCTACCCAGACTACGAACCACATCATCCAGGAATGCAGAATCTTCGGACCCCCAAATGGCACTGCTGGCCTAATGACGGTAGATGACGCTACAGTCAAGTAGCTGTCCTCGGACCTTCCACTCTAGATAATGATGGTGTCCACACGAACGAACGGTGTACATTTCCGAGATTGATTGCTCGTTCTGGTTCACCGTCAAGTTTAATTAGAATTCCCTATCTAAAACTTGCTTCCACTTCCTTTTCAGAGTTTAAACTTAAACGTGTAATACAATTTTACCTTTCGGATTTAACTTTAGTCTGGAATCGGTAGCTAAAAACAACCCATTATACAAGGTGCGATCAAACAGTTCCGAGACTGTTCCTGTTGCAAACGAACGGACCGCATCACAGTAATGTGCATGTAGCAGGTGTAAGCAATAACTTTCGTTAGTAAGTATTCCACGTTTACACCGCTTAATCAACATCAGCACCAGTTACACGCATTTTTGTGACCACATGGTACGTGCGTATTTGCGATTTCACCATGGACCTGAAAATTGAGCAGAAGCAGCACCGTGTCGAAGTCTGCGAGGATCTCTTTTAACAGGCCCGGGATGACCCAAACTTCATGTCCAGGATCATCAGCGGTGACGAGAGTTGAGTCTACGGCTACGACCAAGAGACCAAACAGCAGTCTTCGCAGTGGAAGAGTCCGCAGTCTCCAAGACCGAAGACGTCAGGTCTGGAGCGCAACCAAAACTGCAAGAGCATGCTCGTCGTTTTCTTTGACATTCGCGGGGTTGTGCACCGTGAATTCCTCCCCCAGGGTCAGACTGTCAACGCTGAGTTCTACTGCATCGTTCTGAGACGTCCGAGGGAGAACATTCGGCGCAAACTACCTGAACTGTGGCGCACTGGCAATTGGGGGCTCCAACATGACAACGCGCCTAATCACAGCGCGTTGAAAACACGCGAGTTTCTCGCCCGCAACAACACAATCGTCGCTCCCCACCCCCTACTCGCCGGATTTGACTCCCTACGACTTCTTTCTGTTCCCCAAAATGAAGTTCAAGCTGAAGGGTCGCCGTTTTGACATTGTGGAGGAGATCCAGCGATAATCGCAGATGGTGCTTACGGAACGCGCTTACGGAACGGGATTTCCAGGGAGCGTTCCAAGCGTGGCAGGAGCGCTGGGAGCAGTGTATCGCTGCACAAGGGGACTCCATTGTACTTTGAAGGGGATGGTGGCCAGATTTAAATCACGTACGGAATTTGCTTGTTATAGGCGCAATCTCGGAACTTTTTTGATCGCACCTCGTATTTAACTACTTTGGGATTTCCATGAATTCAGAAAGTGAAAAATGCACATAACATGTGATTTTGCCTTCATTTTCTATACATGAAGGTTTTCCCGGCCAATTTCACCATGCTTTTGTTGATTTTAACGCCTGGCCCGTTCAGTTTCGATTGAAATTAAATGATCACGCAGATCAAAAATAATCATTCAAATTCACTATCTGGGCATTCTATCGTCTTTTAGCTTCACTCGTCCCTGTAAAAGATGCATTCAAATTAAATGTATCGTATTGTTCATTCAATTTCGGCTGCACCAACAGTAAGGTGTTGATCGGGCGTTCTTTTTTATTAATAGGCAAACATATTTCACCTTTTTTCAAGCATCTTTTCCTGCATACCCATATTCCTGCAAGTCCGTATTTCTATAAAAGTCTGAGTTATCTCATAAATCATATCTGACGTCTTTAATCCGTACATTTATGCACACCTCTCTTTCTTAAGTCTTTATACAGATGAGATGACGAGGCTACGGGGGGAGGTGTGATCGTCTGATGGAATCGGCCCAAGAAAACAAATTACCCAAGATAAGTGTTTCCGATTGTACAACCATTGCCAAACATACATGCCCCGATGTCTTGCACATGAAGAGATCGATAGGTGAATCAGAACGAAAAAGAAGAGTAAACAAAGTTAAAGGATTCATAAACATGTCAACATACAGATGCCCCAAATTGTTTTGGGTCAAACTTTAAAACAAAAACGATCAACCGTGAAAAAGAAAATTCATTAGCCCTTTTCATTTCATTAGTTCGTCACATCATCCATCCATCCCTCATATCAGTTTAGATGTTACACAATTTTCCATTATAAATTGTACACAATTTGCACAAAAAACTCAGAGGACAATAGGAGAATATATCAATTAAAAATCGTATTAATTTGAATGACCATTTGATGAAAATGATTGCCCATAAACGAATAAGAAAAGAAAAGCATGGTTTTCCGTCATATGCGCATCGACGTTCGCTAATTTGAATGCTCCAACCGTCAAAGGTTACAAAACTCAATGTTTGAATGCAACAAATAAAGTCGTGAATGCACCAAAACAAAATAGAATGCCCCTAAACGAAAAACGAACACGAGGAACAAAATCTTGAGTGCTTAAAAATTGAAATTGAATGCCCAAACAGTGAAAAAGAAACCATAATTTGATCAGATGTGTAAAAACCACGCGAAATTGAATGACCCATAAAGAAAGTGATCAGAACAATTCGCAAATTGGCCGGGAAAACCTATCACCCCAATACCGCAAATAATAACAACATACCTGCTGGCTTGTAAAGTAGTGATTGCTGCTTGGGGTTCGGACTCCTTGGCGTTAGTCTGGTTATTTAAATGTAAATCATGTGTACCTTCGCGGAATCTGTGACGTAATGAGATTGAGATTGTTGAATAGATTGGTATCATTGATTCAGCTGTTCCATTGTAGCCGACTTAAGGGATGTACCATGTAGTAATGGATTCAGTAAAATAGATCTTAAAACTGAAAACACTTCTACGTAATTAGAATCTCTAAATTGAGAATTGTGGACGCCATTTTTTTATCACATTTGTATAAACAAATGTTGTTGTTTTTTATACCACAATACGCTTGAGATTGTGCCGTTTCCTTAACTCCTTGACGAGACGACTTTCCAAAAATTGAAGTTTTTCTTTATTGAACAATGAGTTAATTTGTTTAACTAAATGCTTATCATGAACGTTGTAGTATTGAATTTACAAAATCAAGTCTCCGTTTCAAACAAGAAATCTGCAAAGATATGAGTTGCAAACTCGTATTGGTACCAATACGTTTGTTCTTGTTCTGTTTCGAAAACGTACAAACACATAGAAAAGGTTGTCGACGTACGTTGGGTCAGGGTCAGGTGTTTTGAGAGTCAGATCTTGGATGTTGATATTGTCAAGAGCCAGTTTAAAAGACTTGACATCTGGAGCAGAGCGGATGTCAAGATGAAGTTGATTCCATTCAAGGATGGTCTTTGGGTAAAATGAATAACGAAAACAGTCCTTATTTGTGGTGATGACCATATGAAAAAGGTCTAGACTGTCCGGTAGAAACCCCCCTTGATGAGTTCATGATATTCAGGTGATCTGTTACATTACTTGGTATCAGCCCATGAGTTTCTTTGTAGAGTGTTAAGTTTTGTCCGTCGATCTTGAAGAGTGTCACATTTGAGTCTATTAAACATTTGTCCTGCATGACAAATCTAACCGCCCTGTGTTAAATACTTTCTATCTTCTTTTTATCTGAAGCATGTTGTGGGTCCCAAATGGCTGAGCAATACTCCAGTCTGGGTTTAACTAATGACTGATACGCAATGGATTTGGTATGACTATTACAGTAATAGATGTTTCTCTTGAGTAATCCAAGCATACGGCTGGCTTTTGAAGTGATCTGATCAATGTGAGTAGACCACTTGAGATCATTCCAGAATTCAACCCCCAGGTATGGATGATGTTTGACCTCTTGTAGTTGTGTGGTACCCATAAAGTAACTTGAGTCCAGTGAGTTCTTCTTGTGGGTGAACTACATGTAATAACATTTAGAGGCATTGAATGACATTTGCGAGTCTTTTTCCAAGTGTGTTGATGTCCTGTTGAAGAATGTCAGAGTCGGTTGCAGATTTCCTGGTACATTATGCAATTATCTGCAAAGAGTCTCACATGCGATTTTATGTTTTGTGGTAGATCATTAATATAAACTAGAATCAAAAGGGGACCAAGTAACTGTCCCATGAGAAACCCCAGAAATGACCTTTGACATGTTTGAAGAAGTGCCCTCCAAAACAACTTGCTCTGGTGACGTTGTGTAAGAAATGAATCGATCCACTTCAGCGCGTTGTTCCTAATGCCAACATTATGAAGTTTCTTCAAAAGGCGCTGATGGGGGACTGAATCGAATGCTTTCCTAAAATCCATTATGATCAATTCGGCTTGACTCCTCCTATCGAGAATTCCAGCCAAGTCGTGGGTTACTGCAGCAAACTGGGTGTCACAGGCGCCACCTCTACTGAAACCATGTTGGATAGTACATGATGCTTGTCGAGATTAACCATTATGTGATGATATAATCTGCTTTTTTCGAGAATTTTATCGATTATACATGTAATAATATAATGATGAGAATTGGTTATGGTTGTAAGGTAATATTCCATCCAATTTGTCTATTTTCCTTTTTATAGATATTTATAATTGTTCTTACTATCATGCATAATCATTTTCCCTATCCCCTTGTAGATCTCTCCCCCCCCCCCCCCCCCCCCTCCCTCCTTTCCCTCCCCACCCTTCCCACTCTCCCAAGTTAGTTATATATAAAGTTTGGTGCTATTTGAATGTTTACATTTTATGTATTTATTCTGCAATTCCGCTTTTGGCGGCGAAAGAATAAAATAATAAACCATGAATAATAATAATAATAATAATATAAAATATGCTCAAGTATCTTGCACGGAATAGACGTCAAAGACACAGGTCTATAGTTACCAGGATTTTTTCTATCACCTTTCTTGTAGAGCGGAGTGACATTTGCCTCAAGCCAGACTTTAGGTAAACATCCAGTATCCAACGATTTTTGGAAGATCTTCGTATAAACTTGTGCAAAAGCAGAGGCACCTTCTTTCAAGACACTAGGAGGTATGGCATCAGGTCCTGGTGCCTTGCAAGGTTTCAAATCTTTGAGTAATTGTTCTACCCCGATAGGATGAATATGAATTTCAGGCATGTCAGGTATCAATCCAAATCTAATAATGTTGGAAAAACTGTCTAAATTCTCATTTGTAAAAGCTGAGCTGACTGTTCAATCAACACATTAGCCTTGTCAGTTGGAGAAATCACAGTGGCTCCAGTAGAGTCAGTTAATGCAGGAATTCCAAAAATTGTTTGCCTCCGAGCTTTGATGAAACTCCAGAATGGTTTTGAGTTGTTACTTTGAAGACTACTGCCGATGACATCATGAATGTAATATTTCTTAGCTTTACGAATTTTACGATCAGTCATTCTGCGATGTTTTTGAAGGCCTCCCATGCAGACGGTTTATTACACTGTCTAGCTTTCCTATACAAACGTTTCTTCTTACATATATCCCTTTTGATAGAACAAGGCAATTTCCACTTGGTTGATTTCATTTTAGATGGAATAAACTGATTGATGGAATCTTGAATGACTTGGTCGAGATCTGCCACAATTTGATTAACGTCCCTCTGAGTAACGTACACTGCAAAAGCAGTGTTTAGCAAGTTGGCCCTAAATACTTTTCTAAACACTTTCTTGCTATCAGTTTTTAAACATGTTTACATACTAAACACGTTTAGCGTATTGACGGATGGTGTTTAGCCATTGAACATTGATGTTTAGGAATTGGACACGTAGTAATGTTTAGCTTCTAAACATGTTTACAGACTGACAGTTTTTAGAATGTAGTCAGGTGTCATTTTTTGTCGAAATCTTTAATACAATTGGCAATTGCAGAGTAATTGGCCTTGGCATAGAGCAGTAACTTCCTTCTCACCGGAAAAAAACAGTTTAGGTTTAACTAATGTGTTAACCACCACCCCTTCATGGTCGCTTATTCCTGGAATGACATTGGTACTCTCAACAAAGGAAGGGCAATTTGTGAAACACAAGTCCAACATATTGTTAAGTCTTGTAGGCTGTTTGTCGAGGGCAATTTCAATCATGGCCTTACTCTGTCCAGGGTAAGATCCTCCAGGGCGGAAATTAAATAAATCCCAGTCCACATCGGGAAGATTAAAATCTCACAGTAACCAAATTGATGCATTTGGAGGTATTTTTCTTAATGCAGAATCTAGATATTTAATGTATTCCACATTTGATGTCTGGGGCGATAACAAGCACAGAGCCGCGATAAATTTGAACACGTACGCTGGCCTATATTGCTTCACAATCAGTTTGGAAATCAACTTCCTCCTTAGCAATCAGGGTATTTTTAATTGCGAGGAAGACACCTCCATGGGAACTCCCCGTCTGCCTATCCCTTCTGAATACCTGGTAAGATGATAGAAAGATTTCACCGTTGGCGATTGAACTATTTAACCATGATTCGGTACCGGTAACTATATCTGGAACCTCAGTTTCCAAGAGCACATGAAATCGGTCAGGGTTTGATCTAACACTTTGGCAATTTACATTGCTAACCTTGGAGGATTTTATCATAGGCTTAGATGTCTTCTTCTGTCTCTTACTTGCAGAACAAATCCCTTTGGGGCTAGATCTATGGGTGGGATGGCCCACACCACGATCCAGGTCCACAGTATCCATACTAACAGTTAGGGGTTCAAATGAGTTTGGCAAATCAAATGGTTCAGTACAGTCAAAAAAGGATGAGGCAAGGTTTGGCAAACCACAGGTAGAGCACACCCAGGTGTAGGACTCGTGGTTATTTAAAATATCATATGTAGCACTGCTCATTTACAAACAATCAACATGAAACCATATCCAGGTACTGCATTCCTCACATTCTATTGCTCGTTGATTCCACTTAACAAATTTCCTTATTACAAATCCCACACGGATACCTGGGTTGATAAGGGCCGGGATTTGTGTTCACATCCCCGGACAAAATCAGCAAAAGAAGGCTCATATGTGCAGTATAACTACAATTTCTGATGGTAAAATTGTACTTGCAGCAACTTGATGATAACCTTGCAACATGGTGGTACGGATGGAAGGTAGATGACCAGTGGGATGGATCAAATGAGTTGATGATGGCCGTGTCGTTGAACGAGGATAAGACAGCTTCAGGACCACACACAAACATGTTCAAAGTATGACGAGGACAGGCATTTTTAAGTTACCCATGGCAAGATGATGTGATGTGCATGTAAGCTTGGCAATAATAAAGACGTGGCTTGTATTCAATTAAGAACTAAAAGATCCACTCCACTATGACTAGCAGAACTACAAACATCAAAATGGCCGACTACTAAAATGTTCTGATGCGTCACATCTAAAACCGCGAATAAATCACCGAAGAAGAGAAAGTACAAAATACACAGATCAGCCGAAGCTTGAATGAATTAAAAATCCACTCGAACATAAAAAAACTTCTATGGCAAAGCAAAAACGGGTAAAAATCAGATATTAGAGAAGATTTATCTAAAAATTGCTGCTGGCACACCGGTGACCCCTGACCTGTTCAAATGTATTCCTTTCGGTGATATCGTATTAAATTATATCACAAATTATACCAACAGAAATTGTATATGTATGTAATTTCGAGTGTATTCGACTCCAGGATGACACATAAACTCGACGTTTACAACTTTACGCATGTCGAATATACTCGAAACATATACGTTGCTCGTTCAATTCTGTTGGTTTTTTTTTTTTACACTTTGGTTATCATTTTTATTTCTGATTTGGATGAAGCTGAAAATAGGAAAGGACAATCAGTTTAATAACTGCATTTTCAAATAAGCCAAATGACTGAAAACAAATATTAATCTGTGAACATTTATCATGATTTCACTCTTACCTTAAGCTGCTAGTTGGTGTCAAGTTAATGCCATTGTGGGTGCCACATACACTACATGGCACGTTGCCTTGTCTTTCCTGGATATTAACACTAGCTTGATAATTGGAGCTGTATATCATTGAAGTTATGACCATAAACAAAATGAACAACAACGCATACGTTCGACAAAGTAGACACAAACATAGATATTTCCAACGGAGCATTGCCAATCGAAAGATGCTACAAGTGAAACTTTGGTTGGTCTGGATGATATGTCTGTTGCCTACATTGCTCCGCCAATAGTGCACTGCACTAGTAATTTTGTCCGCCATCATTGTCTTTCTGTACTCAAATCCGTATTTGCATGGTATGGCTAGCCCAACCAATGGTTCAGATATGCCAACAGTCAATTGGACTTTCATCCCGGTATATTTACCGTAATCTTGATGACGTCGCAGTTGCCCTGTCACTGTAAAATCACATTATCTAGGGTTGTGAACTGTTTTCCTTTCACATGAATTATAATTCGGTGCGGAACGCCCAAATCTGAGGAAAAAAATCCACACGTTTAGCTAAAATAAGGGGCGCGGGTACGCACCGTTGACCGCTAGGTCAATTAATCTGAAACAAGCAGACCAGAAACTGTTGGTTTTTTTTTTTTGGGGGGGGGTGAATATTTTCAAGCGCCATTACGTCATTTTCGACAACTGATTCCACAACTGTAATACCGATTTTGTGGTAAAGAAGAAATTTCCGCAGTGTATCATGCTGAGGGACACAACCACTTACGATCAAGGCTAGTTTCAAAGCTGCATTCCCATTTGACCCTAGTCTTGGGGCAAGACGTTGCTAATATAGGTTTTCCCGGACGATTTCGCAAGATTTGAATTTGAAAATTTGGAATTCAATTTCGCGCTGATTTTTAGAACGACGTATATCCCGGTTTCATTTTGGCAAAAACTAGCATTCGATTTCATTTTGTATCATTCAAATATATGAATGTGCTTAACGTTTCATTGAAACGATTACAAATACGTGATTAGGCTTTCGGTTTGACGTATGCGTGGCCGATTATTAAGAATGTGCAATATATTTCGCAGCAATTCCATTTGTCATTGTGACACGGTCTGAATTGAATATTCCTTTTCATTTCTTATAATTTAAATTCGCAAATTCTGCATTCATTGAAATCTAGTATATAGGCCTATTCAAATCATGATACAACTTTAATTGATTAATTAATTAATCAATCAATGTATTGTAGGCCTAATTGATCATTAAAGAGCAACTAAAACGCCAATTTTTTGTTGTTGACTTTTTGGACTTTTCCGACAGTTTAAATACTCTTTTAACTGATGGAGATTAGTTTGAAGACGAGAGGAATTTTTTTATTAAAAAAAAGGGTTGTTATTCTGAACCATTTATCCTGTCTGAACTCATTATGTTGGCTAATGTATGTACGTGACCCCGTGACGTACACGTGTAGAGTCAGTTGATGCTACAGCCAAACACTATGCATGTACGTACGTACGTGGAGTTGATGCTGCTGGAAGAGTTTTGGTGGACATAACTCCTCCGTTTTCCCGTCTATTTTGTCTAATTTTGATATTATTTCAGTATGAGCATGGTTCTGAGATAATCATTATGTCTCGATCGTGTGTAGTTGGGGGTTGCACGAGGAACAGCGACAAACCATGACCTAATGGGCCTGTCACACCCGAACGTTTTAGGCCAACGCGTGAGTAGCGCTTTAAAAATAGTTGATACGTTGGCAAACGCTGAACTTTCACCGAAAAAGTCAAGTGGAACCATGATTTCAGCGTGTCCATAACGCGTTGATAACGGGTTCATAGCGTATGCCAGCGCGTGAGTAGCGTGTGAGGAACGCGCTCAGCGTGTGAGGAACGCATCACTGATTTATAGATAAAATATGACAGCGTATCGCCGGCGTACGCCAGCGTTCGCCAGCGCGTGAGTAACGCGTTAGTAACGGGCTTGACGACTGAGGAACGACTGCCCAGCGCGTGAGTAGCGCCTTTCAACGCGCGCCAGCGTACTGCAACGACCACGTGATTTTTTGTATAGTATATTATACAAATACAGCATGGTTTGAGGCAACCTCGTTACCATGGGTACGATCTTGCGGCGCCATGTTTTCCCACCATGCCTTGCGCGATCTTAACCCCTGGAATTGTGTAATTACCATATCCCACATAGTGGGATATGGTAATTAGGACTGCAGTCGATGTGTTTAACGCGCGACGCAGTGGTTTTTAGTAGGAAGGTTTTATTTGTAGAATCAATCGTTTGGAAGGATGCGATTAGCTTCTAATAATGATGCCTAATGTTTTTCCCGCCTGACGTTAAATCTAACACTGCACTGAATAGTAGTAACAGCCGACCTGGTGGGATCGGGAGGAAGGAAAAGTATGACGACCGTCATGACCGTTTCCGCCCATTATCGCCGGATGTCAGTTTTGTAATTTTCCAAATGTTTTTCTCAGCTGTTTTCGCAAATTTGTCAAACCTTTCGATGCATCTTCTGCAGCGGCGGCAAACACTGTCATTGAGAATGAGCTGCTTTGTTGAACTGGATAAATGAGTAAATTTATTATCGATTGGAACAATTTTGATTTCCGGCCTCGACTCGAATTTATAATATGTGTGCCTTTTCTATCTCTGTTTAAACATAAAATACATGTATTTCCTGACCAGAAAAAATCCATATCGTTTATCGTAGCCACCAAGACTAGTGGCCTTGTCTTGATAATGGAAAAAAGGTGCTCGGAGTCGTTTTGCTGATGTGACGTGACGAACAGGATGTTAAAGCGGGCGCGGGCGCGGGCGCGAGCGCAAGCGCACACAGGGCGTTCAACATTCGGATTACGCGCGCGGTTCGCTTTCAGACATAACTATTCATTTCGAATAGCCAGTCAGCGTCGTTAACGTATTCCTCACGGCCAGGGGTTAGTGGAGGAACGCACACGCGCCCATGGAGTCGAGGATGGGTTTGAGGGGAAGTAGTGGGAATTACTGGTCCCGAGGTGTAGGTCAGCTCGACTACCTCCCTCCGCTTCGCGTCGGGAGGTAGTCGAGCTGACCTACACCGAGTGACCAGTAATTCCCACTATTTTCCAGAAATAAACCATGCTGTATTTGTTTTACTACACCTCATAAATATGACGGAAATCAATGACGGAAATCTCACGTTACTCGTAGACGCCATTGTTGTTTCTGAGCTCAGAGTTCCGTGTGTCATATGCATGGCAACAGGGGTGAAATAGTCTGGTGCCAACACTCTTTAATATGCCTTTACTGCAGTATTTACAAGGACTACAAACAACAGACTGGTTCCGTACAGATTACATGCCATAAACTACATGTTTATGCGGCGGGTTCCAGAGGGAATTTTTGGTGCTACCAGAAAAAATACCGCACGGCAGCAAGCTGGATACTCACCGGGATGACGTCACCTAGCAGCGTATCATTTTTACTTCCCGGACGCGCGGCGGAATCGGCCAATGACGCGCTCCAATTTGCTCATGAATATTTATGAGGTGTAGTAAATACAGATACCCCAACACGCTGGATAATACGCTATTAATACGCTAGCACACGCTGAACGCGTTACCTGGTCGTTAGGCAGTCGTTACAGAGGGTCGTTACACATACGCTGACCAACGTTGACAAACGATAAAAGCGCACTACAAACCCGTTATCAACGCGTTGGGGGCACGCTAGGGGTACGCTAGCCCTCCAACCAGCGTGTCGCCAGCGTACGCCAGCGTGCCAGTAGCGGGTTGGTAACGATCGTCTAGCGCGTTCGACGCGTGAGTAACGACCCCCGGCCCCCGGCGCGCCGCCAGCGTGTGCAGTCACACGCTGGCAAACGCTGGAAATTTTAGGTATGTTGAAACATTTATTTTTGCCTTAGCTTGTGTATGGCATGTCAAACGTTGCAATATTCGATAATCTACGTATTTTTGTGCGATGTTCAAATATATATGTGCGATGTTTGTCATTATGTGCGATGTTCAAATATATATGTTCGATGTTTGTCATTATATGTGCGATGTTCCAATTTATATGTGCGATGTTCCAATTTATATGTGCGATGTTCCAATTTATATGTGCGATGTTCAAATATATATGCGATGTTTTGTCATATATGTGCGATGTTTGTCATTATATATGCGATGTTCAAATGTATGTGTGCGATGTTTGTTATTATATGTACGATGTTCAAATATATATGCGATGTTTGTCATATATGTGCAATGTTCAAATTTATATGTGCGATGTTCAAATTTATATGTGCGATGTTTGTCATATATGTTCGATGTTCAAATAATATGTGCGATGTTTTTCAATTTATATTCGAAAACGGAATTGTGGGATATAGTATGGTTTCCAGACCGAAATAGTATGAATATTCCTAATAAGTTACATCAGGGACCAGACTACTTAGGACGGTCTATCTGTTGCACTGACCTGGCTGAAGCTAGCCCGCGATTCCGCCCGCGATTCGCAATAGGGTCCGCGATTCGCCCGATCAGAGCAGCCGCATATTGAAAACTAGAATCCATTCGACAAAAGGAGTTTTTTCTTAATGAAATCGCTGGATTCAGGCAACGAATTTTTTAGAAAATGTCAAGAAAATACATACCAATTTGTGCATGAAATTTCAGAATAGGTATGAGCAAAGCTGTACATATTATACTTAACATTGTTTTATGGGTCTTTTTTAATGAATTAATTAGTCGTTTCGCGAAGGCCCATTTCAAAGGGTTCTCTACATCAATTCCTTTCGGCTCAGCACAATAGCTTCTGTTTGAAAGAAAGTGTACCGCACATGTTTTTTAAATTCATATTTTTCTTTCATATTCATAATTGCTACCTTCCTGGGCACACTTAATTTCAGCAAGGGCCTATTCCAAGAATGGCTTCTGTTCCAATTAGCCGCTTAAAAAAGTGTACACGATTGGTAATTCTCAAAAAATATTTTTAATGAATTATTACAAAATACCTTTGTATACTGTAAGTTAATAATAGTCTCAATCATCCTGTGAAATTATGGCACCAGATGTGCTGTCGTTGTCAAGAAAAGTGGAAATTTATATCGTCTTCCAACGATTTCCAGCTGGAAATCGTTGGAGAACTGCCCTGTAGCCGTTAGTCAAGACGCGAGTGGCTACATGGACAAGTGGCGCGCCCCGGACATGATGGCGCCTTGGCATATCCGGGCCCAGATAGCCACGCGCGCCTTGACTAAAGGCTATTATCCGCCCGACGGTTGAAAACGAGCGCCGTTTTTCACTCGTTTTTTCGCCATCTAACAACGCAAAACTTTGAACAGGTCAGTGGAATGATATTTCCTATAACATACTAACCCCCAAATCCGCCCATTTCTGAAAATTGCAACAATGACCAATCATGTACACTGCCTTTAAAGCTAAGACGGATCATTTTCATGAATATCTGGAAATGCGGTATTCGGAGTTTCGTGTGAAATGTGCCGTCTTTGAATGAAAGTGTACCACACATATTTTGAAAAATTCTTATTTTTCTTACATATTCATAATTCCCACCTTCCCGGGTACTTTCTCTCAAAGACGGCATTTCACACGAAACTCCGAATACCGCATTTCCAAATATTCTTTAAAATGGTCCGTCTTTAAGCGACTAATTGGAACAGAAGCCATTCTTGGAATAGGCCCTTGCTGAAATTAAGTGTGCCCGGGAAGGTGGTAATTATGAATATGAAAGAAAAATATGAAGTTTTCAAAATATGTGTGGTACACTTTCTTTCAAAGACGGCATTTCACACGAAACTCCGAATACCGCATTTCCAGATATTCATGAAAATGATCCGTCTTTAAGCGGCTAATTGGAACAGAAGCCATTCTTGCAATAAGCTCTTGCTGAAATTAAGTGTGCCCAGGAAGGTGGCAATTATGAATATGAAAGAAAAATATGAATTTTTAAAAACATGTGTGGTACACTTTCTTTCAAACAGAAGCTATTGTGCTGAGCCGAAAGGAATTGATGTAGAGAACCCTTTGAAATGGGCCTTCGCGAAACGACTAATTAATTCATTAAAAAGACCCATAAAACAATGTTAAGTATAATATGTTCAGCTTTGCTCATACCTATTCTGAAATTTCATGCACAAATTGGTATGTATTTTCTTGACATTTCTCGAAAATTCGTTGCCTGAATCCAGCGTTTTCATTAAGAAAAACTCCTTTTGTCGAATGGATTCTAGTTTTCAATATGCGGCTGCTCTGATCAGGCGAATCGCGGGCCAGTGCAACAGATAGACCGTCCTAAGTAGTCTGGTCCCTGATGTAACTTATTAGGAATATTCATACTATTTCGGTCTGGAAACCATACTATATCCCACAATTCCGTTTTCGAATATAAATTGAAAAACATCGCACATATTATTTGAACATCGAACATATATGACAAACATCGCACATATAAATTTGAACATCGCACATATAAATTTGAACATTGCACATATATGACAAACATCGCATATATATTTGAACATCGTACATATAATAACAAACATCGCACACATACATTTGAACATCGCATATATAATGACAAACATCGCACATATATGACAAAACATCGCATATATATTTGAACATCGCACATATAAATTGGAACATCGCACATATAAATTGGAACATCGCACATATAAATTGGAACATCGCACATATAATGACAAACATCGAACATATATATTTGAACATCGCACATAATGACAAACATCGCACATATATATTTGAACATCGCACAAAAATACGTAGATTATCGAATATTGCAACGTTTGACATGCCATACTTGTGACAGCGTGTCCCAGCGTGTGAGTAACGCGCTCAGCGTGTTGCTAAACTGGCCTAGCGTTGGTCAGCGTTTGTCAGCGTGTTGCCGAAATTCCAACACGTTACTCACGCGTTGGCCTAACACGTTCTGGTGTGACAGGCCCTTATTACTTTCCTGCGATTCCTAGTGCTGAATGGAGTTCAAAGGCGACAGTGGGTCCACTTTGTAGACAATACAAGATCTGAATTTCGGCTGTCGAAATGGTCGAAAATATGTGCACATTTTTGTGCAGAACATTTCGTTAAAGACTGTATTGATGATAGTGTTAGTATGAAAACTCAGCTGGGTTTGAAGGCACAATTCCGTTTGAAGGCTGGAGCCATTCAAACTCTAAAGGCACCGAGCATTCCAATCCTGTCCCGGACTCACGCGCACCAGACCAGGACGACGTTCCCTGCGGTTGCCGGCTCGAGCAGCCAGAGCCCCGGCCGTCTCCCTCCCTGTCCACGCTCGCTTGACTCAACATGCATTGTACACGTACGGTACCGTATAAAATAGGCTGCGTGCGATTGAGTCTGGTACCTTATAACAGAAATTGTGTGTATAGTTCTGAGAAGGTTCGGGTCCTTATGAGGGCTGCATATGCAAAGTCGCCAGACTAGAGTACAGCATCAGCTCACACACAACTCACCGCGCAGTACGACTCATAACTAGCTTTTCAGCAAGAACAAGCCTACAACGCCAATTCTAAATGTGTCTCACAAAGATGTCAACACTTTAAAATATGTTTACCGTAGTGTTACACCTGAATCATGTACAAAAAGCACAGCAAGTAATACTAGCCTTAGACCAACAAATACGTACATACTCTACGTAAAACATTGTCGTATAATACAGTGACGTCATATGTTTCTACACGTATACGTCATCACTCGCGCGATACGGCACGCAGTTGACCTCGGCCTTTTCTGAATCGAGTCAAAGTGGCTCAGAAGGAAAAGGCTCAAAACATTTTGTTTGTCTTTTCAGAATCATGAAACTTGTTACATTAGTTTTGGGGAGGCATAAACTATCAGATAAGTCCAAAAAGTCAAATTGTTTTTGGCGTTTTAGTTGGTCTTTAATGTTTTTTTTATTGTTGGTGGTTCTTTGTCTTACTTGCATTTAAATGTCTTTCTGTATTTCTTAAAGTTCTCTCTCATTTTATCAGTTCGATTGTCTACCACTATTGGATATTTTAGGAGGCCCACCAGTATGTCAACTGTGAAATTTGGCTATTATGATGCGACCGTGGCAAATGCTGAGCAAAGAAAGAACGATATTCTTCAGCTTTCTTTTTTGGTATGTTTCAAAAGACTATAAGACCACCTGTTTTAGTTCCCCATATGTTACTTTTGTTAACAAATAAATGAATTCCAATGCTTGACCAGGCATGCACTAAAAAAAAAAACACTGCGCCGGAAATCAGCTGCACATTTAGCGAAATAGATTGATGATAAATTAAAAGGAAAACATGATTTCGGATGTACATCCGAATTCGCGTTAAAATGAATTATCAATATACTAAATTCAGTGCACATTCGGGATATCGTACGCTGAATTGTTTACGTCTGAACGCACCTTTATGGAAATAGAATTGTCAATTGTTAAATAGAAAACGGAATTGTGAACGTTCATTCTATTTCGCACGAAAACGAATGCATCTTTTACAAATTTATGTGCACATTTTCCGAAATCGTCCAGGAAAACCTACATGTATATTACGCAGAGATACGCGATAACCGACCGCCGCGAGAGGGCGTTATCACGGCGAACCAATATCAGCCACGAACCGCTGGTAACAACGTCTTGGGAAAATAGAGCCTGAAAGTTCACCCCTGGTGGCGCGCATTCAGAGATCTCGAATAGAAAATTAACGTGTAAAATTGGTAGTATGTTCAATTTCTTTTCATTCATCGGGTATTTTAAAGAAATTCACTTACAAAATTGTTTCTACCATATCAATTTGTGAAAACTTTCAAATCAACCGAATCGAAAGAGAAATATCGTGCCAAAAAATGACCTCTAACGTCCGTCTCAAGAACGCATGCAATATAATTTTACCTTTAAGTTAAAAAAGGACGCACTTCTGTTTGTTTCTAATTTCTATGCCATATCCCGTCGGCGTCAGGTATATTGTTTTTCAAGATGGCTGACCCTTTCTATCGAAGACGGCAGAGGAATCACCAAATCGTTTTAAATCATGTTAAAGTGGTTGACGTGGAGGTATTTATTCTCCATCCTGTTACATTTGTTCTGCGTTATTTTAGATGAAAGGCCAAAAAAGGGGGGGGGGGGGGGGTAGCCTTTAAAAGGACGCTGGCGGAGAAGCTAAACGTGTTATTTTTAACGGGTATAAACCAGACAGCCATAACACAGCCACAACGTGTATGGAGGACACTTCCAGTGAACGCTGTAATTTAAATACAGATGTGAATTTATTGTGGACACTTAAGACAACTTATTAGGAAAATAAACAATCTAAAGCACAACACTATGTCACTCGAATGTCATTTTATAATGGTTATCTTCATTTTTTTCCCATTTTAGAAAGAAGTTGTTTTAAATGAACCGTGCCATAAAAATCCAGTTCAACTTGGTATCAAACATTATTTTGTGTCCGTGGCTAGGAATACTACGAGCATTAAATGCCTATTTGTTTACTACAAGTAAAAATATGGCGCTTTTCAGTTCTTTTAAAATCTTTCCAATGTAGTCATATACGAGGATGTCATTTTTGTTTGGAAATAGAAACTCCTTGTTATAAGACAATAATAACAGTACGGTACCATAAGCGCATTCCTTCAAAGTAATCCATCCCATTTGTGAAGAAATGCTGGTTAGAAATTGATTCTGAACGAGATATTAAATATGGAAATCAACATAGAACCTTCACCATGAAATTGTTTGATAGTTGCGGCACCACTGTTGTTTCTCTGATGACATCATATTTTGGCTCATGGATATGGACATTTGCATTAAAACAACGAACTGCTACAAATGAAATGGAAATTTATGGAAACATTGATATAACGCTGCCCTGAATGCCTTTAAGTCACTTGCCATTGTTTTTATGTAATCATATTGCATATATACCCTATAAATCAGAGTTGGAGTCGAGTCCCTGCAAGTCCTTTCACAAGTACTTTCGCAAGCCCAGTCAAAAGTCCCTCCATAAAGCCGGTCACAAGTAACGGGATGAACAATGACAAAGGAATGCATTTGTCAAAGCTCATTTGAATAGCTTGTGATTGGGATTGGGATTGGGACTGGAGGGCTTGTGATGGGCTTGTGATGGGCTTGTGGTGGGCTTGTGGTGGACTTGTGATGGACTTGTGATGGACTTGTGATGGACTTGTGATGGACTTGTGATGGACTTGTGATGGACTTGTGATGGACTTGTGATGGACTTGTGATGGACTTGTGATGGACTTGTGATGGACTTGTGATGGACTTGCGGGGACGTGCGGGGACGTGCGGGGACGTGCGGGGACGTGCGGGGACGTGCGGGGACGTGCGGGGACGTGCGGGGACGTGCGGGGACGTGCGGGGACTTGCGGGGACGTGCGGGGACGTGCGGGGACGTGCGGGGACTTGCGGGGACTTGCGGGGACTTGCGGGGACTTGCGGGGACTTGCGGGGACTTGCGGGGACTTGCGGGGACTTGCGGGGACTTGCGGGGACTTGCGGGGACTTGCGGGGACTTGCGGGGACTTGCGGGGACTTGCGGGGACTTGCGGGGACTTGCGGGGACTTGCGGGGACTTGCGGGGACTTGCGGGGACTTGCGGGGACTTGCGGGGACTTGCGGGGACTTGCGGGGACTTGCGGGGACTTGCGGGGACTTGCGGGGACTTGCGGGGACTTGCGGGGACTTGCGGGGACTTGCGGGGACTTGCGGGGACTTGCGGGGACTTGCGGGGACTTGCGGGGACTTGCGGGGACTTGCGGGGACTTGCGGGGACTCGACTACATCTCTGCTATAAATGCGTTGCCACGTAAAGTGGCAATGTCTACAACACTTATACAACGGAGGGTGATCACAATGAGCAGTTTGTAAAATGAATAGCCGGCCACAATAACCATGTGGCTCCCAATGGACCGATCGATTAAGTCCCGCCTCATGTATTGACCAATCACAGCCGCGGGCGCCGCACGTACACACCCGGACTTTTGTCGACAGACGCGGCTGTGATAGGGTGACATTGGGCGGGGCTTAATAGATTGGTTTATTGGCAGTTGACCGATAGTACACAACGGACTTTATTACGCCATGGATAGCTAGCCATTATAGAACAGGTGGCCAGAATAGATACAGTTATGTCCCAAATTATTCATACCCTTTGAACAATCTGGTAGTTTGCTTTCCTCTCAAACATAAAAGCTGGATTGGCGGAACTTAAGCTTTACTCAATGACTTTTACTTGGCATGTACAAATCTATTTTGGTTTCACATCATTAGTATAAATAAAATGATTGACAATACCCCGAATTTGGCATGGGTATGAATAATTTGTGGCATTACTGTAATTAGTCACTATGGACTACAAGCCACACAATCTCATTGAATATGAGCCACCAACAATGGAGTTATGATGCTTGGTATTTAAAATAACCACTATTCTAACTAATCATTAGCTTTTCAATTAATGCGTTAATTAATGCACCAACAATAACATTACAATCAATTCTTGTTCTCGTTACAAGTAACAAAGTTGAAAACTATGTCCAGCTATATTACCACCGTGCACTGCAGATACACCAAAACTTGATCAATTAAATTTCGCATTGTCAACATGCGTACTGAATCATCTACAGATAAAACTCATACAATTTGAAAATATATTCAATACTCGAATATCACCCCAATCACATCACGAAATATACTCTACAAGTGTGTGATAATTGTGATATTACATAAAACAAAACCCATAACGCAATGGGTAGTTGACCGATGGTGAATAGGTATGAATGAACAAATCATACGCCACCATGCACAGCCAAATACAATATGAAATTATATTCAATGCATCAATATTATCCCCATAATATTATGAAATCAAATCTACAATTCTGATAAATGTGATATTACATAAAATCCCATAATGCCAGAATGGACCGGTAGGACTGCAGGCGGCACGAGTTTATTGGAAATGAACCACAAAAGATGGTTGGAGTTTTAACAAAAAGCGTAAACTAACAACTATTCTAACTAATCATTGGTTACGCAATCACTACGTTAATTAAACCAACAATGAACATTACAATCAATTCTTGTTCTCATTAAAAGTAACCAGAAAAATAATGAAATATTACCAGAAAAAAAAATCTGCTTTGGAACGGTCCAAATAGATTTAGAAATAAAGAAATGCTCAGTGGCTGGTCTCGAGGTTTCCACTGAACAAAATTCAAACTGAAATGTACATAAGCATTTTAATTTGAATTATGTTCTTGCTGAAAACTGTCAATCTACATTACCACCAAGCACCAGATACACCAAAACATCAATTCAACTTTGCATTGTTAACATGCGTAGGCCTACTAAATCATCTACAGATAAAAAGTCATGCAATTTGAAAATATATTCAATACTCCAATAGCACCCCAATCATATCACGAAATAAACTCTACTAGACATGTGTGTGACAATTGGTTAATTCAGGAATTGGTTAATTCAGGTAAAAATGGACAAATTATTGGGAAGAATTTGCCCAGGATTTTGGGTTGTTGATATGTTGCCCAACATTGGGCAAAATATCAACCCATTTTGACAATTTTTTTTTTACAGTGTATGATTAATGTGATTTTACACAAAACCACATAATGCCAGAATGGACAGGTAGCCATTACCCAGCCAGCAAGCCTAAGTGGGGCCCTGTTTGGCATTTGATGGGCAACTGAGTGGGCCCCAATTGGGTTGCCCATATGGGTCCCATACAGTTTTGGCCGATGGGGCCAATTGGGTCCCAAATGGGCTAGCCCAAATCTGCCCAAAAAGGGTCCAACATGGGTACTGGACCGCAGGCGGCACGAAATGTGTTGGAGTTTTAAAAAACACCCTAAACTAACTGCTATTCTAACTAATCATTGGTTACGGAATCACTGCGTTAATTGAACCAACAATAAACATTACGTCAATTCTTGTTCTCATTAAAGGTAACCAGAACAAATATTTAAATATTACCAGAAGAAATCTGCTTAAAAAACTCACAGCCCATCGTTTTTTATGGAACGATCCAAATGTATCGTGAAATAGAAAAAAATTGCTCATTGGCTGGTCTCAAGGTTTCCACTGAACATACACATAAGAATTTTAATTTGTTTAATATATTCTTGTTGAAAATTATGTCAAACTTCATCAATTAAACTTCGCATTGTTAACATGCGTACCAAATCATCTACAAATACACCAATATCACCTCAGTCATATCATGCAATAAACTCTACAAGTGTGATAAATGTAATATTACTTTTAAAAAAAAACCTATAACGCAATGGGTATAGTTGACCAATGGAGGACATGTATGAATGAACAAAATCACATGCACAGCCAACAAAAACCTACATTTAAAATACAATACGAAAATATATTTAATACATCAATATTATCCCCATCATATCACGAAATAAAATCTACATAATATGTGATAAATGTGATATTACAACAAAAAAACATAACGCAAAATATACAGGTATAGCCATTATGGACCGCGGGCGGTTCGATTTGAGTGGAAATGGACCACAAACGATGGTTAGAGTTTAAAAAGAAATGACGTTAAAATAGCAACTATTTTATCTAATCACTTGTTACGGAATCACTACATTAATTGATATGTACCAAAAATGAAGATGACATCTTGTTCTCAATAAAATTATGAAGTTTGAATATTACCAGAAAAAAATAGAACGATCCAAATATAACTTTAAACCCAAAATTCTGCTGAGTGGCGGCGTTCAAGGTTTCCACTATTCATGGTTAAAAACAAGATTTTAGAGTGTTCCCCCACATGCACGTTTGTTTCTGATCAATTGACCTATCGCGGTCGAATTGCGTCAACGCAGCTTGTGAATTGTTGTCCAATCACATCAATTATAATTCCACGTGGAACGCGCAAAATCTGATACAAACAAACAACAATTACCACACAAAATTCCCATAGGGTTGTCTAAGGGGCGTGGTTAACTCGTAAACGGCGATAGGTCAATTGGGTAATCCACCCACACGAGAAAGCTAGTTCACTCGCGTGCATATGAAGGAACTCGATCCAGTCTTGAACAAAGACTGTTTCCACCGGACAAAACCCAAAATAAAATGCACATAAAAATGCACATAGTTTTTTTTAAATAAAGAAAACAAAAACATATCAAGCTACATTATCCCATGCACTATAGATATTCCAATACTTGATCGTTTAAAATGCGTATCAAATAACACGTGTACTAAACATGTTTACAGAGGCGTAATATTGATCCTGCAGAAAAAAATATTCTCAATGAGTACATGTTTACTAAATAATCTACATATCAAATACGTACGATATGAACATATATTAAATACATCAGTATTATCAAAAATCATATCACAAAGTAATACCTTTAAGTGTGACAAACTTAAACAAAAACCCGAAAAAGCAATCGGCAGTTTTTCTCATTAAAAGTAACAAGTTTGAATCTCAACAGAAATATATATTTACAACAATTCAAATCTCAATGTCATTGTCAAAAGATCCAAATATATAAAATGCCCTGCCGAGTTTTTTTCTTCATAATTTCCACTAAACACAACCAACACACTGCTAATTTACTTAAATGCAGTTAAATATGTTAAAATATTCTTTTTCGAAAAGCTTTAACAAGTTACACTACAACCGTATAAAAGATAAACCAAAACCTGATCAGTTAAACCTCTCGTTAATAACCTGTTTACTTAATCACATTATATGAATATACATTCAATATATCAATATTACCCCCAATCACACGACGGTATTTTTTTTATTTTAGCAAAATGCATTCATTAGTAGACAGAAACTGAAAAATATTACTTGTGATATACGCGATTTATATTGAATGATAGGTAATCCTTAAATGCATTGAATTTTCTACATGAATTGTGATGCTTATGGTGGTATTTGTTGACAAATCTTGTTACACATGAAGACTTCAGGCGCAAAAGCCACTAAACGCCAACAAAACATATTTGATTATTGTATAATAGGAACTGAGAGCTTTCACTTGATATTGTTTTTTTAATTTTTCATGGAAGTGCCGTTTAGCGGCTTTTGCGCATGAAGTCTTCACATGAAGTTAGAATA
Organism: Hippasteria phrygiana; assembly: GCA_037893225.1. Classification (NCBI taxonomy): domain Eukaryota; kingdom Metazoa; phylum Echinodermata; class Asteroidea; order Valvatida; family Goniasteridae; genus Hippasteria; species Hippasteria phrygiana. The sequence goes on from JAZGUH010000313.1 coordinate 1,530,912, forward strand.
ACGTGGATTGTTCTACCTTTTAAAATGTCTGTTTCTAATATTTGAAGTTAAATAGCTACGTTAATGTAATCTCTGTAAATACAATAAAAATGCATGTACACTTTCTTTTCTGTACCCTTTAAATGTAGCGTACCAGTTCTAATCATTTCAGCGAATTTCAGCGCAACACCTTGAAAGACAGCACTAGCAGGCCTCATTGGTCATATGGAATGCGTTACGTAACAGACGATAATAGCTACCGAATTACCGATCTGATCAGAGCCAGCACTTTCTCTAAAAAGAGATTTCTTTCCTTCGTGGTGTACCCGCAAACATTTTAACCTTTCTGATAAATATATACTAGTTTTATGATGAATCCCAAAAAATCAGGAATACTGATATAGTTCACGGTTTCCTTTTTGGGACATACTGTAGAACACGGTGACATATTTTACCCAAAGAAGCTAGGCAAAGGTGTTTAAGAGAAATCACGATATTCCGGGTAAAATTACCCCCAATTACTACCCACACCCGTATCAAAAACAGCATCCAACCCATCTCCGTCAGCCACTAACCCAGACACACTATCGAGGCCAGGAATGGAACCAATACCTAAAAACGGTCAGAGAGCTGCTCAATCCACAAGGCAAAAATCTACGATAGACTTAACAGATGGCGTTATCTACAACCGAAGCTCCGGTGGATTCTCATTTGCCCATCTTAATGTTAGAAGTTTAAAGAGGAACTAAAACCAATTTGCATTTTTCTACTTTAGTGGCTTTTCTGAGAGCTTATGCCTCCCCAAACCCAACAAAGTAGGTTTGAAGAGTTTATGCATGGATTTGGCAATTTTAGAGAAGTTTTACTTTGGAGTCGCTTTCGCTCAGAATCAGAAAAGCTCGGGGTCAACCGCGTGTTTACAATCCAATCGTGTGACGTAGCTGCGTGGAGATAGATGACGTCACTATGCGAGTGCCCATTGTGTTTGCGTGCGTGCATGTCTACTAAGTACTATGTGTTGGGTTTTGTCCTAATTTTCTTGTTCCTGGTGGTGCATTATTGCATGAACGTTGCACTGATGAGTTTGTATATATTATTATATTATCCCCCTCCCCCGAAGACCCTTAACTGCCCGCGCCCATGGCGCCCCGACACAAGTATTTTTTTTATCACGAATTGGTTGCAATGCCCACTAATGAAAATTTTGCTGTTTAGACGCTGTTGGACACCCCAACAATCGGTAGCAATCTGTACTCTATCATCAATGACCATTTTAATACTTACTCGTGCCCTCTCCCTTTTCCGGAAAGCACCTACAGATCGCATACGTCGTCGCTTAAAAGGCGATGGTGTCGCGCTGCGTGATCGACTCCTGCTCCCATCTTCAACATCGGCTTGGTCGTGGCTCATATGTTATAGCGGCAAAACAAATTACGTGTGCTCGAGGCACACCACTCCCGTGCGGGTCACCGGGGCCTCCGCGCCGCTGGACGGCGGGGAAAAACTACGTGTCCCGCTGGCCGTGCCGGTTCCTTAGGAAAATCGAACCCAAAGTACGACTTCGGACCGCAGCAGCGGGCGCAGGCGCCAGCCGTGCCGTCCAACCGCGGCCTGATTCCAGCGTGCTCGGGCCGATGGTGTCCACCGGGCCGGCACGGCAGGGCCGAGCGCGGCCACCCTCCGGTACCCCCAGTCGACCAACACTGGGTGCCCAGTGTGACATGGCTGAACCCGCCATTGGACAGTGCGCAAAATCTGCCGTTCGCACCTCCCGCTGTCGGGTGCCCCGGGTCTGACGGGGCCCAGCGGAGCGCCGTACGGCGGGGTGGGAGCTCCGTCCCGCTCGCCGGACTCTGCCCAACCTGGACTCTTGGCAACCCTTGACCTGGACAGATATGCTGGTTTTATTCTATTGGGTGATTTTAACATCGACTGGACCCCCAGTTACTCAAAATGCCCCTTCTCTCTGTCTCTTCTCTCCCTTCCTTTCTTTCCCCAACTGCCTGCCTGCCTGCCGAAAGATACAATTTCATCTTCACAGTCTTTCGTAAAATGTTCCTTAACACCTTTCCGTCAGCCTATAAAAGTCAGATCGCGTTGTTTCCACACTCGATGTTTCCCATCAACTTTGGGGAATCTTAAAAAAGATAGGTTCGGATTTTTGTCCGTATTTCTTGTGCAGCCACCTACCACACACGTTCTCGGCATAATACTTATTAACTTTAATACATTCGAGATCCGAATAACTCAAAAAAGTAAGCTAGGAAGGCCGTGAATTCGGCAAAAAATGCTAAGAAAGTACGACCAGCTGCCGACGAAAATGTCATAAAACACACGTGGATGATAGTACCAACACGCTGCAGACGTGATGGCTGCACGGCTGGGTAAGCGCACACACGTCATAAGGTCATATGCATACATTTGCATCCCTAATGACCTTTTCAGGAATTGAGACCAAACGCTCACTCCAAGGGGCAATTTTAGTCCATTTTTTTTCAATGAAATAAATTTTAATCGTTCTTTACTAATTTGTATTCGGTTAGAAGAATATACAAGCTATCAGAAAAGCCAATAAAGTGGAAAAATGCAAATTGGTTTTAGTTCCTCTTTAATAAACAAATTTGACCAATTTCACATTTTAATGTCTACAAATCCATTCGATATCATCTGTCTAAATGAAACTTTCTGCAATGCCTCAATCTCCGACGATGAAATCACATTACCAAATGTTTCCATTGTCAGAAAAGACAGGAACCGGCATGGTGGTGGGGTTGCCATGTACATCCGAAACAATTTAACTTTCACTCGTCGTGAGGATCTTGAAACAGATGATGTCGAGTGCATATAGGTTGAAATTAAGTGTAAACAAAGACAGCCTGTGCTTATTAGTTATATTTATAGGCCACCTTCAAGCTCTGTTGAATTCATTGATAAACTAAGTGATATTATTAATAAGGCCTCCTGTGAATGTAAAGAAATTATTGCCACTGGGGACTTTAATTATGGTGTTTCAGTTGACGATGATAGTATGAACTCAAACCCAATTATTTCTTGTTTTGGATTATTCCAATTGGCGCAACTCATACATGACTCAACACGTGTCACTGAGTCCACTCAAACAATAATCGATCTTATTTTCAGCTCCCATCCAGAGCTAATAAAGGAATGTGGTGTATTACCAGTCCTAATCAGTGACCATTATCTTGTTTATGGTCAACATAGTTGGAAAACACCAAAAATTAAAGGTCGCTCAATAAATTTTCGATGTCTTACAAATATAGACAATGATGCATTTAAAGACGACCTCCTTAATGCACCATGGCAATATGTACTGGACTCTTATGATGTTGAAGCGTGGTGCAAATGGCACTCCATATTTATGAGTATTATTAACTTCCATGCGAGAATCAAAACTAAACGTATTCGGGGTGCCTCTTTACCTTGGCTCGATTGCGAAATTCTTAAACTTATGAGACAGCGGGATCGTGCACACAAAATCGCAAAACGCTCAGGCTCACAGATCGATTGGGACTCTTACAAAAAGCTGCGGAACAATGTAACTAATACAATCCGCACTAAGAAGAGTGAATACTATACATCAGCCATAGAAGAAAAAAAAAGCAATTCATCTATGCTATGGAAAAAACTAAAGGAGGTACTTCCTAAGAAACAGAAAATTGCTCCAAATTCTATCACTTCTCCAAATGGAGAAAATATTGACGATCCCACTGACATTGCTGATACATTAAATGAACACTTTTCTACAATAGGAAAACGTACAGCTAGAAATTGCCCATCGGGCGAACTTGGAAACAATGATACCTACGCCTCTATCGTTGATTCTCTGAAGAATGCACTGTACCTCATATTACAGAAGAGTTCGTTCAAAAGCAAATATCATCCATATCGGTTGGGAAAGCAACAGGTCCGGATGGCATCAGTGTTAACCCTATCAATACCGCGCGCGCCACCTGGGCTCAATGTTGCATGGACGTTCGAAACCATCGTGCTTGTTTGTCACAGGAATTTATAAGCTTTACACGACCAGCGTTCTCTGTTGGCACGAGCTACTATTGTTTGCAACTGAAATGTGAACAGCGCCCTCACTTTGGGCAGCGCTGTGCAGTTGGTTTACACTTGAAAAGGCACGCGCGCGAAAGGCACTTTGCACCCCCACGCCACTAGCCGCTATCATGGCAGAAAACGCTTCCAAGATTTTGGAGGAAATCTTCGCAGATAGCGGTTCAGATATGTCCGATGATGAATCTTCTCTAGCGACATCTGACGAAAGTGACGGCGAAGCTATGCAAACTTCGTCAACTTCGTCGGGAAAGCCAAACTTCAGGTAGGGAGGTTCATAAAACTTAAAAGGTTCAACTTGGCTAGTCTCGAAATGTTTCGCATCCGTCATTCATGTCTATACAAATATTACTGGGCTACTGTAATGTAACCTTTGCTTTTTAATGTTCTTTCGCGGGGAAAATCATAAAAAGCACTGAACGTTTAAGTTTGCATTGCATAATACGATGGAAATCCAATTAGAAATTGATGAAAATATTGAATTTGTACCTGAAGTATGCAAAGTCAAGTGTGATGATTTTGCATCCAAATCAAAGTTCAGATAGGACAGCAAATGCAATGCTGAAAAAAAAAAACATTTCAATTCCACTGAATTGGGCCTTATTCAATTACTAAAAAAAGACTGGCGGCAATAATAATCTATAAAAAGGAGGAGATTTGAATGTAATTAAAAACTACAATTTATATTAATTAATGTACATGTACCCCCGAAATCAAAATATTATTCACAATTTCCTATAAGAACATTGGTCTACAAATGAACAGCAGCCTCGTACATGTTTCTGAATGTCCGTTTTTTTACTTGTTCGCTAAGAATAAGATTGATAAGTAAGATACTAGAAATATTAACTACAATCTGTGTCTTATGTAAATTTAGGGATAAAAGGCCTACAGCAATTAAATCATGGCTGCACTTATTTCAGTGGAAACACTAGATATGAGCATCCAAAAACAGCATTGTATGGACAGTTTGTCATTAAAGGTAATACAACATTTGCGACCACCCACCCCCCCCCCCCCCCACCCCACACAGACAAGAAAAAAAAACTACCTCATTTTTATGAATGACCGTACTTGACAGTCAAGAATAGTCTCGAGCATCCTGTGAAATCAGGGCACCTGGTGTGCTGTTCTGTTTAACCAAACTGACATTTTGTAGCAATTTCAAAAGATGGTTTGCCAACCGTCGTCCAAAAAAATACTAAACCCGGATCAATCCGTTTGACCCAAAAAACAAAAGCAAATGTTGTATACTACCTTAAAGAAAATGTGCCTTGAAATGAATAGCCTCTCATTACCTTTCTGAATGTTCCTATTTCAGGTGTGGATGGAATAAAGCAAGCACCTCCTACAGCAAGCGCCCACCGATGAACTTCAGTGAAGAGACTGGCTGTACGGAAGATTTCAGTCACCTGTCACCCATGCAGATCTTTCAGCTCTTCTTCTGCCAAGCAGTGTGGGAGTTGATGGTGGAGGAGACCAATTGCTATGCCGACCAAACAATGTGTGCAGATGCAGCCAATCATCAGCCTGCCTGGACTCCAACTACTGTTCCTGAAATGATGGCATTCATGACCTTGCTTCTGTGCATGGGTATCAACAAAAGGCCTCGCTACAGCATGCACTGGTCCAGGTCCGAAGTTCTGCGAAGTCCCCTGTATTCGGCGACCATGTCTCGCAATCGATTCACTGCGATCCTTCGATTTTTCCACATTGCCAACAACAGAGCTCAACCAGGTGATTCTCCCCCTGACAAACTGTCCAAGGTTCGCCCGCTGCTCGACATTGTATTGCCATCCTTTCCTTGCATTTACAAGCCAGGCCGAAACCTCTCACCGGATGAGACAATGATCAAGTTCAAAGGCAGACTTGGTTTCAAACAGTACATGCCACGAAAGTCCGCCAAATGGGGATTGAAATGTTTTTCATTGAACGAGTCAGAAACCAGTTATACATGTGCCTGGAAGGTGTTCACCGGCTCTCAGCCCACATCAAAAGAATCTAGTCAACCCTCTGTTGGTTATGCTTCAACACACCACCCACCTAATCTTTCATCTGCTGGGCATGTAGTCCTCGACCTTATTAAAGGACTCGAACATAAGGGACATTTCATTTTCATGGACAATTGGTACACGAGCCCGGCTCTCGTCTGCAAGTTGTCACAGTTAAAGTTCGGAGCTCGTGGAACTGTACGCTACACCTCACAAGGGATTCCAGATTGTGCAAACCCCAAAAAGTTCCCCGTGAGAAGAGGTGCTGACCCCCAGTTTTACACCAAAGCCGGGCAACTGTGCGTCGTTTGGCAGGATGCCAAACGTGTAACTCTTCTTACCAATTTTGGAAACTGCGATATCGACACGAAAGACATTCGGAGCAAAAACAGTTTGAGTGGACTTCGTACAATCAAAAAACCTGCTGTCGTCAATGATTATAATAAATACATGGGAGGAAGTGATCTCGCAGCACAAATGTGTCAGTACTACTCGCACCCTCACAAATCGATGAAATGGTGGAAAAGAGTTTTCGTGACCATTCTTGACATCTGTTTGTTGAATGCTACCATTGTATACAACAGCATCCCTACAAACCAGCACTTGACCACTTTGGATTTCAGGGTCAAGGTGATATAGAAGGACTTCTTTCCACCTGGAAGCACAACCCAGCTCAGCATGCCAGTCAAGTGACATGTGGTTCCAGCCGCTTTCCAAATCATCACTATCCTGGGAGAAATGTTGCTGGCAAAAAGCGCAACTGTGTTGTTTGCAGTACCAGAGCCAAGCGGAAACAAACTCGCATAATTTGTAAACAGTGTGACAAACCAATGTGTGTAATACCATGCTTTGAGAAGTTTCACAGTCTGTGATAAGCATTCGCCCGAGTAGGTTTTATTGCAGTCCCCCCCCCCCCCATTTCAATGTTGGAGTGACGGTGCACAATGCCAACCCAACATTGAATCGGGGGGGGGGGGGGGGGGATCGGGGGGGGGGGGGGGGGGGGGGGGATCGGGGGGGGAGCTGCATACACAGCATTTATACCCTGCATTGGTGCACAGCGCCCGCTGGAAATTGATTCAGCATTGACCATCGTGCGAAGCATGCTAAAAATCACAAAGCTAGGAAGTCAAAATAATTGGTCAGCGAGGTTAACAATTGAGCATACATGTAGTTCATAATTCCACAATGTTGCGCCTGCCTGTGCACACATTTCATGTCGTATTGACTGCACACGCAAAACATTGATCAGAAATTACACATCTTACGATTGACGCAAAATTGCAACTAATAATTATAATAAATGGGGAAGGTACCAAAATAATCATGAATAAATAATCTTCCTAAACAACCGTTTCCTTAAAAAATTACCAATTTGAGTGAAAATGAAAAAAAAAAAATATAATGCACACTATTTTGTTTACATGTACTTATCTAGGTAGACCTGTATTTTTGCAGTCTCCTGAACTCTGATCGACCCTTCCAATTTGTCAGATCCGTAATACATTGACATTCTAAAAGGTTATTTTTTCACAATTTTGTTCATGGCTTGTAACGGAGATGGGCAGCTATAGGGAGTTAGCTCGATTTGACACATTGTATAGATTTTCATTGCTGGTAAAATCAGCGCTAGCGACGCGTATTATAGTTGCTTTGTGTACACTGTATAACTTTATAACTGTATAACTTTGTGTACACTGTTTTTAAATCTTTACTTTTTTTTAAAATGTGTTTTGTTATGTCTGGTATGCCTTAAACAAGCTGTCGCTTTTTAGGTTTTGCCTCTTTAAGATCTTCTTGACTTGATTTTCTTATTTGTATTCTTTTATATCTGTTGTGAATTACCATGAAGAGGAAATAAATGTTGCTTGTTGCTTGCATTAAAAACATCAAACGTTTATATACATTTGACATGTACATGTAGCCAAAACTATTCAAGATCTTGCCTAATCTGGGGACAAAATTACGCGAAGCCCGAGCCCAAGCCAGGGTTTGAGAAATACCCTCTTAACTGCATCCAAACGGTACTATTTTTGGTTCAAGTTTGTGCAATTATCACAACAATCCTTGAGAGTTGGGGATTTATGAACCACCCCTCAAAATATATCTCTTTTCAAAGAGCAATATTTTAGTTCTCATTCAATTAGTTAGGTTGGGGTGCTGTTTCTCAATGAACCTCAGGATTCCACAACACTTCAAAGAAGAATAGCCTTTCATTACATTGCCTTGTGAGGGCGCTATACACTAAAACTTCGCCAAAAGTGTCTGGTAAAGAACTGGACATGTCATGTACATGAGTGTGGTATCCAGAGCACAGTCACAAAATATGCCTTGGTATTGAAAGGGTTAAAATGATTAAAATTGCTTCCCCTTATATTACTAAATCTTTAACTTATATTTTTAACCTCTCCATAACATGCGAGCAATACCCTAAAGATTGGAAACACGCCTTGGTAACACCAATTCACAAGGGAGGAGATAAATGTAGTACAGGTAATTATCGGCCTATTTCTATACTGCCAATTATCTCTAAGATTCTAGAAAGATGGGTGCACTCGGCAGTATATAGCTACCTCGATGATAACAATTATTTTGATACCTAGTTGCCAATCGGGATGTAGACCCTTGCACTCAACTGAAAGCACTCTACACGATTTAACAAACAAGTGTTTTGAGGCTTACAGGTAGCGTGTTCATAGATCTCAGTAAAGCTTTTGATTGTGTGGATCATGTAATCCTACTAGGCAAATTGAAGAAGCTGAATTTGTCATCTTCTGTAATTAATTGGTTTAAGTCGTACCTAGGCGGTCGTAGTCAGTCTGTAAATATTAAGGGCACAATATCGAAGGTCCTGCCCATAGACATAGGCGTTCCACAAGGGTCGATCTTAGGGCCACTTCTATTCATTGTTTATAGTAGTGATTTTCCATCCTGTATACCCCAAAATTGCAACTTATTTATGTATGCAGATGACTCCACGTTAACGTGTAGCTCCTCTAGTATTAACGAAATAGAAAGGAACTTGAATGTAGCTCTTGCTAGTATTCACAACTGGTGCCTAAGAAACAAACTAGCATTAAATGCCAACAAAACCAAATGTATGCTTATTGGTTCAAGGCAGAAAATATCCAACGTCGACCTAAACGTGTGCATTGCTGATAAGGTTATCGAAAAAGTGAAATCTTGTAAATGCTTGGGTGTAGTTGTTGATGAAACATTAAGTTGGGGTACACATGTTGAATACGTAAGGAACACCGTTTCAACTAAATTGGGTGTGGTAAACAGAATTCGTGATTACGTTCCCCAAAGCAGCCTGCACACACTCTTTGTAAGTTTAGTTATGCCATCTTTGGAGTATTGCTGTACGGTGTGGGGAGAAAGGTACATATCTCACGACAGTACCCTCAACAAATGTCTAAAAAGAGCCGCACGGATAATCCTTAAATGTAACTCCCTCACCCCCTCAGCTGATATGTTTGCCAGACTAAATTGGATTCCTTTTAATGAAAGAGTTCAGTCCAAAAAGGCTATCCTTGTTTTCAAAAGCATTAACAAAATGACCCCTTTGTACAAGACAAATCTGTTCACACCACTTACAGTGATTCGTAAAACACGACAATCGACCCGAATGACACTGAAAGTTCCTTTCGCCAAAAAGGAATGCTACGTGACAAGTTTCGCTGTGAGTGGTGCCAGTATATGGAATAATCTGCCTGAACAAATGAGAACCATAAACTCCTTAAGTACATTTAAATCGGAGCTACGTAAAGCCATCTATCAGTGATATTTGTGTCATTTACGCTGATCTGCGGAGTTATAAACTTGGTTGCCAAAATACTTTGGAGCCGGATGGGAATTTCCCCTTGTTTTTCACCCTAAAAGTTTTTTCCGCGGGTTTTTCGCCATTCCTGTAAATCAGCAATAGGCTTCTGGAGAGCTGAAAAGTTAACCGAAAATGTATCTATTTGTGTAAACATTATTGTATTTGTTTAAATATTTTGTATGAATGTGTAAATATTTAGTTTTAACTAATAATATGCAGGGCCCCAATGGAAACCAGTTGTAAACTGTTTGGGCACACCCTGGGTAAAGAAATGTAATAAATATATGCTTTTCATCGATGTTTGTCATCGATGCTCTTCATCATCGCAAGAAGGGAATTCAACATGTTTTGTATTAAACTCAGTACTGATTTGATAATTTTCTAACCCATAAAACTTTAACAAAATAATTGTCGAAAGGGTGTGAAGCAAACACCGCGAGAGAGAAGAGAAATTTGTTTCCAGCTGGCTACAGTTTCGGGAGTAGAAGTTCCTTCCTTGCCTGCATTATATACTTCATAATGAGCTTTTGGCCATCAAGATTAAGCTCATTCTTAGCGGTTTTCGCCAGGTTTGCAAACGACGTTTGTAGTTTAAATATGACTTTATTCGCCTGTATTTCCGTAAACCCGTGAAAGATGAGTGCGGTCTTGTATGCATTACCTCCCTTCAAAACCGTTCCGTCCTTTAGTTGCCTCGCCATAAGGGAGTTAGTTGCATCTCGTTTCCAAATGTTCATTTCCGCGTTGATCACCCACAGATTCGCTTCACTGTTCTGCCACTTTTTTAGCACATTGCCAGCATCTTCTATCGTCAGTTTTGAAAATCCGTCTGTTACGGTGCTGTTATTGATCTTGGCGTGCATTTGGCACTCTAAGGCGTGATCCACATTGCGTCGCTCCCCCATCGCCATGCCCTTCTTCACGCTTTTCAGTGCTGTCCCTCTGATTTCACACCTAGTTACGTGTGCTTTCTTGGCATACACTGCACCGCGAACATCCCTAATCGTCCTATTCTTGAGTCTTGCTACGTTGTCATAATGCCACCAAGGCTTTATATCTTCCAACCAGTCCTCCTTGTTGCCGTATCTGACCTCAAGGTCATCTTTCGGCAAGCGCTCAAGCTCCTGGAGGATCTCACGAATCATCGGATCCGCCTCGTCAGCGCCAGTTCCTCGTTTGGTCCAGTGGTGTTTTCGAAACAAATATTCGACGCGCTTTTCAGGAGGAAACTCCGGAATAGGACGTTCAGTGCCTCCTGATACTGCCGAACTACCTCCCTTCTCAGCGACATCTTCAGCAGCTTTCTTGTCGAAGTCTCGTTCTATCTCTCCCGCCATTCCCTTCTCCACTCCCTCTTTGATGGCGCCTTCGAAGATTACTGCTCCGTCAGCTCCTCCGAGCCCATCGAAAACAGTAGTCAACCCCAGCGATGTGTAATCCCACCACGTCGCGTTGCCCTGAACAATATGCGAGAATTCCTTCATCTCTCCGTGCGGTCTCCACTCCCCGTGGATAGCGGAGTCAACGCCACTCTCGGCAGCGTCAAACAGAACCCCCGCCCCGATACCTGCACCAATTGCACCTGCAGGCCCTCCAAGACAGAAGCCTGCAACACCAGCTCCCATTACCACAGTAGTTCGAGTTGCTGCCTCAAAAGACTTCTTCGCAGCCTCCTTGTATCCTAAAGCATACTCCACAGCACCTTTGATGTGGCCAACGACTGGGATGCTGTCCAAGACTCCACTCAACACGCTCCCCACTGCATGGAAAGCTCTGCTCCACCAACTATGACTTGGCTCCGCTTTTACCGTTTTTGTGAAATGTTGGCAGTGGTCGCATTGATCCTCATCTGTGCATTTCTTCTCGTATCCAATGTAGGGTCTTCCGCAGTACGCGTTACCGCTGGAACTGCTCTTGTAGACTGGGTAGCCACTCTTGTTAATATGTGTGTTGTAATATTCTACACGGACGTGGGCCGTTTTGGCCATCGGAACTACCTGGAGCACAAATTCCTTCCAGCTGTCATACTTTTCGTAAGTATTACTTACTTGGTGTTCAATGCCATCATCGTAAGTCACTGTTTTGTCCCTGACATCCAGCTTGATACACTTGACTTCCCTGATGTATTCAGGCGCACTCTCTTCTGAATCCCATGGTGCCATGTAAAGGTGAAGCTCATTTCTCATCCTTTCCTCGTTAAACTCCAAGGCTACTTGCACGAAATTATCATCCGTGTCAATAAACTGCGCAAATTGGTGCTTCACGAAGAGATCGTGACGGGAGCATGTGATGCACTTACTTTCCTTGCACTTTAAGCAGTGAAAAAAGTATGGCGCCTTCTCCAGGCACTTCTCCTCCCCACACTCGTCACATGCCACCGGCTCGTACTTCCTTAGGTAACCTCGGTGGATCTTCATGGCATGCATGTTCGTACACTTCGTCTGCTCTATCTGATCGAAGTGTACTTGGAGCTTGGCACAGGCTGTACACACATCATACTCGCACTGATAGCAATGCATGAAATAAGGCTGGTTTTCTAGTGCTTCCTTGCTGCAAACACGGCAGGTGGCGCTATACCTGGTCTTCAGATCCTTTCGCGGGGGCCTGCCTTGAAAGTGATGCATGCTGTGCCCTTTGTCGCAAATTTCGTGCAGATCCAAATAGCGCTTCTCGTCTAGTTCCACCTCTTCTGGTCGCACAATGACAACCTCCGTAATATCTTCGTTCGGAGCAAACCTCTGGATTTTATTCCCATATCCAGAACCATCAATTTTCCAGCCACCCCAAAACTTGGCAATGCTCCACGTACTTAGCATTTGAACTACCTCCGCCTTCATGTTTTCCACCTCTTCCTTCGTAGCCCATCGCCAGCCGGGAGGAATTAATTGGTTTGTGCGTATAACTCGAACCTCTTTGACTTCCTCCCGAATTTTGATAACTACCTGATCTCTAATAGCTTCGTGTGCGGAATATTTCATGATTTTGTTTCCGTAGCCTGATCCGTCTATTTTCCAACCTTCTTGTAGTTTAGCTATGGTCCATGTCCCAAGTATACCGGTCACCACAGGTTTAGACAGCTCGACTTCTCTCTTCGTGGCCATTCGCCAGCCAGGCGGAAGCATCTGTTTAATTGGAACGACACAAAACTGGCTCGACTCCACATCTCGTTGAACATCTTCTGTTCGCACAATGACCACATCCGAAATATCTTCGTTCAGAGCAAACCTCTGGATTTTATTCCCATATCCAGAACCATCAATTTTCCAGCCACCCCAAAACTTGGCAATGCTCCACGTACTTAGCATTTGAACTACCTCCGCCTTCATGTTTTCCACCTCTTCCTTCGTAGCCCATCGCCAGCCGGGAGGAATTAATTGGTTTGTGCGTATAACTCGAACCTCTTTGACTTCCTCCCGAATTTTGATAACTACCTGATCTCTAATAGCTTCGTGTGCGGAATATTTCATGATTTTGTTTCCGTAGCCTGATCCGTCTATTTTCCAACCTTCTTGTAGTTTAGCTATGGTCCATGTCCCAAGTATACCGGTCACCACAGGTTTAGACAGCTCGACTTCTCTCTTCGTGGCCAGTCGCCAGCCAGGTGGAATCATCTCTTTAACTGGAACGACGCGAAAATGTGTGCTGTCAGCCATTGTCCTGGAAATTAAAACACAAAACGGTAAGAAACTATTCATTGAAATGATAGGTTCATCAAAACTGCAATATTACCGATGTTTAGCGATGTCATACTGCAGGCCCTTGGAGCCAACGTGTCAACGGCGGTTGACACATTTTAGAGCATGACACAAATGGGACCGATTGTACCTTATTCTCTGAAAATTTCCGTTACATAAAAGTTAATGTCTGTAAATCTTTCAGGTAAAACAGTTGGAGGGCTGAGGAATTTGCGCAGGTTTGCGCAGTGCCACTATTGCGCAGTATGTTTGCGGAAGTGTGGCCAGGGCTTCAAAGACCAGCTATATTTTCAAAAATGTGCACAAAAGTGCCAGAACGTGTTCAGGCAGATGATCACGGGAGTCGTCTGGGCGGATGAGCCAGGAAAACTCCCCACGTTAATATATATTTATTTATAAATTCGTAATTGTTGAAAACATTGTAATTCGTGTAAAACAATACTTGGTACAAGGTGTATAGAAAGAATGATATATTTTTAAGCCCAGTGTACAGTTAGAACTGACTAACAAGGAAGGAACTCTGGAAGTGCTACACTGTAAACAAAGTTGGGCAAAGTTTGACCAATTTCTTGCCCAAAATTGGTGCAAATATCAACTTCCCAACTTCTGGTCAGAAACTTCCCAACTGTCTTTAGCAAGCCGTTGTGACCAGAAGTTGGGCAAAAGCGCTTCACCAAATGGTTGGTCCACGTGCTTTCACCAATGCAATTGGTCATGCATTTGTGCATTTTATTGGTTATTTCATTTTGAGCAATAGATGGTCTCTTGATTTCCATATTTTATTGGTCAAAGCTTTTTCCCCACAAATGGGGCCCTCTTTTATCATTGATTGGTCTTTTTATTCTTAACAAATTTATGATGTATCTTTATTTGTTTGTTTTTATATTTATGTTCAATCAACTCGACGTCTGGAGAACGTTTTCCGAAGCCGTGATGGTTTCTCAAGTTGGCTTTAAGTCTAAATATGCTGATCCCGGGTCTGGTTAGCGTTACTTTCAAATACATCACCTTCACCAACATTAACATCATGATCACGGTGCACAAGTATTGGATAAAAGCCTCACATCAATCAGTTTTAGCTGCCTGTAGAACGACCGCCCAGGTGGCCAGCCGCCTACTCCATGGTACTACGAAGTAGTTGTCATAGTGTGATTAGTGTCCAAGATACAGATTACCATCGAAGACTTGGTGGCTATATGTGAATCACTGATCACCTTATTAAAATATCTTGTCAAACATTCGTAAGCCAGCTCACAAGATCAGATATTTCGGGCAGTTTCAACTTGAAGTTTAACCGAGACGAGAGAGCGTACAGTACAGACAGCTCTATACTCACCGGCCAATACTCGATGTGATGTGTGCACGGTAACCCGGCAGACTGATCGCACGTACGTGCATAAGGCGCCCGATAAATGTAACAAGTTATACCACGGTATACGCGCTACTCTCCCAAAACCCAGAAATTTGTCAAATCTAGATATTTCGAAGCTTTTTTGGAGGACTGCAAAATTTCCTTTCCGAAATATACCACGTATTAAAGTGCTCATGTTAAATCACTGTATAGTTTATATAGGTTTAATGAACAAATGTGGGGTTTATTCTCTGCTTCAAACGCTAAGCAGCGAGCCTGAACTTTCTTCACCAAGTAGATTTTGACAGGTTAAATCAATTGTTAGCTTAGTTTTTCCTAATTCGTCACATTTTAGATCCTCCATCATGACCAAACGTTTGACACAAACAGACCAGTGAAAAGGTAACTGTTGTTCCCTAATAGGTTGTTCATTTTGTTGGGTAAACTGTTGCCCAAACTGACAAACAAAAATTGACCAACTCAGTTGGGGTAATTGAGTTATGAAACATTTGGTCAAATTTTACAATTTTTTTTATCAAACGTATTTCAACAATTTAGAGCACCTGGTGTTGGGTAATATTTTTGGAAAATGACTAACATTTGTACTAAAAATTACCAACCTCTGGGTAAATCATATGTGCCCAATTTTTCCTTGCCCAGCGTTTTTACAGTGTATAGGACTTGTTGGGTTTTGCGATTTTTTTCAGGGTTGGGATATAATTTATTTCAAAATGTCATCCTAACATAAATGATCATTAAAGCTTTCGTGATATAGACCCTTTTCACGTGCCGTTATGGACCATACAGTGTATTGATGGCAAAAGAGTGTTTATTCAAGTAAACCAGGCAAGCGTGCGGTGTGCGCGCACGTGGTTTAACCTGGCCGATCACTACGGTCACTCAATGGCGCTCCACACATGGTGGTTTTGTTTACAATTTATCCGGTTTTTTATGCAAGTCGCCCATCAAAAGGCCAAGAGACACTCGAGGTGTGAGCTACAGAGGAAAGGGTGGAAGAACCAGCCCCTCACATTGAAACAAGACAAGATAATCTGATCTCTTCACAGTATGAATAGGGTCGGGATGGTAACTAGTCCACTGCAAGGCATTAATAATGCCTCTACCCATATTAAGCGTAGAAGTGCTATAGCCCAGGACTGGGCTCGAACCCACATCCTGCAGAATTACCCGCAGACCACGAATTCAATGCTCCAAGCCAATAGGCCACGGTATTATTTACTTTCCATCTGGTAACGGGGGATGAAATCGCGAAAGTGGGATTCCTTTTCATGACTACACTCTGCTCTTAAGAATAATACGTGATTCAAATCTCTCTTTTTTAGCAATAAAGTTATTTTTCCGGACTCGAGGCTTATGATTACCCAGAAGAAATTCACACCATCAGCATCGTTGATCCTTGAAATATTACAGCGCTGGCACTACAAAAACTACTACAGATTTCAATTGTCATTCAAGGCAAATGCTTTGAAGAATTTTTTATTGTAAAATGAACGAAAAATACAAGCCTTAATGAAAGCCAACGTTAGGTCTTTAGATCTATTTAGTGCAGCTGTAAAGGGATAATCCTTTAATGACTGTCTAAACTCTGGCCAACTTTGAACACTTTACGGATTTAGTGATGACAGAATTAATTGCAGTACTGGAAGTATTTTAAGAATTTCAGTAGTTGACGAATGAAATATTTGTACAACTTTGGTATGGTTGGCTTGGCTTATTTCTTCCAGTTCAAAGCTTATCAAAATTAGCTTAAGAGGAGTTATTATTTGTCCACAACACACTCACCGACATTCCACTTCAAACACAAGGACTGTTTGTGAAACAACAAAGGACTCGCGTGTATTGTTAAAGAGCACGTACGCCAGATGTAATACAGTGCGAACAAAATTATATTAAAGAGGAACTAAAACGGCAAATTTTTTTTTGACTTTTTGGACTTTTCCGACAGTTTAAATACTCTTTTAACTGATGGAGATTAGTTTGCAGACGAGAGAAATGTTTTTATTAAAAAAAAAAAGGGTTGTTATTCTGAACCATTTATCCTGTTTCGCGAAAGCTCATTATGTATGTTAAATGTATGTACGTGACCCCGTGACGTACACGTGTAGAGTCGGTTGATGCTACAGCCAAACACTATGCATACGTACGTGGAGTTGATGCTGCTGAAGAGTTTTTGTCGACCTAACTCCTCCGTTTTCCCGTCTATTTTGTCTAATTTTGATATTATTTCAGTATGAGCATGGATCTGAGATAATCATTATGCCTCGATCGTGTGTATTTGGGGGTTGCACGAGGAACAGCGACAAAAACCCTGACCCAACCTTACTGCGATTCCCAGTGCTGAATGGAGCTCAAAGGCGACAGTGGGTCCGCTTTGTAGACAATACAATATAGTGTAGTGTATAGTGTGTGTATAGTCACACACACATTTATTTTTTCATGTTGGCATACAATTCAAATACATGTAAGTTGATAATTAATAATTCATGAAGTTAATCATCCATACATTTAATTGGTAGTTTTAATTAAATTAGTAATCTAATATAACAATATAACAAGTATCATACACTGCAATACCAACATGTAGGAAGAGCGAAGCAAGCTTTTATGCTCTCCCTGTGAGGACAGAGGACAAATATATATTTCTACAAACGTGGGACGAGGAGACAAATATTATGAGACCAAACTGAAGTGACAGTATATGTAAAATGATACACAAATTATTACTGGTAACAATATTCTACTGACAAGGGACAAGAAGACGGAACTTGACTTAAATAGTATATAATGATAGAAATGATCTTTTCTAGGTAAATAAACGAATTGATAATTTAAGCTATGTAATATGGACTAATATTGACTTAGTACATTATCTTTAAATTCCTTTGCAAACACTTTCAAACTAGTGGTGTTCTTAAGTTTTCTGTCTAGTTTATTCCAAAGGAGAGCACCCCGAGTAATTAAGCTTTGTTTTGCAAGTGATGTTCTATGGTAATTTATATAAAGATCACCTTTTGATGCACCACGAGTACTGTAGGAATGAACCGATGAAGACATGGTGAAGAGGTTACAGAAATTTGAAGGCAGCATACGATGGTTGTACTTATACATAAATTTACCTATGTTAAGACTGTATAAATCATTAAACTTAAGTACTCTCAGCTTTGAGAACAAAGGAGAGGTATGTGCCAGATAATTGGACTTCGTTATTATTCTGACTGCTTTTTTTTGCAGAAGAAAAAGTTTCTGACACTGAGTGCTCGAGCTGCCCCATGAAAGAATTCCGTAATTTAAATATGATAAAATAAGGGAATTATAAATTGTTAAAAGAATTTCTGAGGGCAGGAAAAACTTCAACCTATTCATAACACCAATGTTTTTCGATATTTTGTTGGACAGTGTTTCTATCTGCTTGTTCCACGTTAGGTTTTCATCAATATGTATTCCAAGAAATTTAGTGTTTTTGACTTGATTAAGGATTTCTCCATTCATAGTGACTGGGTTTCTGCACACATATTTATTTTGTTTACTACTAAATATGATATAATTTGTTTTTGATAAGTTGACCGATAGCTTATTACATAAAAGCCATGTATTTACTTTAACAAGTTCTTGGTTTATTGTCGCTACAGCAACATTAGCGTCATGGTGGTTATAAAGTAAATTTGTGTCGTCAGCAAAGAGGCAAAATAAAATCAAATTACTTGACTTGCAGATATCGTTCATATAAATGATGAACAGCAATGGCCCCAGAACAGATCCCTGAGGAACTCCGCATGATATTACATCTTGCATTGAATTTGTGTTGTTATAATATGTTACAAACTGCAATCTGTTCGTCAGGTAACTTCGAAACCACTGCAACGCTACACCACGAACACCAATGTATGCTAACTTATGTATTAAAATATTATGATTGACAGTATCAAATGCTTTTGACAAGTCTAAGAATATGCCAATGGAGATTTGTTTATTTTCTATAGCATTGACAATTTGATTTAATACACTTATTATTGCTAATTCAGTAGAACGTTTACTTCTGAAACCATACTGTGAATTCGATAGTAATCCATATTTTTGGATGAAGCATAGTAGTCGACCATGAATTAACTTTTCAAAAACTTTAGAGAACACAGGTAAAATGGAGATTGGTCTGTAATTACTGATATCGTGTTGATTACCCTTTTTGAATATAGGTACTACCTTACCTTTTTTCAGTTTGTTTGGGAAAACCCCTGTTGTAATGGATTCATTAAAGATTAGGGCTAGTGGTTTGAGTAAAGCACTCTTCGCTTCTTTAATAATAAATGATGATATACCATCCCATCCTGGGGCTTTATCAGAGGCAAGATTACAGATAACGGAGGATATTTCGTCTTCAGTGATTGGCTTTAGAAATAGAGAATGTGGGCATCTGTCATCAAGAAACGATTCAAAGCCTTGATCACACGTTTGCAGCTCACTTGCAATGCTATTACCAATATTAACAAAATATTTATTAAAAGTGTTCGATATATCAAGGTCGTTGTCTATTTTTTCACCATCTTTAATAAAGTAAGTTGGAACTGATGTGTTTTTAGATTTACATAATAATGAATTAATGAGTTTCCAAGTACCTTTATGGTTATTTTTTTCTTTATTAAACTGAGTTTCTAAGTACTCCTTTTTTGCGCTTCGTATTACTTTTGTGAGGTTGTTTCTATATTGTACATACACCCTTTTGTTTTCTAATGTGGGTCTTTTGAGATACTTTTTATACATGTGATTCTTTCGTCTGATGGAATTATAAATTCCCTTAGTTATCCATGGTGATTTTTTTTTTTTTTAAAGTAGATTCATTATAACATAGAGGAAAATCCCTTTCATAGAAGTTGATAAAAATGTCTAAGAACGTATTATAGCTATCATCAACATTATCTGAAAACAGAATGTGATCCCAGTCAATACCGTTAAGATCCTGAATAAAACGTTGGATGTTAGTTATTTTGAAGTCTCGTTTAGGTTTGTTTAGTTTGTTTGTACCTGTTTCTTTACACTGATCGATCGTCATAAACACTGGTAAGTGGTCACTTATATCAGTTAGTAATATTCCTGAATTATGATTAAGCATATCATTAGTAAAGATGTTATCTATTAGCGTTGCGCTTTCACTTGTAATTCTTGTAGGTTTATTGATTAGAGGATAGAAGGAATGTGAAGAAAGGATTTCAATAAAAGTTTGAACATTGCTATTTGTGTCACGATGTAGCAGGTTAATATTGAAGTCCCCCATTAAATAGCATTTTTTATTAAAGTTACTTGTTGTTTCAAGTATACTATCAAAGGCATCTAAAAACTGTACGTATGATGTATCGGGGGGTCTATATATTACTCCCACTATAAATGAATTGCCACTGGTGCTTTCGACTTCAATAAAATATGATTCTATTTCTGTAGAATTTATACATAAATCTACTCGAGTTTTGTAAGTATAATTATCTCTGATGTATAATGCTACCCCACCGCCTCGCTTACTTTGTCTACAAGAGCCTTCTATGACATAGCCTGGAATTTTTATTAAAGGGTCGTCAAGATCCTTTAGCCAAGTTTCTGATATTCCGATGATGGAAAAGTTACTTTTTAAGAGAGACATGTAGTATCGTAACTGATCAATATTTTTGGCGAGACTCCTTGAGTTAACATGCAGCAATTTGAAGTCCGTATTAGTTGCAAAGTTAAGAAGGAATTGATCTTGATCATAGTATTCACAGAGTGTGTCGGGGAGGTTTAAGTTATCATCTGGGTCTATACTTGAAAGATTATCAAAGGAAATGTCCCTATCAATATTTGTATCGTTGTATATCATTTAGTACAGGGTATAGTACGTATAATTATTTGGTTTGGTCTCAACAACAGAAAGCCACACATAAAGTGTATGAATACAATTACTAGTAAACACAGTTATCAATATAAATAAAGCTAAACAAGGGATAAACATTGATTAATAATACAAAATCATGAACGCATTTGTTTTTTTACACCAGGAATTAAGGGCAGCGAAGTGTTTTGTTTCATAAATAGACGGATAACAAAAACAACTATAGAGGTAGCAAAAATAAGATTGTGAGTGGAATCTGGGTATGGCGAATTACATATTGTTAAGCTGGCTGGTTGTTGTAATAGATACCTTACGCTTGTTGGGTAGTAGGCAGATGATGCGGCCGTCGGATGTCCACGCGTTTTCAGCTTTGGGGTGATTTTGAGCTGCCTTGAGCAAGGCTAAGCGAGTTGGTGTAAGACTCTCGGTGATTGCCATGCTGGTTCCCTTGAGAAGACGTTTTTGGCTGAAGACTTTGTGTCGTTGTACATAGCTAACAAACTTCACTACCATTGGTCGCGGACGTTGTTTTCCTTGTCTTCCATTGTCTTCCCTGGCTTTCCCGATTCGATGTGCCCGATCAATGTCCCTTACAGCTATGTTGAGATTTGGGATGACCCCATTCAGCCTTGATATCGCATTCATCTCCATTCCTTCTTTGTCATGTGTTTCGTCTAGGCCATGAATAATTAGGCAGTTCCGACGGCTATATTGTTCTAGTTCATCGATTTTGCTGTTGAGGTCTCGGTTCGTTGCTTTTAGTGCTGCGCATTCACATTCCAGGGATGAGATTTTGTTTTCCGACGTGACGGTGTCCATTTTGATTGATTCGTATAGTTCTTGTTTTACGTCAGAGTCCAGGGCTGTAGCTACCTCAGAGATTAGAGTGTCGGATTTAGCTAACTTGTCAATAATGTTATTGATGTGCTCGGTGGTAGACAATAGCTTGGTAACAAGGGCATCTGCCACTGCTGTGACAATGGGTTTCAGAATAGCCGGATCAGATAGAATTACCCCAGTGAGCTTTGCTTTTAGGCACTCATCCATGTTGGAGGTCTCACCGCATTTGTTGTCGTCCATTGTTTCTGCGTTGGGGTTTACCGAGGTCCGTGACTGTGTAGTTTCGGAATCGTCGCCATCTTGGTTTTTTGGGCTGGAGTCAAATATAAGTTGTTTAGAAGATTTCTATTTACTCAGTTTAGCTGATAAGATTGCCTTTGTGAATTTAGCTTTTAGGTCCGCATTCTTGTTTTTGTTTGTAGCCTCACCGGGAGTATGGTCATCTAATGGTTCTGCGCTGGTTGTTGGAGTTGCCGCTACCTCGACCGGTGAACCGCCGCCATCTTTGGAAACGTTGGCTGAGCGGGAGGATGATCTTAATTTTTTCTTTCCTTTCGAACTCTTCATTGTGAGGGACTAGCAGATTAGTGTGCTTCTAATACCTGTGGATATTGCTAGATTTATCAAGGAGGTACCTCAGCCACATGCGGACAAATTTCAGGATTCCTGGTGCAAAAATACGGAGCGGACTACAAACACGTCTTACTCCTCCATGGTACCGGTCATTTATATCTGATTTTGGGCTGTCGAAATGGTCGAAAATATGTGCAGAACATTTCGCCAAAGACTGTATAGAATAGATGATAGTGTTAGTATGAAAACTCAGCTGGGTAAGGCACAATTCCGTTTGAAGGATGGAGCCATTCCAACTCTAAAAGCACCGAGCATTCCAATCGTGTCCCGGACTCACGCGCACCAGCGCGACGACGTTAACTGCGGTTGCCGTCTCGGGCAGCCAGAGAGAGCCCCGGTCGTCTCCCTGTCTGTCCACGCTCGCTTGACTCAACATGCATTGTACACGCACGGTACCGCATGTATACCCTGCCGGATATGAGGCAGCTTTTTCACTCCGTATATTTGTAGGATCCTACACTTCCTACAGTCCTACACCATTGAAATGTGCACAAAGTAAAAAGCAAAGACGGATACAGTGAACCAGTTTTGTGTAGGACTGTAGGAAGTTGTAGGCCCTGCAGATGATGCATGGTGAAAAAAGCTGCCCCATATCGTGCTGCATATGACCGCATGCGATTGAGTCTGGTACCTTATAACAGAAATTGTGTGTATAGTTCTGAGAAGGTGCGGGTCCTTATGAGGGCTGCATAATCAAAGTCGCCAGACTAGAGTATAGCATCAGCTCACACACAACTCACCGCGCAGGTCCCAATAAAAGCCGACTGCAAACAAAGGAAAGTATGACTCATAACTAGCTTTTCAGCAAGAACAAGCCTACAACCCCAATTCGTAATGTGTCTCACAAAGATGTCAACACTTTAAAATATGTTTATCGTAGTGTTACTCCTGAATCATGAGCAAAAAGCACAGCAAGTAATACTAGCCTTAGACAAAAAAATACGTACAGACTCTACGTAAAACATTGTCGTATAATACAGTGACGTCATATGTTTCTACACGTGTACGTCAATACTCGCGCGATACGGCACGCAGTTGACCTCGGCCTTTTCTGAATCGAGTCAAAGTGGCTCAGAAAGAAAAGGCTCAAAAACATTTTTTTTGATTTTTCAGAATCATGAAACTTGTTACATTAGATTTGGGGAGGCATAAACTATCAGATAAGTCAAAAATGTCAAAAACAAATTTGGCGTTTTAGTTCCTCTTTAAAACCAACCAATCCTGACGGCGCAGTGTCAAAACACTTCAAAAAGTTTCTCGACAACTAGTAATTATATTCATTGTATTGATATTCACGGCACTGCTTTATAGCAAAAACCCTGTCATCTGTGCATGTCAACAAATTCGATTATTTTTAAATCGAAAGTACAATGAGACTTCTCAGAAATGAAACGAAAAGAAAAATTGATAAACAAACTTTCGCCGTTTACAAAGCGATAGAGGGTTCCAGTACAATTTAATTAAAATAAAAACCCGGAAAATCCGGGTTAATTGTATTCAACAGTATTAGTATTCCTGAAATGTCAAGACGTTGTATGTAGATAACTCACCCCAACTTGCACGGTGCCCGTGTGATTGCACATCAGTTATCTTTTTCGATAACAGGTTGAATTGAAATAGTTTTAGATCCCAGGGGATTTTCCGCAGCATGGAAGGTTATCTGTCTCGGTAACAGTTTGGTTGTAATAGTTTAGTGATCCCTAGAGACCCATGGGATTGTACGTCGGAGCTGTTCGCCCAATGCCCGTAACATGGGGTAACTTTGGCCAGCTGAGTAAATCTGGTAGCCACTTCGGGTTATAAAATGCTTTTGTTTTCTTATCTATTAGGACGTATTTGGTATCATTCTATTCATAAATAATTAAACTAATATTCAACATGTAAAATATAAATATTTATAATGTCAAACATCTCTAAAAATGGCCCTCAAAACACAAACCCCAAAATAGGTTTGTAATTGAAAATAAAGGGAAAAAATTACGTTTGTGAGAGCGCCTGAAAGGCCAGCGAGTATTTACAGGGGTCACGAATATACCGAGTTCGTTGACACAACAATGGTGGCCAATGTTTCCCCAACACTAGGATAACTTTAGTCACACCTTTTTTAAAGCCCTAAGCCACCCGTAAAATGAGAATTCAATTTTTGTTTCGAAATAAAAGTGTCTATGAGTATCAGATTGTTTTCAATAATACGGAAATTAGAATCAGTTGGGTTTGGTTTAGAAGAAATGTCATCATGGGTGTATAAAATAGCCCAAAGTTACCCATAGGTATTCATAATTAGCCGCTGCAAAACTTCACATAGCACACGTAGGGCCTACATTGAAAACAAAATCTCTTCAGCATTTACGGGAAGTAAAAGAACCGCGTATTCCGAATGAAAAATACCGGTGTACCCATGTACCCTTAAAGAAACCCAACCCAAAACTGCCAATCCCGAAAGTTGTAATATCGTCTTTCTCTGAGATTCAAAAGCCTGATTTCAGACAAAAGTCTCAAAAATCTTATGCCTGTCCAGTCAACATGATCATCCGCCTTTACGCGTGCCGGCACGTGCATACGCTGGCATATCACAAAAGACGGTTGTCCATAAACTTTATGTTTGTTGTGGAATGAGACATGCTATTATGTCTCGTCGAGGCTCTTTATCCATATCCAGATTACAAAAACCAAGTAAAAATACTTTCGTAAGCGTCATAAACATGAAATCTCTGCTGGTTTCCCAATGGCACGTAGTCGGGTTTTAATATTGTGAAAATTCCAAACAAATCACATTCAAAACCTCTCCCTCTTCATTGTCTGGGAAGTTACTGTGCGATAATTTAAAGTTGTACGGTACTCGCTTCCATAATCTGGAACCGGTTCCTGACATGAATAGTCGGCCACTCGCTCGGGTACCGGTTTTGATGAACACCCCTTCTACACCGGGACTATAGCCTTGTTGTCAGTGATCCAGGCGAGATCACTGTGCATTTGACTGAACGTGGGTAGCATGTTCACAGTGCTGATGTCTACGTTAAGGCGCAAACACGTTTTGTATCTTTCACTTTTGCTGTCTTAACCCCGCCTCGACCCCGCCTCGACCCCGCCTCGACCCCGCCTCGACCCCGCCTCGACCCCGCCTCGACCCCGCCTCGACCCCGCCTCGATCCCGCCTCGACCCCGCCTCGACCCCACGGTCTCCCAATTGTCAGTGTCTTTGTTCGGGGGACGCCTAAAACGACTTCAAGTCAACCTGTTATCTTTTTCGAGAACAGGTTGAATTGAAATAGTTTTAGATTCCAGGGGATTTTCCCCAGCATGGCCCATGCCTAAAGTTCAAGAGATTCCATAACCATGTCTTTCTCGATAACAGTTTCGTTGTTATAGTATAGTGATCCTAACAGACCCACGGGATTGTACTTCGGAGCTATAATTTAGGGAAGCTATAAAGTAATAATCCTTTAATGACTGTCAGAACTCTGGTCAAATTTGAACACTACGAAATCATTATGTACACGGCATATACATGATAACATGTAATTTCGCTACAAAAGGCCCCAACTAAAAAAATATTTGTACAACTTTGGTATGGTTTGCTTGGCTTATTACTTCCAGTTCAAAGCCGCAGCAAAATTAGGTGAAGAAAAGTTATTTGTTCACAGAACACTCACTGACATTCCACTTCAAACAATAGGACTGTTTGTGAAAACAACAAAGGACTCGGGTGTATTGTTAAAGAGCACGTACGCCAGATGTAACACAGCGCGAACAAAATTACCAGACTGTGAAAAGTAGACTTATTCATCCACAACAAAGCAACCAATCCCGACGGCGCAGTGTCAAAGTACTTCAAATAGTTCCTCGACAACTGGTAATTGTATTCAATTGTATTGATATTCAGGGCCACTACTTAGAAAAACCCTGCCATGCATCTGTGCACGTCAACAACTTCGATTCTTTTTAAATCGAAAGTGCAGTGAGACTTATCAGAAATGAAAAGAAAAGAAAAAATGGACAAACAAACTTTCGCCGTTTACAAAGCGATCAAGGGGTTCCAGTACAATTTAATAAAATAAAAAACAACAGAAAATCCGGGTTTATTGTAACAGTACTAGGATTCCTCAATCCAAAGGTTGGTATGTAGATGATTCCTTCCGTCATATGGTGAGTGAAATTCACGCTACATCGGCGCTGTACCAACTGAGCCATTTTTCCCTATGTTGGCGGTCTTCCAATTGTCAGTGTCTGTTCGGGGGGGGGGGGGGGGGGGGCACCTAAAACTACGTCAAGTCAACCTGTTATCCTTTTCGAGAACAGGTTGAATTGAAATAGCTTCTAGACCCCATGGGATTTTCCCTAGCATGGACCCTGCCTAAAATTAAAGAGAATTCTGAACAGGTTTTCTTTCTCGATAACAGTTTGGTTGTTATACTGTAGTGATCCTTACAGACTCACGGGATTGTACCTCGGAGCTGTTCCCCCACACAGAGAAAAACGTTGTTTAAACTTTTAAACAACCCCTGGTTGTTCATGTGCCCTGCTAAAACAACCTGAGCAGGTCACATGAACAACCCGGGGTTGTTTAAAAGTTTAAACAACGTTTTTCTCTGTGCAATACACGTAACATGGGGTAACTTTGGCCAGCGGGGTAACTCTGGTATTATAGCCACTTCGGGTTTTAAATGTTTTTATTTTCTTAGCTATGGAGCGGATTGGGACGTATTCGGTGTCATTTTATTCAAAAATTATCAAACTAATATTCAACATGTAAAATGTAATATTTATAATGTCAAACATTTCTGAAAATGGCCCTGAAAACTATTATGTTTCTGAGAGCACCTGCTTCATAGCATCTATAATACCAAGTGTACACGAAATAAAAGTGTACACGAGTATCGCTTTGTTCTAAATATTACGGAAATTAGAATCAGTTGGGTTTGGTTAAGAAGAAATATCATCACGGGTGTACAAAATGGCCAACAGTTACCCAATATGTGTTCTTATCCGCTGCAAAAAACTTTCCACAGCACATGATTCAAACCTGCATTTACAAGAATGAAAACAGCATATAACTTTAATAACGGGAAATCATTACAGCGCTTGCGTGCACGAGTGCCAATCAAAAGCGCCGTATCTGCAAACCACTCTAGAAGCGTATAGCGGTATACATTTTTGCAATATTCAGACGGGACCGGTGTCCTAATCTGTGATCGATCACAATCCAGCACCCAAGGCACGAGAAAATAATGACAAACATTTTGTTTTAACAGTCTGTGGTTTTGTGCACGTCCATTGTGTGCTTATTTCCATTTGACGCGAGGTTGACGCGGGGTTGACGCGGGGTTGAAAATATGCGACGTTTCACTGGCAAGAGCTCAGTTGGTAGAGCGCCGGTACGGTATTCCGGAGGTCGCAGGTTCGAATCCCGCTCCTGCCAGTGTTCTTTGTTCACTTTGAAAATGTATTCAAATTTACCTAGTCGGTTTCCCTTGTGGATTGTTTGACGAATTATAAGTTAAAAAGTCGTATCCCCATTGAGTGATCCCAACAATGTCGCTTCCCAGGTTGCATCCTAAAATTGGGCGTGACCCCTATCTACGGCATTATGTGTTTATGACTTTTGACTAGCGCCCACCCGAACAAAGATACTGACAATTTGGGAGACCGCCAACATAGAGCAAGATAGTTCAGTTGATAGAGCGCCGGTACGGTATTCCGGAGGTCGCAGGTTCGAATCCCGCTCCCGCCAGTTTTCCTTGTTCACTTTGAAAATGTATTCAAATTTACCTAGTCAGTTTCCATTGTGGATTGTTTGACGAAAGAACTGTTTCCGAAATGTTAAAAACATTCTGGACTTTGCGTATCAACCAAACGAAGCCCTTCTACGTTTGAATCTCAAAAGCTAGGGGAAAACAAATTCGGGATTAGTGCTTGAGAGAAGCCAACGTTTATCAACGTGATTCGTTATTCAAACCAACAAAAAGGTCGTTGGTTTGAACTTAAGGCCTTTTTACACTAGAGCGCCGAACCCCGGAGCGAACTCTCCCCGGGGCGGCCCCGGCGTTTTCACCCCCGAGTTCAACCCCGCGTCGTTTCACACTCGTTTCGCTCAAACCTACCTCAGCCAACCACAGGGCGAGCTCGCCCCGGGGTTGGACATGAGCGTTTCACACCAGTTTGTATTTCATCGACCCCCAGATGGCCAGTAAATTCCTAACTTCCTCCTCGCTGAAAATAATTCCTGAGATTCCGGGAACACAATGACCAGCACAAAAGGGGGCCCCTCTGCCACAGATTGTGCTTCAGAATAATGGCGCTGCGCTTTCGGGCCAAGCTGTATACAATTAACAATAGCGCGCGCTTTGACAGGACCTTTGGAATTTTTTTGTCGGGAGCACCTGTTTCGCCCGGGTTGTACGAAACCCCGCACGCGGGTGCGACGTTTCACACTAACCATTTCGCCCCGAGGCCATCCCCCGAGATCATATGATGCGCGATATGGGGCAGAGGACCCCCCCCCCCCCTCTTTTGTGTTGGTCATTGTGTTCCCGGAATCTCAGGAATTCTTTTCAGAGGTCTATAGGGGGGATGTGTTAGGTAACAATAGTCTGGAGGGTGTATAGGGTATAGGGACAAAAGGGGGGTACCCCTCTGCCCCATATCGTGCTGGGTATACCCGAGATCGATCTCGCCCCGGGTTGAAAAATCTCACCCCTGGCCTGGAGCAGGGGTGAGTTCGCCCCGGGGCGAGACCAATCTCGGGGGTGGCCCCGGGGCGAAAACGGCTAGTGTGAAACGTCGCACATTCTCACCCCCGCGTCGCCCCAGGGCCACCCCCGAGATTTTGTCTAGTGTGAAAAGGCCTTTAGTTGCAGTTTACGCTCACAATCACCCGCTTTTCTACTCACGGTGGGCTTACTGGGCAAACGGTTTTGAATTGCTAAATGCGCATGCATGCTATCGGGTAGTCTGAAAAGGTTTCTTGTTTTACATTGAAACGTGGGCGTCTTTTTAAGACGGAGGCTTGCATAAATTGGCTATCACAAACGTGGAACTATTGCAGCACTGCAAAAACGTTCAGACTTTGAAGGCTACGTGTTTGCAACAACAAAGCGACGTATGCATACAGGGTGGTTCAAGTTTAAGGTGCTTGTTCAGTCACCCACCCTCCTACAATTCCAGAGAATTTGTGTTTACCTTATAGTGTTGATGAGTAGGGTGTTTAGAAATAATCCTGAAAAAAATACTAGGTCTAAACTTAATTGGATCTCAAGATATGGCCCATTACAGATGGCATGTACAAAACTGGCTTGTCCACGGGAGCTTCTTACCTTTAGTTTCTGTCTTCAACATGCTTCATTTACAATGAAGCTCCCGTGGACAAGCCAGTTTTGTACATAACTAGTGGGCCATATCTTGAGATCCAATCATAGCTAAACCTAGAATTTTTAAGGATTATTTCTAAATACCCTACTCATCAACACTAGGTAAACACAAATTCTCTGGAATTGTAGGAGGTGGTGAATAATCACCTGAAACTTTGTTAACTATTTTTAACCACCCTGTATGTAGAACTGTGAAGCCCCAGAAATTGCCTAAGTCGTGAGCAAACAATCGTGTTCAATTCAATTGACCTATCGCCGTTTACGAGTTAACCACGCCCCTTAGACAACCCTATGGGAATTTTGTGTGGTAATTTTTGTTTGTTTCAGATTTTCCGCGTTCCACGTGGAATTATAATTGATGTGATTGGACAATAATTCACAAGCTGCGTTGACGCGATTCGACCGCGATAGGTCAATTCAGTTCAATTATGTTTTATTGTCACACATTATACAATTGCATATAGCATGTACAGTGAAATGCGCCTTGATTTTGCGTTCCTAATAAAAATATTTTAAACACTAAAACGTGACATGTACTGCAATTATATAAAGAATGAAACATATGCATGAAACTTTATATCATATTAGTAAAAACACACTTTAAAATAATCAATGAAAAAGTAAATTACTAAAACAAAACCCGTAAAAGACTATACTGTAACGAACTGCTGCTGGATAAAAACCCAACAACGTACATGGTACGATTAGAACCTGATTTAATTGATCGACGCACGGCGTAGGCCTATAAGTTACAAAATCTCCATCTTCATCTCCAATTGTCGTTATCAGAAACAGTCAACTTTTCTCACTTTGTCTGTCTGTTTTTTGGCCAAACAAAATTGCACCAAAATAGGGCTGTCCCGAATATATCGAATATTCGATATTCGATCGTCAAGCGAATATTCGAATACCATTTTACCAGTTCGAATATTCGAAAAGAAATATATGCACATACAAATACGACTCTGATGAAAAGTTATGGCGCTTAGCAGTGTCAAATGCCGAATTTTTTCAATCGTAACTTTTAGTGGAAGGAGGTTTATTGTTCCCGTCCGTAAAACCCTTGATACAACAGGGGCATGCAAAAAAATGCCGTTTGAATGGTCCATAATATCAATCGCCATACGTAAAACACCGGCGTGCTTTTACGTACAATTTTTTTTTACCGGTGCGGCATGCACTGAAAAACTTAATCGGCGAGTATCGTATATTCGAATATTCGGTCAAATCCAGTTTTGAATATCGAATACTAAATTAGTCGAAAATGAACAGCCCTCTACTCAGATTTTATGATACGAAAGCTTTCCAAGATAAAAAAAACACAAACACAGAATTGATTCGGCCATGATTTTTCTCGTATGCATAACTTCAGGTAATGGTTACTCAAAAACTTCCCTTCAGTCAGAGGAAAAAAATGCAACTAACGGTAAGTCCGCCCCGTCTGGCTCGTCCCCTGATAAAACTCCTTACAGTCATGCTATCGATATGTCGGTATAGGTGTCTGTGTTTGTCTGATTGCTAGTAGTCTATAATTATGGAGACGCTTACCTGGATTAGCACGGATGATCTGATTCGACGAAAGGGCTTTTGACACAAGCAAAAACGATAGCTTCTTCCAGTCAGGCAATCCTAGATTGTAAAGAGGCGTTTCCGAAAGTGAATGAATTGGCAAGTCAAGATACATGTCAGAACGTTGTTTGATCAGAACAAGACAGGTAATAGGAAGATGGAGTTGTTGACGGGCATTTTGTACTTTCACTTCCAACCGGAAAATCCGGAATAATAATAGCTGTATTATACAAAGGGATTTGTATAATTCTAAGGGGTTGCACGTATGGGATTTTATATCTTGGTTATACAGTTTGGTTGTATAATAGTATGAAGATCCTTGGAGATCTGGATTCTACGTCAGTGATTTTCCCCATCATGTTATGGCCCTGAAATTTAAGAGAATTATCAATAACAGCTATTATTTTCTCGATGACAAGTTTATTGTAATTGTATAATGATTCCTCGAACTCCATGGATTCTATCAGAGGGATTTTGCCTTACAAGGCCAATACATGAAAAGAAAGAAAAATCCTATAAATAATAAAAACAAATTACATTTACATTTCCCTTTTTTTTCCTTTTTTTCTTTTACATTTTTACCATTGAAATGTTACTATTTACAAAGTACATTAAGTGTTTTTTACGTGCCAAATGGACACTGAGAGGTCCCGGCATTTCGATCTTTGCAGAACTATTTTTATAGCCGAAGTGACAGTGGGACAATACAGGCAGCAGCTGCCGCGAGACACACAGATTGGATAGGAGGGGAATGCTAATTAGAGATGGAAAAAATAAATGGCGCGAACGTGTATGTAAGTTAAGAAAGGAGGCAGAAGACCGAGACTCCAGTGTGATAATGTACTCCTGTTTATGCAATGTCCGTAGTTACACGTATGGCCTCGCTGGGAATTGGATAGTGCAACCGTCTCTGAAATCCAGTGAAAGACTGAGGGGCACTTTTTTGGTGACTATACAAACAAACCAAGTTTAACAACTCCAATTTTACAATTCTTATTAAGGTCAGCACAGATTATGGGGATTGTGTTAGAGAGGGTCAAGGGTACATCGTTAGAATGATCGCATTGAGTTACACTAGTGTACGGTTTGAGAAAAAAAACTTTCGCTGTCATAACACTCGAGCTAAAAGGAACGTGCTGCGAACCAAAGCGCCAAGCGGATTAAACTTGTTCCTATAGTCCCTCCATTATCATTCTGACTGTTTTTATCGGGGCCAGTACAGCGGGTAATTATGCTAACTGGGGTTTTATATTTATTTACCTGTAATGCATTGCGGTGTTCTTAACCGCTAAATTAGCACACCGGAGCTGCAGTGCAGGCCACATTTTTATTTTTCGTAGGCCAGAATTTCCATTTTGCATATTCATGATTAAGTTACTTATATAATAAGCATTGCACGAGGGCGCTAGATATAATGACGTCTCCAGACAGCTGTATAAGGTTGCAGTAAACCTGTTTGGTGGACCTTCTCAGGCGCGGATCCGGGGGGGGGGGGGGGGGGGGGTTGGTGGTTGACCCCCCCCCCCCCCCCTCCCGTGCTCGTTGCCAATTTCTAATTTGTTTTGCTTGTAAGGGCGTAAGCAAAATCACGTAAAGGTCTCATTTTGCGTGTGCGGGAAAGAACAAAACAAAGTGGTTAAATGGCGCCACCAACGTTATAGAAACTTTTTGGGTAAATGTATGGGAAACAAATTCAGAACCCCCCTGCAAATAATCGTGGATCCGCCCCTGCTTCTGTTGTGGCTATGGTGGAAGAGTGTAAGGCTTTGGAGAACGAGGCCTGGTTTCGAATCTTCTGCCCATGTATATTTCTTTTCATGTACTATATAGTTGTGGTGCGGAGGGTTTTATTTTAAGAAAAACCAAGTCCGAGAACCTGTCTTGCAGCTCAATTAGCCAAGTACACAGAAACACACTTTCAATTCTGGACTACTCAAAAAATCGCGTACAGGCCAATAACCAAGAAGGTCGGATTCGTCTATAGCTGTCCCTATATGTTTAAAAGAAAAATCAGTAGTAACGATTCTATAGTATATGTGAGACACTTACCTAGGTTAGCACTGATCTGCTAAAAGTTCTTTTAGTACAGGAAAGCAACAACGATAGCCTTTTCCGAGTCGGGTAGGCCTACATGTAATTCTGGAATGCAGTTCTAACAGGCGGTTTTCGATAGTGAACGAATTCTTCAGTCAATACATGTCAAAACTGTTTTTATCAGAGTAAAACATGTAATAAGGAAGATAGAGTGACTGACTGGCAGTTTTATACCGTTTTTATGCACGTGACTAGATGTGCGTGTATGGTATTAGGCAGGTTAAAGCACGCGTGCGCAAGCGGCACACTTGACTGGTTTAAGTGAACAAGCACTCGTCATTAGCCTCGCTGCACTATGGAAGTCCACGATGACACGGGAAATGGGTCTGTACTATTTTACCGAGGGGTGGTATCTCCAAATGGGATGAGTAGGTCAATCCTTGCATGAAATAGGTAAACACTTTGACTACTTAAAGTGACAAAGGTACAAATCGCAGTGACCCCCCCCCCCCCCCCCCCCCCCCATAAATTTAATCTCTTTGCAGTGGGTTAACCTACATAACCTATTTCCAAGGTTTGAGTGTAAAACATCTCCCACGATGTGATATTCACGGAGAAATGGGGAAAACAAGCATTGACATCCGGAGATTCAGACTGGATGGAGTGTAGCCTGTACGCAACAAAAGCGCTATAAACCAAGGACACCAGTCTCAATTCCATCCGTACGACTTTTCTAAACCAAACTGGCGTCCCCGAAATGATTTTTCGTCAATGATTTTCTGACAAAAAATGGCGCATTTTTAAAGGATGGTCGTGTACTTTATAATATTTTACTTTTGAATGATTCTTCAAACCAGAAATTTTGAAACAAACGCTTTTTGTTGCCCAATTGAACGCTTCCGAGGCAACGTGTCCCTTTTAATAATATATATCTAGTTTACGAGCAAGTTTCAACAATGTAGCATGGTGTCGTTGGATTGCCACAAGAGAGCATTTGCACCCACGTGATAGATGTAGACGGCGGATGTGATTATTGAAATGGTTCCTGGAAAGAAGAAACAATATTTATAGGCAATGTAACACTCCCGTTTTTCGTGTCACCTTGCAGTACCTGACGGGGCGCTGATTATAAAAAATAATAATTTACCGATAGTTTAAATCACTGAAAATCAGATAATCTATAGATTGCAATCAAACGGAACAAGGGGGTGAAATCAGGCCTCGAATCCCCCTCTTCGACCCTTTAATTGTACGTCACAGGCGCCCGTTTCTTGGGACGTATGGACGGCCATAAAAAAAAATCAAATATGACAATAAGAGTCTTTTATACGTTGCATATTAGGCCTGATATACAATTCCATATTTTCTCTGAAAACGGTACATTCTTAAAAGGCAACGGATAATACATTGTTAATTCTCCTATTATTTATACGTCAACCCACCGCTTTATTTTGTGAAGATGCGGCGTTCCATACAAGTGTCGACAGCTTCGAAGACGCGCTATCATGCAAACAAATATGAAAAGTCAGTCATGTTCCGTTTTATTCTGCTAACAACCAGTGACCTTCATTTTTTTAAATTTCAGGACATCAAACTGAGTAGTAGGAAAACATAAGTTAACCTAGTTCCCCAACTGGTACCCCGGAGGTCACTTTCTGAACGGTTTTTGTTTACGGTATGAGCTCCGTGCGCCAACAAAAGAGAGCGCTTTTTAACCTAGCAACGATTTCCCATGGTCGGTCACATACAATTTCGCTGGTTTCACACACGCCGTTCCTCGTTCATTTAATACACGTATACCAGGGAGATTGGATAGTCTGTTTGCGGACTCTCTTAATAATGACGTTTTGATTCTGAATATTACAGGTGGGAATCAGACACTCCACAACCCAATTTGAACTCAGGCAAAATGGCGTCGAAAGTGACCCCCCAACTTTCTCTTTCTTTCCGTTGGGGGGTATTGTGCACGGAGCCAATTGTGTAACATGGCATGTTACAGACTAGTCTTGGTTCAAGACGTTGTTTTATATTAAAATACGCGAACATCCGACGCAAGAGGGCGCTTTCATTAACGAACCGATGTCGCGCACACAGACATAAATATCCCATAGACGGACAACTTGGGGCGCAATACTGTTATTTCAGGAAAGCCGCCATTTTTGAAAACCATGGGCAAAATCGGTCCACATCCATATTCACGTACACATTTTCGCACAGTACGCGGCGGTCTGTTTGTGAAGTCCTCAAAGCAATGGCACAGAAAAGGGTAATTTGCAGCATTTTTATGTCTTTTATGAGAGAAAAATAAACATGATCAGGGTTAGACATGAAGTTTACGGGAATTTCATTCAATATTTAGGCCTAACTGGGGCAATTATTAGAATTTAGGAGTGACAAGTAACGTTCATCAGGCCAGTTTATCATTTTTTGTATGCACTCATTATTCTGTTTTTTCCTTCCTCCATGGTTGAGGCTTAACCTTAATTGTGTAATTCATGATAAGCACCATGTACTTCACTCCTTTAAAAATATATTTACATGTACATGTCACCTTGAGTGCTGAAAAACATGCAAAAATAATCGTGGCAACTTTACTCACACTTTACTTAGTCAACAAATTCTCCAAACTTTTTTACGTGGCAAAGATAAAGGTCCCCGGTATTTCAACAGCCAAGTTTGAAGGCTCAATTAAACATTTTTATAAGACTTTTTCAATATTTTGGACCTATTGTGAAGAGGCACATGATTTCAGTTCGAAGCCAAAGACTTGACTGGTGCATGTGCAACTGTTTGAAAAGATTGATTGTTTGCAGGGGGAGGGGGGGAGGGGGGGAGGGGGGAGTTGTTTCTTATTTTGTTTTGTAAATTTGCCCAAGTTGACTCCCAAAATGTTTCGCCTGCAAACCAAATTTTACGAGCTCGGAGGGGGGGGGGGGGGGGGGGGGGGTGTCGATGGACACTTTCTCAACGTTGGTGGCGCCATTTTTAACCTTTTTGTTTGTTCTTACCCATAACAAAATTGAGTCAGACCAATTGCAGGGTTTTCCTTTTCTAGTTTGCAACTTTAGGCATATAGGCCCTTACAAGCGACAAAAATAGAATTCAACGAGCGGGGAGGAGGGGGATTTTGAACTTCTTTTGACATGTTTGGCACAGTTGACTGATTCAGTACTAAATTGGGTGTGGGACTGATTTCCTGTGTCAGTCTATTTTCTTGCATTGCATGTTTAAAATACATTAAGTTTTTAACTCTTATACATGTATGTACACAGTATCGAGAGTCGTAAATTTCTTATTGGAAGATTTTCCCTTAATACCCTCATCCAAAATCGGTCAGAAACAGCAAATCTTGGAAAATAACCCTCCACTTGTGTTAAGAATTGTATAAAGACTTGGCACAACCTTTAGGCCGAATTTGAAGAATTTAGTCAGAAATAAGTTTGTGTTTTGTGTTAGATGTTCTTGGTACTGACATTGTATGGTCACTCAAAGTGTTCACAGACATGTTGATTTCTGCTTCATTTTTTACAGATTTTACTGACATAACAGGTTGTGCCACATGTTCAGATAGTTATCAAGGAGGGCTGGTTATTTGCAAAGATTTTGGGAAAGATTTCACTTTAATACCCCCCCCCAGAAAAATCTTTAAAAATAACCAACCCTCCTTGATAACAACTGTCTAAACATGTGACACAACCAGTTATTTCAAGATTGATGTCAGCAAAATCTGTAAAAAAATAATGAGGCAGAAATCAACATGTGAACACTTTGAGTTACCATACACTGTGCACTGTGCCAAGAACATCTAACACAGAAAACACAAACTTTCTACCCCTAGATTTCACGAAAATTTCCCAACAAAATTCTCAAATGTAAAGGTTGTGCCAAGTGTTTATACAATTCTGAACACAGATGGATAGCTATTTTCCAAGATTTGCTGTTCCTGACTGATTTTGGTGGGGGGTATTAAAGTAAAATCTTTCCAGATTTTGCTGTTCTTAACCGTATTTCGTGGGGTATTAAAGTAAAATCTTTCCCATACATCTTAAAATTAAACTTTGGAAATATAATTTTGTCAGTGCCTATGACCTAACTTGATAACAAATTTGCTTATGAATTACTTTTAATAAACACTTGTTATTTTCTGGTACATGTTTTGCAGAGATGAAGGTGATGTGCAATGCCTCGAACCTATAGCGTGGGGGTGCAAACAGCAGTATTCACAGAGGAAGCAAGATTCCACTACATGTACATGTGTTAGACCCTCACCAGACAGTGGGTGTATGCTATGCATTGGGATGACTACAATCCTTCTCTTCAAGATAGCCTCTGCTCAAAGCATTTTGAGCCTGAGTGTTTCAAAATGGGTGGTAAAACCAGAATCCTCAAGTGAAATGCTGTGCCTACACTGTTTGACTTTCAAACTTGCAAGAGAGCCAGTTCCCTTCATAAACCTGCAGAAGACCAGGATATGCAGAGCAAAATAGTGACTTTCCAGAATAATCATGGCTTCCACACATTGCCATCAGAACTCCATCAAATGAAGAAGTACGTGAACAATTGGAGAGATAAGTGTGAGCCTCTACAAGCTAAGATTAAAGAACTCAGAGTGAAAGTTTGTAGAAAATCCATATAAAACTCAACACTTCAAGGGCTTCCGACACTTTTGTGAAACTCGTGTTTATTTGTGTTAAGCTTTTTCTTTCACAAAAGACCAGGCTTGAGCCATCTTACTCTTCTGAATGTTGTATCTTTATTTTAGATACACATAAAAGACACGTACCAGAATACTTTAATGTTGTTTTCAGCTTTATAGGTGGCTGTTTGAATTTGATCAGTTTTTGAGTGACATGACTATAAGACTCATTCTTGTCCAAGGTTTTAAGGAGAATTATATTACAAGAATTGAAACTGTAAAAACTTTCCTACATGTAGTTACACACGTTGTATTACATGCTCTCATAATTACCTTGCATACTCTGTGTGGACCTGTGAACAAAAGATGTCCACACGAAGCAGGAAGGAAAAGAAAACCTTATGTGGACTTGCCCACGTCCACATAACGTTTCCCCTCATTTTGGGGTTAGGGTTATCTGTCGCAAAATGAATGGGAACATTTAAGGGGATCACAATCAAAAATTTGGCTTGAAAGAACAGTGCGGGTGAAATTAGCTCTTTTTCTGTTTTTCTTAACTACATGAAAACAAAGGAATGTCCACACAAGGTATGGAAGAGTTAACATATGTACATGCGTGTTAGGGTTACAGAATTTATTATTCATGCACCAGTAGGGAGTAATGGGGTGTTTCAGATTGTTGGCCTATATGTGCATGAATAACAATATATGTATATTGGTTACTATACTGCAATTCTAAGTAGTCAAGACCTGGATCAAAAGTTTTTGATAGTTTTTATAGACACCAATCTCTATTTTGAATCCTATTTTCTTTTACTATATCCCTCATGACAGGCTATTAATTGTACAGAAAAGTTCTACACTATTGTTCTATATCTAAATAAGAAATATAAAAAAATATTTCAATGAATGTACATGTAGCTTTGTTTTTATTGCAGTTGTTACAAATAAATTAAAATTAAAATGGGAAGACAAGTCGTC
The DNA here is from genome assembly GCA_037893225.1 of Hippasteria phrygiana. NCBI lineage: Eukaryota > Metazoa > Echinodermata > Asteroidea > Valvatida > Goniasteridae > Hippasteria > Hippasteria phrygiana. Next base: position 1,569,766 of record JAZGUH010000313.1, read on the forward strand.
CATTGAGACAAGTAGACACAATATAGGATAATTGCTGGGGTTTCTCGGTGGGGGGTCCTTGGTTATGGAAGGGAAAGCCGTCTGGGCTGGGCGTCGGTCTATGTTTTGTGGCACGGGGCTGGGATATGCGGGGAAGGGGTACTTGGCAGGGGTACCTGGCAGGGTGATTGGGTTGATGTGGGCTGGGACGGGGCTTGGATAACGTGAATTGTGGTTAAACCTTGAATGAATCAATAAGCCTACCGATTGTGTTGGAATCCGAATTTACAATATTTGGGACCTAGGAACTTTGTTCATATTACGCTAATTGGGGGAATAAATTTAAAACCCGCCAATTATTTACGAATTATCAGAATCATGAGTTTTTCGAGTAACTAGATAGTAGATACAACAAACGTATTTTCAACCAACGGTAGGCCTATGTACAACACATCACACGGTCGAGTCGTCTCAACGGTCGAGTCGTCTCAACGGTCGAGTCGGCCAACGGTCGAGTTGTCCGACATCCGTGGTCTTTTTTGTTGCATGAAGCTCACACATTTGGCTCTTGATGTTCTTCTAGAAAAACTATTTAATTTAGTTAACTGTAAATCACCGATGAGCTGCCCACAATTTCAATAATGGAGGACATCTGTAGAGAACACTATACCCTGAGACCCCTACTTAAAAAAAATAAAAGTAGCTATTTATCGTGAAATTGGCCTAGCCTTCTCGAGCGCAATTTGAGTCCCGCGCGCAAGCGCAAGTATAAACTTGCGCGAGGGACTCAAATTGCGCTCGACACACGGACATGCAGGTAGTTATTATCATGTGTGCACGGCGGCAAGGTCGAAAATGGAAGTGTGCTCATAACGTAACGTTAGTTCCATTTTTTTGTAAGAAAAACATTATTTTCGAAAACAATTATCAAATAGGGCCTACATAACTGTGCAGCAGTATATAGTGAACGCTTCGATGGGTTTTCAGTCAACATCAATACGTTTTCAACCGAAATTACCGATTTGTATCAGTCCTCCCGATATTTCTCCATAGAGTCGTGTATAATTTTCAGCAACTTCCGCCCACGATTTCATACTTTGGGGTCCTATAGATGCTCTGTCGTGCAATCTGAGCCACTATTTAACACCTCAGTGTCCCCTTTTAAATAAATGGTATGATTAAAAAAAAATCGCAATTTAATGAAATACCCAATTACTTAAAATTATGATTGAAACACTAGTCCCGTTTTAAATAGAATTCTAACCCTATCCCATTTTAATAGAATGGGTCATCCCATTATGTTATATATTTAGTTAGGCATATCCCCTGTTATGCTATAATAATTTAAAACATTCTTTGTATGAAATATTTGCCTTCATACCTATTTGTTGAAAACATGTTTTCCAGCCGTTTTGACATTTTGGCACCTAGGCTATAAGCCTACACGTGGTTGGCAAAAATATCTGAATTAAGGTTTTTAATGTGATCGTTTGATAGCACCCTTTCATTAAAGAAGAGATATGAAGATAAACATGCCTTTTTAACCCAACATATGAATCTTAATTAATCATGAAGTTTCAAAAAATGCAACCACAGGTTAATTGCCTACCAATGCTGATTTCATTGGTGAATGTACACTTGTAAGCCAACACTCTAATCAATCTTTTAATATACGTACGCATATGTTTATAGTGCTGGGTATATAATGCAATGAATTCTCGATGTTTGCCGAGCATTCCGATGGCCTAGTGGGTAGTGTGAGGTAGAAGATTGTGGGTTCGAGACCTCAACGTTACCATATGTTTTTCTTTCCAATTTCCAGCTTTGGAGGATTTTTTTAAAGGGAAATAAAGTCCGAAATTTCGTTACGTTTGAATTCATGTTTTTCTAATTCGTGGCTCCGGAGGATGTTTTTTAAAGGGAAGGTACGTAAAGTCCGAAATCTCATAGCGTTAACCCCATTCGGATGTCGTTTGGGGGAAAAAATCGCTGCCCGCCAACAGCCCAATAGAGGACAAAAATAAGCAAGTTGGGCACCATCTACACAATGCTCACAATAGAGGAATCCCACAACGACGAGTTTAGCGAGGATCTGCGCACTTCCGCGTTTGAAAACGAGGATCTCAATGTCACAGTAAACAACTTTATGCTGATCGTGCGCCTGCGCTTCCTTTTATGGCCTGATTAATTCATGCATGAATGAATGTTCTGAAAAGCGTTGTTTTGTTTGCCACTGACATTCTCGCTTTCAACCCGGAAGTGCGCAGAAGGGGCTAATGTGAAATTCCTCTATATGCACAGTGCGTTTACCGTAACGTTGGCTACACATGGAATTATCCACACAGTCTTTTATCGCACACTCAACCACTGGTCCACTTCTTGTAGCAATTTGTCGAAAGTTTTGATTGAAATAGATCATGACTATCCTTGTTGATCCAATTTGGCTTTCGGGGACATTTTATGAACAAATTTTGTCGTGTATGAAGTTCCAGAATCATTTTTGCAATTTTCTTGCACGCATGCATGTCTAGCTGCAAGACTACTTTACTACATGTACACGCAAAATCACGGTTGATACAGGGCATGCACGCGTTGGCTAGACTTGAATTCAATTCGGTAATTGGCCAAGTTTAGTTCGCCAATGCACCGCGCACCGGCGTTGTATACAGCATATCGTTCTGGGGCGCGCATACATGAAGTATGAGTATTATGGCACGAATCAGCGGGGATATTGGCGATACCATTACCAGACATATCGAGACCAACAAAATGGTAAATACAATACACAGCGCCGACCATGCTCGTAAATATTTGGGGAGCCGATAGCGACTTGTCCTTAAGTCTACGCGATGGCCCGCAACCAGACTATAAACCGAAAATCCTTTTCCCGTTCATGGTTTGGCGCGCGCACACAGTCGTACTTCCCTACTACGTCCGAGGACGAAGCTTTGTGTTTCCTTTTGTTCCCTTGATATAGCCAAACCCCATAGACTAAGCACGTATCCTTACGTTCGAGGACCGATTTCAACAAAAGACTCTACGTTCGAGGACTGAAAGGATTCTTTGTGTTTCCTTTCTTCTCTTGTCCTCGGAGATATATTGCGTGCACGTACACAGTACACAGACGTACACACATACATGTGTGTACGTCCCAATCGCGGACGTATGCTGGGAATCGTGGACGATATTGTTCTCTTTTGTTCTCCAACATTTTTCGTCCCCGGTTTGAATACCCCAACGCCCCCACTTTACTGGGATGCCCAGCACGATATGGGGAATACCTTAAGCACACTCCAGACTATTTTTACCTAACACCGGCCCCCCCCCCCCCCCCCCCCCAGAATGACAATGACCAACACAAAAGAGGGGCCGGGGTCCCTTTCCCCCGTATCGTGCTACATATGATGCACGATATGGGGCAGAGCGAACCCCCCCCCCCCCCCCCCCTCTTTTGTGTTGGTCATTGTGTTCCCGGAATCTCAGGAATTCTTTTCAGAAGTCTAGGGGGGATGTGTTAGGTAACAATAGTCTGGAGAGTGTATAGGGTATAGGGACAAAAAGGGGGGTACCCCTCTGCCCCATATCGTGCTGGGTATATCGTGCTTCATGTGGTTACTCGTGTACATATCGATCAGTTGCGTCGCGCGGAAGTCAGGGGGTTAGACTATGCATAATGTATTTATTTAGGTATTATGCAAAGTACGTAATGCGCGCTGCATTCATTGGGCTAAGCAGGTGCGTGCGCACAACATGGTTTTTTACGAAATTCCCAAGAAGTTGTCACTGGCGGTTCGTGGCTGATTATGATTCGTCGTGATAACGCCTTCTCGCGGCGGTCGGTTATCGCGGCGGCGGGTTATCGCGTATCTCTCACAACGTCTTACCCAGGGGCGGATCTAGCCTTTTATTTAGGGAGGGGTTGTACCATTTACCCACTAAACGTAGAACGTGCCGATGGCACGTTCCCACTAGGGGGTCTGGGGGCATGCCCTCCGGAAAATGTTGTGGTTTATAAAGAAGAATTTGCTCATATTGGGCTGAAAAACAACTTTGCTCAGCAGCCCAAGGGGTGGGGGGGGGGGGGGGGTGGTTGCAAACCCCACAACCCCCTCTAGATCCGCCCCTGTTGCCCCAAGACAAGCTGATCATCCGCAGACTGACCGCCGACTGACCGCCGACTGTAGTTGTGGACGGCATTGTGTAGACCGAGGCCGTGGCTTTGACAGCTCCGGTGCTCCCATCGGCAGTCGCAGAGTCAACCGACCTGTTTTTTGTCCGGGTACGTCCGATCCGGCGGCGACGACCGCTATCAAAGGGGGTATAGGTGACCGCCGGTTCGGCTTCTTGGACTGACGTTTTAAACGCGGCATCCTAGGAATCCGGAAGACAAGGAAATTAACAAAAGTACGGACAATATTCCGCAGCCGTTTCGCCCTCAAAGTAGATAACCGGCGACTTATCCAAGTCCGTCCTCAATGTCTTAATTGTTTCCCCAAAACAGGTCACAAAAACGTCTGATTAAATCCGATAAAATATAATTTCTGAGATGTCCGCGAGACGTTCCATTCAATAAATTCCAAAAGAGAATGAAGACACCGATAGAAATGATACTGGAAATTAAATTATCCTTGGAAAAAATCTATTTAGCGGTTTCTAAAAGCTGAGCCGAAGTGGCTTTTTCCGCCCTGTGTAGCGCGTGAACTTATTACATTTGTATAATTTTGTTTTATTCCCTTCGAACAGTTACATATCATAACGCCTATGAACATCGTCTTTGGCTTTATGCCAGGAAAGGGGAGGCTGACTGCCGCTAGACTAACGATAATGTTTACTATTTCTGCACACCTTGGCAACCTTTAGCTGATTAAAAGAGGGTTTGGGAACAAACCGTGTGTCTGTGGAGAATAATGCATGTTATCTTGCAGTGACAAAATAATTATATTTAAAACCTTAAAAAAACAACCTAAATCAGCTCAGTAATATACCGGTACCGGATTTAACAGCAACCAAATAGAGAAAATGGCCAAACACTTGTTACCTGAAGATTGGGTTATCAATTCAAATGATGATTAGGTGACATTAAATGAGGATTTCGTGCTCACTGTCATTGAGCAACAACGTAATTTGTCTAAAGGGTTCGGTAATCATGAAAAGCCATTGATGTTGACCAAACTTTCAGGTGCCGCGATTCGCCGGGGCGCTTTATACACCCAGCTTACCGGCTCCTATGTAGGGCTCTTCAGGGGCCGATTTCACGAAACTCTTCTTAACTTATGACTCATCTTTGGACTTAAGACGAGTTTCTGCTCCAAGATCGATCTTAGCTAAGATCGATTTCACTAAACCCTTCTTAAGCAAGACGCATCCGAAATACAGATAAACGCGACCGCTAATTATTGGACGAGGATGACCTTTCGCATGCCACGGCTGTATCATGTTTAATTTGGCACTTTTACGCAACAGCCGTCGGATGCGTACACTTGCAGTAAATTTAAGATGGTTGATTGGTGATTGTTTTGGGTGAAAAATTTGAATGCTGATTCATAAATGCCTCAGCGAGTTTCACTATCCCTATTGGTCGAGAGCTTGTCACGTGGGTGTGTTTAAACGGTTGTTTAAACACGGCTGTTAAATACTGCTATTAAAAACGGCTGTTAAAAACCATTTCTAAAAACGGCTGTTAAAAACGGTTGTTTAAACACGGCGCGTCAAAACCAGGGGCCAATTTCATAAAGCTGTTAAGCACAAAACTTTGCTGAGCATGCAAATGCTTCCGTGATAAAAACTGGATTACCAACCAGATTTCCATGTGTGGAATATTGCTTTTGACTGGCATTTAGCTGTTGCTTGCTTAGCATGAAAATTACATGGTCTTTTGGCTGGTAACCTGTTTTTACTAAGCAAGACATTTTCATGCTAAGCAATTTTTTGTGCTTAACAGCTTTATGAAATTGGCCCCAGCTGTTCTCAGCCTATGGGCTCCGTGCACAACTACCCCCTCAGCGGAAAGAAAAGGCGAGTTGGGGGGTCAATATCGACGCCATCTTACCTGACTTCAATTAAAGAGTGAGTTCGGGCGAGTTGTTCTTGTTTGCTCAAGAACAACTCGTGTCTTCGTTCGTGTTCCGGCCGCTCGAGGGTGCACTTAGTCTTGGTTCCAAGACGTCCTTAGCGCGGTGCGACGTACAGCGCGCACGGCAGCGCCCTCTAGCTACACACAAACACACGCCAAGGCCAAATCGCTAAGAACGTCTTGGGAATTTCGCAAGGCAGCGCGCGCGACCTGCTTATGCATAATTTAACAGGCGGGTGAAACGAATAATCGCGCTTGCGCACTGGAGGAAACTCATGTTTAAGTAATAACTTACTAGTCAGGTAACGTTCTGAGCAGAGTGATTCTCGACTGGCAAACAGGATTGAGAAATCTTCGGATTGTTCCAAAAATGTGATCTGGAATATCAGACGTTATCTCTGCCAATTTCAGTCCCAGATGTTCAGCACGATGTAACTGATCAACGGCCAGAGCTTTCAATGGCACGACGACAATAATCAGCGCTTTCTCCTGTTTGCATTCGGTTACTTCGTTCATGGAGGTAGGAACATGGTAGGAAACACCTGCATGCTTCGTTCAAGAAATCTAAGACCAATGGAGCAGCTTGACAAATTTCACTCTTGCCAAATCCCGTTGGTAAAATAACAAACAAATCATGGCCACGTACAAATTGATGAATGGCACTGATCGTATGACTTTTCAGCTTTCCAAAGCCCAGTTTGTTTGCTGTAAAATCGATCGCTTGGTATGGTCCACGCGGTCAGACATTTTTCCCAACAAACAACGAATGGCTTGGTACTGCGCTGCACGTATACGTACGTACACGTAAACCCGACGTGAGTACAGAAACTAGACTAGTGAGTGTTGGCTATTTACATGCGATAATACAGCTACGTCACACGCGCATGCAAATGTCACACAGTTCTGCTCGCGATTTCGCGAGCGGAACTTGCAAAATTCCCTAGACGTTCTTAGCGATTTGGCCTTGGCGTGTGTGTGTGTAGCGAGAGGGCGCTGTCGGCCGGCCATGCGCGCTATACGTTGCACCGCTAAGAACGTCTTGGAACCTAGACTAGGGTGCACTACACTAATTCATGTCCGAATTTATGCGCCAGCTCATCAACATAAAATGTATACCTCAATTTGTGCCTCAACAAATTGTGGGATTGTGTAAACATAGCCCAGCAGACGACACCGCGGTGGTACTACTGTTGTTTACACTACAGCACAGGCCTGCAACTTACAAATACATCATGGCACACTGTGCAGCAGCATCCTGTGTAAATAATTTAAAGTACAGGGACAGGTAAGAAAAGTCACCTTGTATTCCTTCCTGCCAGTGAGGATCAGGAAATAAATTTGTCTGCTTGTTTTGTTGATGCATGGAGAGGAATAATGGTTGTGGCGCGGCCCCTATAACGTGACAAGTTTTATTTCTCGCTGGAAAGATTTTACTCAATACCCCACCAAAATCAGTCAGGAACAGCAAAATCTTGGAAAATAATGAACCCTCCTTGATATCTAAATGTGTGGCACAACCTGCTATTTCAAGATTTATGTCAAAAGAATCTGTAAAATTAAGGCAGAAATTAACATGTATGTGAACACTTTGACTTTGTGTGACCATACACTGTGCCAAGAACATTAACACAGAAAACACAAACTTTCTTGCCCTATATTGCACACAAATTTCCCAAATATATTCTCAAATTAAAAGGTTGTGCCAAGTGTTTATACAGTTCTGAACATAGATGGATGGTTATTTTCCACAATTTGCTATTCCTGACCGATTTTTGTAGGGGGTATTAAAGTAAAATCTTTCCAATGTGAACTTGGAATTTTTTTTTATTCAAGTGCGCCACGTTAGGGAACACATACTATAGGGCGAGTCTTGGTCCGCGCGGGACTGGTTGTTCATCATGGTTGCAAGCACAAGACTGGCTCGTAAAATAGCATTTACTGATTTATATCTACTGTCTATTTTTAATTTTAATTCTTCTTTGTAGTTTGTACTGATTATTTAATTCAGTGCTTTTGAGTGATCCGCGCTTGCTACTTTCCAAATTTGCAGCATAAACTGTTGTTGAGTACAGTAACTTGAGTAAGCAGTTATTTTGCTCAAAAATAGTTTTTCTCCATTAATTGTAGAGAAAACCTGTCAAAGTGAAATTTTAGCCAAAGTTGTGCAGCTTTATTCAGGTCAGGCGTACTAAACTTTGCACACTTTTTTGAAATGAGTGTCCTATTTATCAATCATCAGTAATCAAGCCCCTTGCTCGTTATAAAGTTGCAAGTTATTTAAGTTTAAAAATGCTTCATCTCAATTTTATTCTGTGTTGTGTATTATTATACTGTGAAATACCTGTTTCGGGTCCGCAGGCGTATACATGTACATGTATGTATAATTGTATTCCCTAATTTTGTTCTTCAGGTTGATTATTATGCCTCATGTCATTGAACTACAATTCCACAAGCCTCGTGCAGAGGACTACTCTAAATGGGAGAACAAGCTAGACAAAAAGGGTTACAAGGTGACACAGCACACAAGGGTTTGCAGTAATCATTTCAGGTAGTCTGTGTGTTTGGCAAAAGTTAATCGCAACTTTATACTGTCATTTTACAAAGGTCAGAGTGTAATTTTGACAAAGATCCGGTTATCCCCATGCAGCTACATTGTATATTAAATTGCAAGAGTGCCAACTCCTCAGTCTTTCACAAAATAGTTGCTTTGAAGCTATGATTGGCGGGGTGTCCATGACATTGTGAATGTGACTAAAGAACAATGTATGAATGTATTAGCTGGAAACACCATTCCATGTTTGCTCTACATGTCTTTGCGGTGTCTTTAACCATCCAAACAAAGCTTTTGGGAAGTTTGTGCACAAACATAAATGCCCTAAAGCTTCATCAGCAGGTTGGGGTATGTAGTGCTGTATAGGCTATAGCACTTTAGTCATCTCACTTCTTTCCTTTTTAAGTATTTGAAATTTAGCATTCATTGTATTATTTTACAGATATGGAAAGCCATTAGCAGGGAGTTCTGCTCCTACGCTGTATATGCGTTCCTATCCGGAGTGGGCTGTTTCAAGAAAGCAGGCAGCTAAGGAAGTTGCAGCACTAGAAGATGGACTAAGTATCTTGATCCATCCACAAACGTATGCTAGACTTGCTAAGCAGTTCAAAGTGCCCCCAGGAAATGACTGTGACTGTCTTTCAGAGACATTGCGAAAGATTCCTAGTTCTGAAGCACAACAATTGGTACAGCAAATTGCACCATTATTCCAGGTGGCAAATGTTTGGAAGCTCTCCACATTTACAGATATGGAGCACTGTGTGGAGCTACAGCTAAGCAGAAGTCTTCAACCGAAGTAAAGCCCAGAGAAGAAGTCGAAGACTGCACTCCTTACTCCATCCATGATTTTCATTCATACGCCAAACCTGTAACATGTGATGAGCACTCCACACAGATGATTCACCTTGGACATAAAGGCCATGAAAATCATGGTGTTACTTTCAAGAAGCGTAACAACCATCAAAAACAAAGATGTCGAGCAGTGGAATGCGAAAACTAAAAATGTGCGGAAATAACCCTAATGAAGATTTAACCGTTGAGGAAATGCAACACACCCAGCATGATTTAAGCAATTGAGTCAGTGAACTTGAATGTGAATTGAAGCATACAAAAGAGAGATTAAACGGACCAAAAGTATGTATTGAGTCAATAAAGGAGTCAGATGAACTAATGCAGCTGCATACAGGGCTACCCTCATACCAGTACTTCAAGTGGGTTTATAATGAAGTTGACCAGGCATCAGAAAATATGACATATTGGCATGGATATGGATCGGAAAAGGCAAAACAGTACCAAGAAGCAAACCAGAGCAAGCCTGGACCAGCTCGAGTGTTGTCTAAAGAAAATGAACTCCTGTTAACTTTGATGAAGTTAAGGCTTAACATGATCGCAGAGTATTTGGCATACTTGTTTAATTTCACACAATCCACAGTCTCCTCGATAATATCAACATGGATTCCATTGTTGAGCCATGGGCTCTCTGGATTGATTTACTGGCCTGAAGTTGAGCAAATACAACTTTGCTATCCAGAATGTTTCAAGAGATGGCCAGGTATTCGGGCAATTTTAGATTGTTTTGAAATTCCAACCCAGAAACCATCACATGTATAGAAAAAAGCAAACACACAAGTATTTTCCTCGTATAAAAATAGAGCAACTAAATTTGTTTGCTAGCTTGCACACAAGGAGGATCAATCTCCTTTATATCACCCTCAGCAGGTGGTAACATGTCTGACAAGGAGCTTGTCATTGCATGCAACATTTCTGAGACATTTTGTCCTGGTGATAAGTGTATGGTTGATAAAGGTTTCAAAATTAAAGGGGAGTTATTGGAATATTGCTGCGTTCCAATCACGTCGTGTTTTCCGTGTTCACGAGTTCACAAGTCTGGTAACTCGTATTCACCAGTGGTGAACTGGAGGCGGGATTTTCTTCTCGCGTTTACGACTTGCTTGACGACCTGTGCGCGTGTGCATTGGTGCAACCATCTCGTAAACACGAGAAATACGACGTGATTGGAAAGCAGCATTTGGTGTCGAACTTATTCATGTACACAAAGGCCAGCCATTCACAGAGGAAAAAACAAATTGAGCAAGCAAATTGCACATGCTCGAATTCACATTGAGCGTGTTATTAATAGGCTACGTGACTGTAAGTACTTGTCAAGTGAGATACCTGTCTCTCAACTAGATTTGATAGGACCTGCAGCCAGAGTTTGTTGTGCTCTCACCAACCTTAAAAATTATGTTGTAACAAATTCTTAGCCTTCAACAAAGGATATATTATTTTGAGTAATTTGCAGTACAGTTTGGTTGATGTGTGAACATCCATGGTTGGTGGATGTCAACTACATAGACAGGGTTCCCATCGCATCCTGGAAATCAGGGAAAACCTGGAAAATGAGTTTCGCTTTTTCCACTCGGGGAAAGTCAGGGAATTTGATTGACCCAAAAGAGAAAGTGGTCAGTCCGTTATATTTTGTCTCGTGGCCAAACAGTGTATCCACTGGATGATTGGCTATGGTGGCTTTTTAGTGTGGAAATTACTCTATCTCTCTTTAGCCAGGTCTTAAGTTTCACCATGTTCACTGCAGGGTTGATTTAAATCAGATTCTTTTTATTTAAATCGAATTTTTTAATTTTGTTTACCATCGCACCATTGGCATAAAACATTTGTTCTAAATAAGTCAATTTAAATGACCATCATTGAAAGTCTAGTATAACCACACACAATTGTTCATGAAATCAGTACTAAAATACCTTTCATTGATCATATTCTTTTCTAGAATACAAAGTTTGTTTTAAAATCTGTTACAGCATCGCCATCATACTGCACATTTCTCATCCAAGTTGATAACAGGAACCCCCCTCCTCTCTACACACAACCATGGTGGAATAAAACTATTTAATGCAGCCACCATATTCTTTTTAACGCACTGTCCTTATTTTGATCCCGTAAAAGTTTTTACGATTTTTGCGGTGGAAATATTGTCCTTCGGCGTCATTTTGCATTTGCAGCTGTAGAATGGGAACCAGACAATGGAACTTTCAATGGACAGAGCACCATTGACGATTTAGGCCTATGTTAAAATATAGACGATTTAGCAGAGACGATGGTGCAAAATTTACAATTTTATAAAACTTAAAAATATATTAAAAATCATTAAAAGTCCCAACACAACATTTTCTAATTGTCATTTTTATACAACTCAGCAGAAAGTCCTGAATGCCTGAAAAACTAGATAAACATTTTCACTCGTGGGGGAGGAGGCAGGGTTGGGGTGGGGGGGGGTCAATTGATAGGCACATTACATGCATTGAGTTATTTAAAATAAGAGAGGAATACTGCATCATGCATGCAGGTAGTACATTACACACACAATGTACTTCAGAATCATATGCATTCTACACAAGATAAATGTTAATGTAGTACTCTGTTTCAGGAAACTGACCTTATACATCCCTTTAGAGTGAGTATAAGCGATTTAAAGTTAATGACAGTCAGGTCTGAATAACAGAAATTTTTTTTACATTAAAACAATTACAGAAATTTAAAAAAATCAAAACGTGATTTCTATTAGTGATTCTAAAAAGAAATTCCAGTGATTTAAATCATGATTTAAATCAATGATTTAAATCAAGTGATTTAAATCAAACAACCCTGGTTCACTGCAACAACATTGAAGACTGTCAAACTTGATATAGCTTGAAATAATTATCCTGGAATTTTGAAAATTCATCTGAGGAAACTCGGGGGAAAATCAGGGAATTTTGTTTTCATGAAATGGTGGGAACCCTGATAGATCCAGGTTGCTAAAGCTAGTAAAAATAGGGGAGGGATACAAATTGTTATTTATTACTTGATTCTATTTATGACAAACCACTGTAATTATAAGTATGATTAAATCAAACACTGCATATAACTTGTAATTTCATTTCATTTTTTTCTGCCAACTGCTTAGTTTTTATTGGTTACTATTCAGAGATAATTTCTGAACCTCAGTGTAACAATATTTGCTATAACATACTAAATCCATCCATTTCTGACAATTACAGCAAAAGCAAATGTACATTCCCTTTAAATAGCCCAAGTATTTGAGGTTCACATAATAAATGAGTCATTGATGTAAATTCAAATATTGCATTTGTATAGAAAGACATTTCTATTACACTTTAGTTTACAATGTCTTCTAATGTAAATGGAATGCAAACTATAACACACAATAAATACAATGTACACATAATTTCTGTCAAGGTAAACATTGGCTTGAAGAAGACAGATAAAGTCCAGTAATAATTTAGGTATTGGTTAAACAGACCAAATGCCAAACTACAAGTGTAGAATTTTACATTTTTAAAATGATTAGCAGATTTTATAAGTTTGAATTAATTTGATTATTCTCTTTATTCATACAGGAGAGAGATTTTATATTTGAACATTTGTTAATAACAAATGTTGAAATATAAAATCTCTCTCCTGTATGAATCCCAGGATAGATTCCTGGATTTTGAAAAAGTACTCTGGTCCTGTGAATCACTTATACTACCACCAGACAGATGATCTATTGCAAGTCCTGATTTAGGCAGCTGCCTCATTTTTGGAATAAGTGAATGTTTGATTAAAATGATCCTTGAATAATGAGAATTTGACAGAAGGATTCTATCAGGCTCATTTATGTTTTTGTGCATATGCTTATTTGGGGATTATTGTTACTGGTGAATATATTATGAATACCAACACATTATTACAGATTGGCTGCAAGTTTTTAGGACACTGACATTTGGATCATTTTTAACTGGTAAAATCGTAAGAGGGATAATGCAGCAGTCTGTAGCTTTATTTTTTTCCTTACCTCTACAACTGCCTCTTGTAACTGAATCCGTCAACATATCTTTTATATATTTATATGTGATTTTCTTCTCAATTTTTTGGGTTGTCAACAATGCGACAGAGACGACAAAACGCAGTGCGAAAATAAAGATGGCGACCCCCATGGCACACCAGTAGCATATATCCAGCTTTTTGTGCCAGGAAGGGCAAACAACGTCTGAACCGTCTTAAATTTAACAGTCGCAAAACACTATTTCCTTTTGGTTTTTTATGATGCCTCAAAAGCTGCATGGGGGGCAAGTTCCCCCCCCCCTTCCGTCCCTTGCCTCCCTTCCTTGCCCTCCCCTCATCCACCTCCCCCCCCCCCCCCCCCCCCCCTTGCTGGATACGCCACTGCATGCTGCACACAGTGAACACGCAAAACCGCGTTGATTCGCAAGACAGCAACCGAAAAACGCGCAAGAAAATCACATTTTCTACCAAAAGAAACTGATAAAAATTACACAAATTTGTGTCATTACAATTTAGAGAATTATACTTCAGGTTGATAAAATCAATTTGGAATGATAAAAAACACCTTTGACTATAATTTGATCAAAACTAGAGTCTTAGTAGAGATCTGCACGAAGTACACAATCGCCAATATTAAATGAATTTCATTCAAAGGGAAATGAGCTCAGGAGGGAGTTTAGCCCTACAAATAGGGCTGTAATTGCTCTCTTTTGTCAATTGTCTTATCTTTTCGCAATTACATGTGACAATAGACAAAAGAGAGCCAATTACACTGCAGCTATACTAGGCCATGCAGGGCTAGACTAGAGGGAGTTCAATAAACTTGCGCAAGAGTCCATTCACCATTGTTGTGCTCAATGAAATAGACTTATTCTCTGGAAATATTGGTTTATGCTTTCTTTACAAATCGGTGGGATGTTTGCAGATATGTCTTGCCAGCCCTCAAGATTAAGGGGGTGCGGCAGCTTAAAGCTATCTCCAAATTGAATTCGTGTTCTGGTTGTCACTTGCCTTGGACACTGTACAACTACAATGCTGTAGGCAGTCCTTACGGCGTAAAAAAGCCTTCTCTGCAGACTGTCTTTCGAGCTTGAATTTGGGATGTCTGCCGTGGCCAGGATTTCCTTCAATGTTTTCACGTCGAATGCTCCAATATGAGCCCACAATTCATCATGGGTGATTTCGTTCGAGGGGAGACTAGTCATTCTAAAATAAGTTAAGAATATACGCTCAACGTTGGCGACATCGGTGCGTCGACGTGACGAACAAAAATCAGCTGTTAATTCTTGTTGTTACCATGGAGGTGTTACCAACAGAATTACCCACTGTCCTTTGCGCGCACATGCGATGGCGATAAGGTCAATGGAAGTGCGGTTGCTATGTGGACAGCGCCCTCTTTTTGTGGCGAACGGAGCCCTCAGACTAATCCGGCGACCAAAATTAGAAGCATTTACTGCGGTGGCGAGGCGCTCGCGTGCACGCGCTCGACGCAGCTTCGACCAACAGGGTGTTTACAACTTGCCAAAATGCGCACGCGACTCAAATTAAAGAACGCAGGCAGCCTGCACGCGAGCGCGGCACCACTGTAAAAATGGCGTCGGCGAATTCCTGTATACGCAACAGGTAGAGCGTAGTAGGTGCGCGCACAAGATGTACTGAACTTCATAATGTAAGACAACGCTGATGCACGCGTATAAAACGCTGCATTCGTGCGTGTGCGTACGCGTACGCGACAGACAGGCGCGGAGCGCCTTCACGCGCTCACAAGGCCGATACGTACGCATGTGTTTTGTACTGAGCGAATGGGAGAAAAAGTGGGGAGAAAAAGCTTCGCATTTTGTCCTTTTTATGGGAGGTTTTTGCTCGGTCCATTAACAGCGGTCACGCCCCTCCTCGGTTATTATTGACGTGGTAAAGACCGGGTCATCACACTTTTATCCCCTTATTAATATTACACTCACCCGGGTATCGGGCTCCAATTCATCTCCAACCCTTTCTAGAACTTCGAATATTCCCTGCCTGGTGAACCTATATCTCTTGAGGATTTCCTCGACATTTAGATTATCTAGTGGATTTCTTCTATCTCGGAATATCCTCTCTCTCCTAATTGCCCGCCGAGCTTTGTAATCAGCGAGAAACATAAGCGCCATTGTTACTTTTCAGTATTAATGTACGTATTTGCATATATATAAGACGACCACCAGACCGATTTTAAGATAAGACGAGTTCAGCCGCGTTGCTAAGGAAGTTAGGACGTGTTGAACGCGTCCTAACTTTGGTGAAATCGATCCTAGGACGAGTTGCGAGTTAAGACGAGTTACTCTTCCTAAGACGCGTCTTAGCATTTCGTGAAATCGGCCCCAGGGCTCGGATCCCGGATCATCACGAATCGGGTCCGGGTCCATCACACCCCCTTCCCCCCTCATCCACATGACCCGAAGGCCTAGCATCGTGAAAGGGATGAACATAGTAGCACCCTAAGTCTTGACTGCCGAGTCATGGTCTAGGCGATATTTCATAAAATGTTACATGAAGAGGCATGTTTGAGTAGAAGTTGGTATCCTAACTATTTTACCTAATTTGGGGGCGCTGAATCCGAAAATGATGGATACCAAGTCGAATTCTGAGTTTAAAGGGCCATTTCTGCAAAATTACTTTATTTACTGGATAAAAGCACTATTTTTAACTGTTTATTTTCAAAACTTTATTTAACTCATTTAAATGTGCTAAATAAACAACAAATATTAGCTGTGTTGCATACAGAAAGGGCGGATACCGAGCTGAATTTCGAGATTAAAGGCGCATTATAGCAAAATAACAAATTAAATAAACGCATCGTTGCTCCCCCCCCCCCCCCGATCCGCCCTTGTTCGGCAACACTTCAAGAATTGCTATTAAATTAACACTAAGTAATATCTACATTGAACCATTCGTCTAATATAGACAATATAGACATGGTGTAAATTTAACACCACATTTGTTTGCGTGCGCACGACTGATTAGAATAATGGAAAAGGACCGCTCACTCTGCTGCCACCAGCGTGTCATGGCTCTCCCATTGCTGCTGCAAAAAACGACCTTGCCAAGACAAATGCGCAAACGTCGCCTTTTGATTGGACCTCCATCTTCGAGTTTTAATGTAGTCCAGTTTGACGTTACAATGACAATGACAATTGAATCATATTTCCCATGATTTAGTCCCCTTCTGGGCATAAGAGAAAAATGTACATCATCATCATCATCATCATCATCATGATTGGCAGCTTAGTCTCGGGAGACCATGCTTGATACGCCCTTGGAGTGTTTGTAGGGTCTTGGCGTCGTCTGCTGTGGCTGTGCCGACCGATGCGCGAGTGGCAGTCCCTGTTGCACTTGGTGCAGACGTACGGAGAAGCCTGGGTTGCAAGGGTCCACGCTTCTTCCGGTCCCTCTTCTCTGCTGCGAGCTGACCTCTCCTCACGTCTGCATCTCTCCTCACTTTCGTAGAGCAAAGTGCTGAGAACGCAAGCCTGATAGACTCGGATCTTGGTGAATTCTGTCAGCGCTTTGTTCTCCCACACTCTCTTAGTCAGTCTAGCTATGATGGTGGTTGACTTCCCTAGCCGCCTGTCAAGTTCGACGTCGAGCGAGAGGTTGTTGCTGATTGTCGGTCCCAGGTAAGTGAAATCGTCCACATATTCCAGGGCGACGTTATCGATTCTGATGGAGGGGGCAGTACTGACGTCTTGTACGCTGATGTTGGTTTTCTTCAGGCTTATAGTGAGCCCGAACTGCTTGCAAACGTCGGCGAAGCGATCTCCCAGTCTCTGGAGGGCATCCTCGGTGTTGGTCACAAGGGCTGCGTCGTCAGCAAAGAGTATCTCCCTGATGAGCAATGTCCTCACCTTGGTCTTTGAGCGCAGTCGTGCCAGGGTAAACAGCTTCCCGTCAGACCTGGTGTGGAGATATACATTGTGCACCGTCCGTGGACGAGTCAAAGGCGTAGGACAGGAGCAGGGAAAGGAAGATGCCGAAAAGTGTCGGCGCCAGTACACAGCCCTGCTTGACACCACTGTTGATGGAGAAGGATTCCGAAGAGGATCCATCATACATGGCTATTCCCTTCATGTCGGCATGGAAGGAGATCACCATGCTGCGCAGTTTCGGGGGGGGGGGGGGGGGGGGGGGCAGCCGATCTTCTCGAGAAGTTTAAAGAGGAAAGAAAACAAAATTTCATTTTTCCACTTTATTGGCTTTTCAGATAGCTTGTATATTCTTCTAACCGAATACAAATTGGTAAAGAACGATTAAAATTTATTGCATTGAACAAAAATTGAATAAAATTGCCCCTTGGAGTGAGCGTTTGGTCTCAATTCCTGAAAAGGTCATTAGGGATGCAAATGTATGCATATGACCTTATGACGTGTGTGCGCTTACCCGGCCGTGCAGCCACCACGTCTGCAGCGTGTTGGTACTATCATCCACGTGTGTGTTTTATGACATTTTCGTCAGCTGGTCGTACTTTCTTGGCATTTTTTGCCGAATTCACGGCCTTCCTAGCTTACTTTTGGAGTTATTCGGAGCTCGAATGTATTAAAGTTAATAAGTATTATGCCGAGAACGTGTGTGGTAGGTGGCTGCACAAGAAATACGGACAAAAATCCGAACCTATCTTTTCTAAGATTCACCAAAGTTGATGGAAAACAACGACGGCAGTGGGTCCGGTTTGTGGAAACAACGCGATCTGACTTTAGGCAGACGAAATGGTCTTACATATGTAAGGAACATTTTACGAAAGACTGTCAAGATGAAATTGTAGCACTGAAGGCCAGACTCGGGATACATGTACCATTCCGGCTGAATCCTTTGGCAGTACCAACGCTGAATGCACCATGTCCAGCTTTCCGCCTGACCGTAGTCTCAGCGGCTGCAGGCTCAATCCGTTCTACCGTCGGCCCAGTCCGTAAGTGTCAGCCCCAGTCCGCCCGCGCCCCATGCCCATCACGCGGCCCACTCTCAGCCACGACCAAGCCGAACATGTTGAAGATGGGAGCAGGAGTCGATCACGCAGCGCGACACCATCGCCTTTTAAGCGACGACGTATGCGATCTGGGGGTGCTTTCCGGAAAAGGGAGAGGGCACGAATAAGTATTAAAATGGTCATTGATGATGTTTAGAGTACAGATTGCTACCGATTGTTGGGGTGTCCGGCAGCGTCTAAACAGCCAAATTTTCATTAGTGGGTATTGCAACCAATTCGTGATAAAATAAAATACTTGTGTCGGGGCGCCATGGGCGCGGGCAGCGAAGGGTCTTCGGGGAGCTGAAAATCTTCAGAATCTACGCTGTACTCTTCCCACGAGCCATCAGATTTTGCCATTATTCCACAGCGAAAATTGTGTCCATGGCGACCCGATAAAAGTACGTGTACGTACACGTACTTTTATCGGGTCGCCATGGACACAATTTTCGCTGTGGAATAATGGCAAAATCTGATGGCTCGTGGGAAGAGTATAGCGTAGATTCTGAAGATTTTCAGCTCCCCCGAAGTACCGCGACGTCACTGTGATGTTTTCATTTCATTGAGATAGATACAATGCAGTTACCAGACTATGTTCGCGGCGCGCACACACTAATCCACAAATTCCAAACCCTAATTTCAGTGCAAAAATATGGATGAATAAGACACAAGTAAGCTTCCTGCTCCACAAAGACCTCATTAAAAAAATTATGAAAAACTCATCAGTGCAACGTTCATGCAATAATGCACCACCAAGAACAATAAAAATAGGACAAAACCAACACATAGTACACATGCACGCACGCAAACACAATGGGCACTCGCATAGTGACGTCATCTATCTCCACGCAGCTACGTCACACGATTGGATTGTAAACACGCGGTTGACCCCGAGCTTTTCTGATTCTGAGCGAAAGCGACTCCAAAGTAAAACTTCTCTAAAATTGCCAAATCCATGCATAAACTCTTCAAACCTACTTTTTTAGGTTTGGGGAGGCATAAGCTCTCAGAAAAGCCACTAAAGTAGAAAAATGCAAATTGGTTTTCTTTCCTCTTTAAATAGGCCCTTCCTGCTGACCAGATCAAAGGCTTTGGTTAGGTATATAAACATCATGTAGAGCGGCTGGCGTTGCTCTCTGCTGTTCTCTTGGAGCTGGCGGATAGAGAATATCATGTCGGTTGTCGACCTGCCTGCTCTGAAGCCACATTGGGATTTAGGGTAGACGCGATCTGCGAGTAACTGCAGCCTGTTGAGGAGGATGGGAGCATACACTTTGCCAACGATACTCCGGAGGGAAATCCCTCTGTAGTTAGTGCAGTTACTGCGATCACCCTTGTTCTTGTAAAGTGTCACAATGCTTCACGCATGCCTTGGGGGACTGCACCTTCCTCCCAACAGAGGCAGAGTAGCTCGTACAGCGGCAGAAGCAGGGCAGGTTTCCCACGCTTAATGGCTTCAGGTGGGATGTTGTCGCTACCTGGCGCTTTGTCATTTGGGAGGGAGTCGATGCCTTTGCTGAGCTCCTCTATAGTAGGCACTTCGTCCAGCTTCTCCATGATGGGCAGATCCTTGGTACCACTGAGGGCAGCGTCGGAGACTGACGTTTCACGGGAGTATAGTTCTGAGTAGTGCTCTACCCGTCCAGCCATATGTTCCTCGCGGTCAGTGATCTTCTCCCCTAACAGAGATTTCAGGGAGCAATCCCTTTCATAGCAGGGCCTAGGGCCTTCTTAATGCCGTTGTACATGCCGCGGACATTTCCAGACTCGGCACTACGCTGGATTCCTTCGGACAGTTGCTGCCAGTAGTCATTGGCACACTGTCTGGCGATGCTCCGAGCACTTCTGAGCGCTGAGGTTGTCTGTTCGTTTGGGCATCTCTTGTGTACCAAGAAGGCTTCACGTTTGGCCTCAATTGCTGGTTCCATCGTTGGAAGGTATATGCGTTGAACCAGTCCTGGCTGGGCCGTTCCTTCTTGCCAAATGTGGACATGGCTGTGATGTAAATGGCGTCCTTTGTGGCGTTCCACTTTGCTGTGGCGTCATGCTCTGGCAGGTCATGGAGAGCTTGGTCCAGGGTGGACACGTACTCTTCCACCTTGATGGGAACCGACATCTGCGCAGTGTTAATGCAAGGACGACCTTTTGGCCTGGTGGGTTTTGGTGATGAGGACACTGTTGAGAGCAGAGCGCCTGGTGATAATCAGTTCAAGTTGGTGCCAGGGATGAGACATGGGATGCTTCCACGACACTCTGTGTGATGGTTTACACTCAAAGAAGGTGTTCGTAACGCAGAGATTGTGGTAGGAGCACAGCTCCAGCAGTCTCTGACAGTTCTCGTTCATCTTCCCAGTGCCATGGTGTCCGAGGCAAGTAGGCAATGACTCGTAATCCGCACCTACTCTTGCATTAAAATCGCCGAGGAGGAAAAGTTTTCTGACATCTGGTTCATTTGCTCATCACGCGGCCTTCCGGGTAGATGGTACAAACCAATATTGACTTCTCTCAGCTTAAACAGCTGGGCATTCAAACAGATAACGGGATAATGTCTATAGTCCCCCGTCTTATTGGTCCCCCGTCTCATTGGTTCCCCCGTCTCATTGGTCCCCCGTCTCATTGGTCCCCCCTTGTGTAGCTCCTTCTTCTCAATAGCCCATCCAGAAATAAATAAATAAATAAATAAATTAATTAATTAATTAATTAATTAATCACTAAATAATAATTAATTAATTGATTACCAAGCTAGTGCATGAACTGCATGAACTGAAAGAGAAATCATACAAAGACCGATTGGCGTCACTAAAGGTCATATGACGGCAGTCAACAACTAAATATACTTCAGATAGCTGCAGCCGATTTCACGAAACTTTACGCAATGGCGTAAGTCCACTTACGCCACATCTTATTGCGCAAGTTGCGCTACAAATTTATGACGGATTTCACGAAAGTTAAGCAGTATCGGGATATGGCGTAAGTCAGTGACTTGCGCTATAAGTTGTGGCGTAACTTACGCAATGATTTTAGGTGGCGTAAATCGTTGCTATGTGTCGTAAAGATGGCGTTGCTGCTGCTCGCTCAACGAGAACACCGAAGAGCACTTCGTCGAGAAAGATTGTTTCGCGACAGAACAAAATCCCTTAGATAATCTAGGAGACGATGAAATTAGAGGGCGCTACAGATTTTCTCGGGAGGGGATTTTCAGAATCGTTGAAGATTTGCGACACGTTTTGGAGCGTTGTACAAGGGTAATTTCACTTCGTAATGTTGAGTGTTACAAATATTTCATTCCTCAATTAACCCCATGCCCATTATTATGTAATTGACATACGGTTTCTTCCGGCAGTGGCGCAGGTGCACCGTACACATTTCTCCACAATAATTGTCACAAAAGATGAACAGCGCCCCCATGTGATAAGAAATCAACAAAAGTCAGAAATTATCAATTTGTACTTAAGCCGAAGGGATATAATTCGGGGATTAGAGTCAGGGTAGGGTTTATGCTAAGCGATTTCTCGAAATATAGATAGGTAAGCCAGTAGTCCAATGATACAACGGGAGGCTGGAGCAAAACAAATAGGAAACAAAAACACAAGAGGTTTTTTTTTATAGTTATCTCCCCAGAAGTAGGTTATAAAACGTTACATACAAACATGATAAAAATAATGACAAATGTAGGTCTAGGCTATGGAACACTGTTTCTGTATTTTATTTCTATACATGTATACATTATACATGTACATATAAATACACATAAATTGGTCACAAGAAAAAAATGCAGTCGACCAAGACAATAAATAGAATAAAGGTATTTACAAATTAGCAAATGTTATAAATAGCAAATTATAAAAACCTGACTTTTCACTGGGTACATGTAAATATGTATAGAACTGATACATGTACTTGTATATATTAAAAACTTAGTTTCTAAACATTTCTAAATTAATGTTTTAATTTCACAGTTGCTATATTTCCAGAGGAGTAACCCAATTTCTCCTTGTCATCAAGTCCTTGCAGCACTGAGGTTTTATGCCATAGGGTCTTTCTACTCAATGCATGGAGACCTGCATGATGTATCAGTGGCATCAGTTTGTAGGATACTTCACAGAGTGTCAGGAGCACTTGCAGACACATTAAACCAAAGCATAATATTTCCTGTCACTGCAAGGGAGCTGAACCAAACCAAGCATGAGTTTTTTTGTGAAGGCCGGTTTCCCAGGTAAAATACTTTACAGCTATATATACATGTACATGCATGTTACTTTTCAGTCGACCATAAAGCTCAGGATAATAAATTTTCATGCATGAACAGTTGAGTAGGATAAACCAGTGTTTTTCTTTCAGTCAAAACAGTTACCGTGCTAACCATCTTTAAAGGTAGTTTACAACATTTGCAAACAACAAAAACAAAACTACTGATTTATTACAAAATACCGTACAAGACTAAGTTAATAGCAGTCTCAAGCAGCCTGTGAAAATCAAATCCTGGCACCTGGAGTGCTCCATTTTTCAAGAAAAGTGGAAATTTAAATCGTTTTTCAGACTGTCCGCCAACAGTTGTTGGAAATAGTCAGTTCCCCCACCTGATAATTCCCCGACTATATAAATTGCTCTGTTTTATCTAAAGTACGGTCAGGGAACCTGACTACTAGAACACAATTTGTTTTCTCCGTTTTCCCAGCATCTATGCACACAAATCTTTAAACAGGTCAGTGTTACAGTACATGTATTTTCTAGCACGCTATAAATATCCCCGAAATTAAGATATTTCTGAAAATTACAGCAAAAGGAAATGTTGCATACTACATTTAACATCAGTCATTATAATGTGGAGCTTTGCAAGCCTATACAAAGTACATGTACAAATATTAAACATGTAGTTTCTATTTTTGCATGTTTTCCCCAGGGGTTGTTGGTGCAATTGACTGCACACACGTCCGTCTTTATGGTTCACCAATGGGAGACGACGAATATGTCTTTGTGAACCGTAAAGGTTTCCACAGCCTGAATGTGCAGGTGATCTGCAATGCCACATATAGGATTACAAATGTGGTTGCCAGATGGCCTGGGAGCACACATGATAGTGCCATACTGCATGCAAGTGTTGTTGGAGACATGTTCGAAAATGGAAGGTTTGTAGAAAATTGAAGTCACTTGTGTAAAAACCTTGCTACATGTACATGTTATATGTGTATACAGCCAGTGTGCACGTACTTAAACAATTACCAATTAGAAAAGCAGTTGTTTTCTGATAACATCGGCAAAAAGGGAAGTTGCATTTGTAGGTAGTTAGTGTTTAGAGGGCATGTAGAATTGTAGACAATCAAATGGGAAGTTACTTCTTCATGTCCACTGCATATGTCAGGTGTGAGATTGGCCAAATGCACCCCCTTAAAATATCCGTTTTTATTGGTCTATATCCACCTTTACAGGTAAAAACACCTTTTTAAAAACACCTCAGGAATTCCAGATTGCAAAAGAGATTCTTTAAAAATTCTGAAATCCCGACAAAAAGAATTACTTTCTTTTGTAATAAAATCATCTTCTGATCCTAAAATGTTGGGGTTGGGCCAGGTCAGGAGAAGCACTCTTTGCCAAAGAATAAAATTTAAGCCCCGCCCCACACATCCAAAAACACCCTTCTTTGATAACATTGCAGTGCAGAGGACCTAAATATAATGTACATGTACATTTTATTGCAAGTACATCAGAGTATTAAAGGTTTGAAATACAGTCGAACCCTGATAATAAGAGCACTGTTAATACAACATCCTGCTTATAACAAGGAAAACAATAGGTCCCGAGTCTTTGTTTTTCTTTGTTTTCCATTACAATCAATCAAGTCGAGGCCTTACGGCAACTCAAGCCTGCTCGGTGATCTTGGTCCAGATGTCCCGGTCCAGCATGCAGGAGCGCAGTTCCTCTACGCTGGCCAAGCCGGTGTCCCGTTTCAACATATCCACGAAGGAGATAATAATACAAGGTACCTGTTATAACAAGGTAAATTGTAAAGTCCCAAGGACCTTGTTATAAAGGTGTTCGACTGTACATGTACATGTATACCATTGTATGTAAAATTTGTAAAAGCAATTTTTTTCATACTACAGACTTGACAGATTGCTCATCGGAGATAGTGGCCTTACGACCTTGGTTAATGACCCCCTACCCGAACCCACACACCAGAGGGGAGCGCCGCTTCAATTCCAGTCTCAAGCGAAGCAGGGTCATAATTGAGCAAGTTTTTGGCCAACTGAAAAGGCGATTTCCCTGCTTGGCAATTGGGCTTAGGATAAGCCCAAGAAGGGCCAGCCGAGTTATTCTTGCTTGTGCCATTCTACATAACAAGGCCAAGGAGTTTGGAGAAGCCGAAATAGATCACCAACTTGAGGAGGATAAAGTTGAGGTCCCCCCCCCCCACATAATGGTCCTCTTCATAACGGTCGTCTATACAGAGATCAGCTCGTAGTTCGGCACTTCAATCCTTAAATTAATCTTACTAATTGCATGTATTTAGTCACAGAAATGAAATTCTCTCAAGTACATGTATAGCTTTTCCAGAATTTTCCCATTTTTCTATCGTTAATAGCCCTAATGGCGGATGGAGGTGGCAGTGTACATTTTTTAAAATGATTATCCAGAATAAGTGGAACACGGAAAAATGTATTGCATCCTGTGTCCCATATGCCACGAGGCCTTAGGCTGAGTGGCATATGGGACACAGGACGCACGACATTTTCCGTTTTCCACGAGCGCGAGTGGGATAACGAATTTGTCTTCAAGCAAACTTGACGCACAACATAGATGGAACACGCAAGCTGTAAACCAAAATGTACAACACACACGTGTATCAATAACAGTTTCTGTGTTTTGCATATGGCGCAATACGCCGAGTGTGATATAGACCGTGCAATATGGGATAATATCAAAGTCAGTTTAATATGGATCGACCAATCAGGATCGAGGAATCAACTTTGCTTGAAGATAATGTACATAGCCCTAATGGCGGATGGAGGCGGTAGTGTACATTTTTGTGATTATTATCAAGAATTATATCATATGCTGAGTCTTTCTATGAGTAGTCCAATAAAATGGACATAAATATAATTGAAAAGACCTCAGCCAAAAATCGTGTCACTCAAGTCCTTGATTCAAATTATATTTGAATGTAGTCTTGGTTCCAAGATGTCCTTACTAGCAATGCAACTTTCCCAAGATGTTCTTTGCTTGTAGTGCATCAACCAAATCACGTTCGAGGATGATAACTATAAACCTTCTCTATCGTGACAATGACATGTATGCTGCTATCACGTATACATGTCTCAGCCTATAGAATATGTCTGCATTTAGTTTGTGTTTTCACGCATGCGCGATGGCGACCTGTGTCGTCTGCACAGAAAACGATCCTAGCAGACGTTTACACAGGTATTGTAAAATCGCCGCACTTAAACATTGTGGAACCACAACTAATTTCAAGCTCACAATGTAGGGGCCATTCAAATTTTCAATGTTTATAAATTTTCCGAATTTAAAAAACAATTCGTCAAACAATCCACAAGGGTTAAAAAAAGGGTTAAAAAACAATTGTTAGATTGTGACTTAGTTTCTCCCCCAACCATATTGTTTTTAATCAGGTAGTTGCCAAATTGTATGGGGAAATCTATTAAAATATTCTGCAGCCTATTTTACGAAACCATAAGCAACTGTGTAACTCTACTGACGCCACATTTGTAGAGGACGTTCATAGGACGCCATCTTCGTAGGAAAATTACAACTGCGTGTTCAACGCCATCAGGTGCGTGTGCGCGCAGTGTGCAAACTATTCTAAACACGCGCGCATTCCTCGAAATGTCTTCGAAATACGGCGCAGCTGATGCGCATCACGAAAATTTGACGCCCAAAATGCCGATGCATGTGGCAATCTGTAGGAAGTGACGTCATTTGAGAGAGACCTATTGTGACATTTAAAAAATCAATTTCACAGTACAAAATGTATGGTAAGTCGCTGACTTGTTCATTTTTAAAACTAATTTTGTATTTGATTATTGAAAACTGGGTTTAACCAAATATTCGATATTCGCCGATAAGGCTTTTCATGCCGTTCATGCGTCAGCTGCAACTGCATGCCGTACCGGTAAAAGGTTGGATTTTTGCAGTAGATATTTTGATTAGTATCAAGGGTTTTATGGAAGAGAATCCCAAACCTCCGTTTGCTGGATTATTTTAGAGAGAAATGAAATGATCATATGTTGCTGATTTACCCTGTGAGTTATTTTTTTTAAATGCCATTTTTTTCCAGAGCGCAGTTTAAAAAGTGCAAAGTTTCAAAATGTCGCCCCCTGTTAAATTCCACGACTGTTCCGTGCATCTTATTGTTCTACTAAAACAGTCATCATAAACGCGGCATTCAGCATCATCTACGATGTATGAGCAATCATCTACGATGTATGAAACAAATACAACATTATGTGACTGCACTGTTTGGTTAACTGGATCACAAGGGAGTTGTGCAGCTGCACAACATTATAGAGCAAGTCCTATGCCATGGCATAAGTTAAGCACTGTTTCGTGAAATCGGCTGCAGGGGAGCTCCCATGCTTTTTGGCATTTGTAAAAACGGGGAACATATTCAACTCAATTAGACAATTTTCACAATTTTAGGGCTGTCCCGAATATACCGAATATTCAATCGTCAAGCGAATATTCGAATACCATTTTGCCAGTTAGAATATTCGAAAAGATATATATGCACGTACAGATACGACTCTGATGCCATTTTAATAGGAAAGTTACAGCACTTAGCAGTGTCAAATGCCGCATTTTTGTCAATCGTAACTTTTTATGGACGGAGGTTTATTGTTCCCGTCCGTAAAACCCTTGATACAACAGGGGCATGCAAACAAAATGCTGTTCGAACGGTCCATAATATCAATCGCCATACGTAAAACACCGGCATGCTTTTACGTGCAATGTTTTTTTTACCGGTGCGGCATGCACTGAAAAACTTGATCAGCGAGTATCGAATATTCAAATATTTGGTCAAACCATGTTTCGAATATTTGAATACTAAATTAGTCGAAAATGAACAGCCCCACACAATTTTGAAGCAATTTAAATGCAGGGGGTAAAATGTTCTTACAATAGCATACCCTTGGGATTTCAATTATTTTTCTTAACCCATTCACCAATATTTTCGAGAAAAAAAGAAGAAAACTTTTAAAACATATATTAATTTGAATGGCCTAACAAATAGAGAAAATTATAACATGGATGCAAAAGAACATCTGGAAATCAGTCAGGGATCGAAATATCACTAAATTCAATTTTTTATAAATCTGGTGAACTGAAAAAGCCCCTTAATTTTTGGAATGGCCATTTTTAGTTTTGAGGCAGGAAGTTTCAAAAGAGCATTTCTAACCCACCCCCCGACAAGGTCGGCAAAGGGGAAACAAATCAAAAAAGAACATTCATTGGTAAGAAAAACACTATGTGTTATCTTTACCATTGGTCTTGTGAAATAACTTCTGGTCTAGTAAATTTGTTGTGCTACTAGACCAGTCATCTCGTAGATTTTTACATGCAATTTGGCTCGTCAGTACTCTTTAAGAAGTCTCTTCAGGTACGAAAGTTAGGTTATGTTGCTGACAAGCAATGGCAATTACCATTTGCAAATTTACATTCAGCTGTTGAGAAAGTTTTAAGTGCTCTTTCTCAATCTGAAGCCTTTCCTTCTCAATTTCCAGACGTTCTCTTTCCAATGCATAAATTTCCCTATTTGTTACATAAGACTTCGATAACCGTTGTACCGAATCACTCGGAGTGGCAGTTGGCGTTGGCAAGCAGGGTCTTGATGATGATGATGGGACTACTGAAGCTTCAGACGTCCTTGAACGATCGTCATCACCACCATCAGAATCAAAAGCTTCCTCGTCTTCATCTTCAACCTCGTCTTCATCTTCAACCTCGTCTTCATCTTCAACCTCGTCTTCATCTTCAACCCCTTCATCTTGAGGATAAGCTGTAATAGAAAAGGCAGTTAATGGAATAACACGAGAATACATGTAAGGTGCACATTAGCGTTTAATTATATTGCACTTGGTCACATGTTTCTCTAGAAACCAACATTGTGTGACCACCAAACTGCATCTAAAAACATGTCAAAAGTACTGATAGCAAAATACAGGTGGAGAGAATGTAGGGTCTGTCGCTATATCAACTCGACATTACTTTAAAATCGATATTGCCGATAGCATTTTCAGGCTTTCAAGCAGACTCGGGTGAAAAAGTAGTACTAGTAGGACTTTGGAGGGCAAAATCAGGATAAAAAGTAGGACTTTTGCGGGCTTTCAGGAGTAGTTTCTTTATATACTTGCCCCTGTCCAGTGTCCACAGCTTCACAAGCCTCATTTAGCATGTGCTGTACTTTCACTCCTCAACTAAGCACTTGGAAGTAAAGTTGCAATGCTCTTGCGCCCAAGCCCTTCTATTATTTTCATATGACAGTGTGTAACACTGGTATGACATTTTTTTTAATGAAAAAAGACTTCATTTTTTGGAGTTGTGGGACCAAAAATTAGAAAAGTAGGAAAAAATTTGAATTTCCCAAAAAGTAGCAAAAATAGGAATTTCAAAAAAAGGTAGGAAAAGTAGGAGCTGGGTAAAAAATAAATTAGGAAAAAGTAGCAAAAATTGACTTAAGCCTGCATTTTTCTCTATAATATTGAATTATTGAAAAATCGATGTTGAGTGTGTCATATCATTGTCAAAATAAACCTCCCATGTAGGCCTGTGTTAATTTATTAATTATAGTTAAATACACCTATAATTTAAATCAACTCTACCTGCATTGGGGATCAATCCCCCCTCGCCTCTTGCTACTACACCGTCTTTGGAAGCAGGTGCCAAGACTTCCAAGGCTTGCTCAAGAAGCTCATCTCTCTTGGGTTGTTGGCCACCACCTTAATTAATGAACAATAAAATGGCAAACAAATTTAGGCTGAAAATTACATTTTACACTTGCAGATTTGTAAAAAAGTAACATCTGCCCATTTATTCATTACATTTTTCAACTTTTTTGCTAATGAAGGAAGAATTGTCTCTTTATTGTGTTTGAATTTTTAATCAATTCCTAAATTAATCGTAGATTATTTCATTTTCTGTTTGAATTCAAGTCGGCATCACAATATTTGCTATTTTAAATGCTATCCCCAAATCCATCAATATCTCAAAATTGATGTCCTATTCCTTTAAAGTGTGATTTCCATCTTGTGAATAACAATGACAAGTCTATTTATTTAACGTCAACAAAGCATCAACAACTTGAACAAGTGTCAACAAACACAATCAGCATCAACAGAGCGTCTACAGATACTTTCAAGCCTCCAAATCGGAAAGAGTTCCATATCCGGCCATCACTTGGACCTCATGCACAAAGTCTTTGGGCCATCACAGAAAAATTCAAAGTATTTTCAAAGAAAAAGTGGAAATTGTTTCCCTCCTAAATTCCTGTTTCTTCATCAGATTTACACTTCTTGGTAGTTTTTAAGTCATATTAAGGGAAAATAAGTGATGGCAAGATATGGAACTCTTTCCTCCAAATCTATGTCACAATTTCTATGACTTGAAACACCACTCGAAATAAACAGGAAAAAAAATGCAATTTCCTCACGCTTTTGCGACTCGTCAAATTTCCAAACATAATAGAAGTTGGTTTTGTTTTTAATTTTCTTAGTCCCTACAATAGACCTTATCGCAAATACCGCCTGGATGAGACGTCACAATTCTCTTGGTCGGAGGCTGTTCCACCAATTGCACCGGCGTCGGGCAAAGGGGTATCCCTCCATTCAATTTGTACAGGGAATTACGTGTTTTGTCCATTTGTTTACAGTAATAAAAAAATGAACACAATTCTTTTGGGTATAACGTAAGCTTGTGCGGTTTACCGGTAAACCGTTTTTTTTTCCGGTTTTATATTAAACCAATCACGTCTGGTTTTGATTTTTGAAAAACCTCAAAACCGTCTGCAACAATATTTCATTCATTTCAGAAAATCAGAGTGAAACAAATGTCAAACAATACTTCCAAAACCACAAAGAAAAGATTACCATACTTGTCTGAAGAACACTGAACAGTCTTTGTCTTAGGCGCAAATGACATTTCCCGAATCGTGAGGCTTATTAATTTCACGCATCGCAAGCACGAGCCCATGCTGGACACAGCGCTTGCCTGCACGCACATAGTACATATAATATGCACACCACACACTACACATGCCACATGCACGGCGGCCTGGCCGGCCGGCGGAAACGAACACCACTGGATTTACTATACTACAGTACTCACGAGCTTGTGCGCGTCTACAGTCTCCGTCACAAATCTCATTAGACTAGTCGACCTAGTACTCTATGGGAAACACTCATATCGCTCACGTATTAAACACCTCACGAAAATTGACAAACAGCCAATTGAACCAAATAAGCTGCTTCGACTTGGCGAGTCTGATTCTCGCATTGCACATGCAGGGGATCTTCCCTCACATGTGTAATACATTCAATTTTGCAAGTGTTCGCTGGTCGCAGGGATCGTCAGCTTCGTTGGTTCCGCTCCGAATGTACCACTACATGTATTAGCGTGACAAAAGCTCGTGATTACGGAAGCCAGCGCTGCGTTCCCAGTCACGCGAACGATGGCTAGCTTCGCGAAGAAATATTTTTTAGGATCGACAGGGGAGTGGTGGGCGTTCGCGTTGTTCGCGCGAGGGGAACGCATCCGGTGTTTCCGCGCGCTCGATGTGAGCTCGAAGCCAGCGGTAAACCGGTTAAACCGAGTCAAACTTGGGCGTGTTTTCGGTTTTGGTTTAATCTAAAAAGACTAAAGCCGCACAAGCTTAGTATAACGTGGGAACTATTTTTACTGCATAAAACAGTGAAATTTGGAAATATTTAAGGAAAAGGGTTAGCTGTTTGGACAATAATTTAGTTTTTTCCCCATTGACCACAAACACTATTCATTCCCCACAAACACTATTCATTCCCCTTTGAGTCCAGAGGATACGATCGGTAACAGCCACCACTGACCAATCAGAGACAAAAAACAAGACCCAGTGACGTCATGCCGACCGCGATAATGGTAATACTAGGGATTGTGGGACAAAAACGCGCACCAAAAATCTCTCCCATTTCCTTCCCACAATCCCTTGTGACCATTGTGATGTCTCAACCAG
This sequence comes from Hippasteria phrygiana, assembly GCA_037893225.1. Classification (NCBI taxonomy): domain Eukaryota; kingdom Metazoa; phylum Echinodermata; class Asteroidea; order Valvatida; family Goniasteridae; genus Hippasteria; species Hippasteria phrygiana. The sequence goes on from JAZGUH010000313.1 coordinate 1,601,426, forward strand.
GCGGTATTTGCGATATGGTCTATTGAACGGGGTTCTTAACATGCTAACTTTGTTAGACCTATTTGTAGGGCCTAACGTTAAATGAATCTAATGCAGTCATGGCCGTGTCACTGCAAAAAAATAAAAAAATAAAATTAAGAAATGAATTGGATCTGCCAGTTGAGAGGACATGGAGGATAATATGCTTTAGGCTCTATCTGTCCTTTCTCCGTCCCTCTTGTACTTTCTGGCTTTAGCAGCAAGCTCTCCCCACCTTTTCCTAACTTTAAACCACTCTCTTTGTTGACACCCACTTTCCACAGCTCGCTCCCAACACAGCCTTTTCACCTTTTCCACATTAGCCGGTGACCTTTTCCCCTTTAATTTATTCCCAAATAACTCGGCTGAATTTTCTCTTACAAATTCGATCAGAATTCGAAGTTCTGCCTCCACCCAGTTAGCGCCACGGGATTTCCTTGAATTGCTTATTATGCAGACACACACACACACACACCCAGTCATGTAAACGGGTGCAATCGTGGACCTCCCATTGTTCCTCTTTTGTTTATACTCTAACTTTTTCGGAAGGCCTCCCATTGGTTTTGTACACGATTTTCAATCGTGGACGTTAGGTCAAACGTGGACCCCTTTGTCTACGCCCGAATTCTTTTGTCTTAGGTCCACGATTGCTGGCATATACAAACTCACCCACCCAAATGGTCGACAGTGATCTCGAGCAATAACGTTAAAAACCTAAAGTTTGCCCACACTTACGTTACTTACCCGCGAAATCTCATAGCAGACGACCACGGCAGCCCCACGGACGCCGCTCGACGACGGTCGACGCGACGACTGACAAAACGTGACTGACGATCTCCATCCTTCCCATCATTGCTGTCTCAATGTAATGCAGTACACGCATTAAACAACATCTGTTACGAACTTTAACCCTTGACGACAAAGCATAATGGACTTCCCATCTATACACGCTGCAAATTGCCAAGCGTCAACAGAAGAAAAAGAATGGCGGCCTCCAACAAAAAATTTCCCGCGTTGAACTTTAATCTACGTAGTTTCATGTATATCTGCATTTTAACTTTAAACAGTCGTTGATAATGCTCGGGGTCATCCTCGTCCTAAAAATAAATAGATATTAAGTGAAAATATGATGTTGCGCAGCTAAGTCGAGTTTCGTGAAATCGATTTTAACTTGCGTAGCTACGCTTTAAAGTTAAGGCGTAAGTCTTGCGCCATAACCAGTTGAGGCGTAAGTTACGCACAGTTTCGTGAAATATAATCCATTTATAAAATGGGGACCAATGAGACGGGGGACCAATGGGATAGGGGGACCAATGGGACAGGGAGCCCAATGAGACGGGGGGACCAATGAGACGGGGGACTAAAGAGCGGGCCCCCAGATAACGATGTTCATTAGCCAGGCATTAGCTATCACAGGAAAAAGGTCACCCACGTGACCAAAATTGTAATTCCGATTTTACTTATAGGAGTCGTGTTGCCATTGCTGCATTGGATCTGTACTCATATACTAATGCAAAATGTCGGCCAAAGCATACTATCCACTCCATCTCCGCACCAAATACGGTTTGGGCAGTGTCAGAGGTAGCAGATATGTCCCCCAGAAAACTCCAATTTGCTGTAACATCTCACGTATGGTCGTTTTCCGTTGTAAACGGGTATTGAGCCCAGCTCGCCGAGTGTATATGTTGGTGTTTATATTGCTTCTGGTCGTGACATCCAGGATAATCAGTCATAATCGTAATGGAGAGGATAACAAACGGGAGGATAACAAACGGTATGACACCACGGCCGGCACCAATTTGACAAAAAATAGTAGCATAAGGTAAGATGAATTCATGAATATATTTTAATGATAAATATAATATACGGATGGCCTGATTCCCAGCCGAATCTTTTTTCTCGACGAAAAAATCTTTGACAAAGATGCTGCTTGGATGAAAACGTCAGGCCCATATTCAGGTCAATTTCTGTTGGCAAGCAGTTTGTAGCAGTGTATTATTTTCATTGACATTTATTTCGATCATTTGTCTGTACGCGTGATTTTTTATGAGGGTGGGTATCAAAACTTTTTGGACACATTTTAGAGCAAAATACATTGAAAAGCGAGATTTAGTTCTTGCTAAATCATTGGCTTGTTTACGCAGTGTATGTAGCTGGTCAGCAACACTGGCGGATCCAGAACACGTTTTTTTTGGCTTGTTTGTTTGTTGGGGTGTTTTCACTGTGAATGGCCTGGATGTGATTTCTCTACAAAAATGGAAAGGTGACTCGCCTGGATGTGATTTTGGTAGGGATTAGCCAATATCACATCCACACCACTAAAATCACATCCGAGCCAGAAATCACATCCAGGATTAAGTCGTTAAATTCCAAGATCACATCCTGTGTTAGCACCTTGCCAAAATCACATCCACTGTCTGGCCACTTAACCAAAATCACATCCAGTGTCTGGGCCCTAGCCAAAATCACATCGTGTTTTCGCACCTCTTCAAAATCACATCCAGGATTAAGTCATAAAACCCAATATCACATCCTGGTTGCCCACTAGTCAAAGATCACATCTGTCAAAGGGGATTGACAGCTCTATTATTCAATATCACATCCTTGTGGTCAGGCGCACAGCCATAAAGCCAAGATAATAATCCCTGACTATAACAGCTATGTTTACCAATTAATTATGGGTCAACAGTGGCCAAGATAATTAGTTTGTCTGTAGCCAGACCATGCTTACCGTTATGATTACATGTACATGTTCTGTTATGTGTTGCTACATGTAGGGCATTATTTTTAGTGTTGACACATGATAGAGGTAGAAAACGCCTGTTAAAACAATTTAATGATATTTATTTGATTGATAGTCTCTGAAACTAGATCTTGGAAGATCATTTTCCTGTCTTTTAAAGTCATGGTAATATCTTTTCTTCAGTAAATTGTTCATTGCAAGCGCATGTTTGTAGACGAAGCCATCCAATGGAAAATTAGTAACTAGGAAAACACAACCTCCGTGAATGAACCTACAATTGTATCTTTAATGGCGTAACCAATACCAGTCTCACAAAGGCTATAGTTTTACCGTTTGATTGGTTGATTTCCCCATCCATACTGTAATTCCTTACATCTGCCTGTCATACCACTCAACCTAATAACATAATTGATGATGGAAACCTGCAACACCCCCCTTATATGCTTTGAGCAACGTTTGTATTAAAAGAAGTTAGCATTGTTGTAATATGCCAAAGAAACCACACATATATTAAAACTATATTTATAACAATTTTGCAATGCATGACGGACAATTTCTATTTGATTTATTATTGTGTCATTTCTATAAACCCACAACTTATTGTTTCGTTCACAATGGCACAATACAATGTTTCTTTCAACAAAATTTTCTGAAATACCTTTTGGATTTTACCCCTTTACATGTATTATATGGACGCTTCCAAATTAAAGCAAATCAAATGAATCAAACCAATATAATCGTGGAAAACCACAATTTGTTAACTTAAATTAGAATGTAAATTGTCAGTAGCTACTTCTGTTGGGCTTAGATTAAATTCAGAAAAAAATGACATCAAGTGCTGTTATGTTTAAGAAGTAAAACAAGAGTCGTCCCTGAAAAGACTTATGTTCCCAATATGGAGGCTATTTATTTATTTTTCAGAAAATCAATATTCACAAATAGATAGATACACATAACAGGGGTACACATGTACATGTACAGTTAATTAAAAACAAAACAGTTGATCCTTTCTGGGATAGCCTAATAAAGTAATTTTTAAGGCGTATTTCCATTGGGGTACCGGCGGTCACATTTGTGCACAAACTCCAAATAGAACGCTTCAACTTGGTATGAAAATACCTCATTTTCATTTGAAAAATGACAGTTGCCAATCCATGACATTCATGTATTATTTGACATTGCTCAACCGTTAATCCTTTTGAATTATGATATATGGTCATGCCTGAAGATTAGAGTTGTTTAGCTTCATTTTAAAATCTTTAAAAATTCATTACTGCAAGTTATTTCATCTAATGAATACATTGATTTGAATTGTTCGTATGTTAAAATGCGACCCCGTATTTATGTACACTGAACAACTTTACAATTTCCCGAACACTTTTCACTACTTGTTGCAATTTCTTTGTCATGACACCAAAATGAAGCCATCGCAATAATAATGATACTGCTAAATCACACTGGAATCAATTTGAACGATTTTGCATCCATATTTCACATTAAAAAAGTACCGATAGACCAAATAATTAGGCATAATTTTCACGTCAGAATCTTTCACAGACAATTGCTTCTTGCAGGTCTCCATGTTAACTAATGCAATAGAGTCGGCCGACAGATATGGACAATCAACTGCCATGGACACACTTCTGTCAAAAAATCTAAATTCGGCTCTGATTGGCTGACGTGTAGGGTCGCATAAAATTTGAATTCACCCATATATCAAACATTCGCTTTGTAGCATGTGATGGGCTTCATTGATAATCTAATTCCACCAAGTGCGCTTCCACAGTATCCTTGTGTAGGTTATCATACATACATACAAATTATTTACTTCTTGAAAAGGCTTTAGTTGTCAGCTGAGCTAGACCAGATGACATTTTAACCTGTTTCACAACATCGTACATAAATTACTCCAATGATGGACATGGCGATGAGAGTTTAAAATTGTAATGTTCTTCAAAGGTGTACAACCGTCTTCCACAAAACGGGGGATTTTCCCTTTTGGGAAAACTGCACCATCATCACAAGACACGAAGCAGTATGGTTGTTTTTGTAGATGCAACATTACTCACATGAAATTAATGTGACAATCCTTTAAATAGAGATGTATCATGCAGTGGTGAAGAAAGTTCACTATTGTTCTCATTTGCTTTATGACTGGAAAAAATAAAAACGATGTATGCCTGCAGTAGCAAGTTTGGAGAACAGCCCATTAGAAAATCTAGGGTATATCCTTTTCAACCCCAGTGGGTTTGAGTATAATTATAAAACACACTCCTCCCATGTCCAGCCAAGATAATCCCCATAATCACTTAAATAAACAAACTCCTGTGACCAACACATCTCCCTGGATGAGTGCTGGAACTATTTTCATTGCAGACCGTAATGGTCGTTCTCTGTCATTTCTTTATTGATTTTTACCATTAGAAAAAGAAAACAAAACAACATCTCACACATGTAATGATTTTAATATTTATATCGGCTTATATCATGATATTAAGTTGCACAAAAATGAAGTGGATTCATTCAGGCAGGATCACTTATCATACTCCTAATGGGATTAGTGCTGATAAGAATCCTAATCTCTCAGACCCCGTTCCCACTAGATCCACCAATTGCCGGATCTGATCCACCTTTTGCCAAATTGCCGGATCAGATCCCCCAATTGGTGGATCAGATCCTGCAATTGTGTAAGTGGGAACGCTAACCGTTATAAGGTGGATCAGGATCTGATCCACCTTTCTTGATCCATCTAAAGACCAGGATACAGATCCCCCAATTGGTGGATCAGATCCTGCAATTGGTGGATCACGATCAAGTGGGAACGCAAAAGGTGGATCTGATCCGGCAATTTGACCTGTCAACATCCGGCTGGTGCACGAGTGGCGCGAAAAGTTTGCGGTCTGATGAACGAAGAAATACGTTTAGGCGTGTAGCTCATGTGAACATTTCCCACGTGCACGACATGCACAATAAACAACTACTGAACTACGGGCTGTATACAAAATGTGTCACCACGCGTGCGCGATGCAAGCGTGCATGCATCCATTCAGCGTACATGTGTATTCCTTTCGTTCCGTACTGGAAAGTCGTCCGCTTCTAAACCTTTTTCATTCGTGTAATTTTACTTATTTTTCCATCCACAAATAATTCCGTGTTAGTGTATAGCCTGCAGCGTGTCATAGAACAACAACCGTAGCAAAGTTTGAAGAAAATACGTTTTACGATCCGATTCGAGCCAGTACTTATAATATTACGATTAAGTTTGGACTGCTCTCCGCATTCATGGGCAAAATCAGACCGAGAAGCATTTGGATTTCTTCCTCCATGTTGAAACTTCGAACATCAAAACATCGCACATGTATTTGACCCGTCCCAGCATGCAACGCAGCCACACAGCGCGCGCTCAGCAAGCAAGCGCATGCGTAATACCGAACTCGGTGACCTTTTGGACTCGACACTTCCGTTCGAAAAGGTGGATCAAGCATAAGTGGGAACGCGACTTGCGGTTTCGTTGCGGTTAGACAACGGTCACACCAAAATGCCGGATCTTGATCCACCTTTTCCCAATTCGAGTGGGAACGCGGTCTCAGGCTGCTGACTCTGCTTTAGACCAGTCAATAGGGTTGGTCAGGTTGGCTTCTAATCAAAGGATGTATTCATCCATGGAGGATTCCTCCATGATTCATCAGACAGTGACAGTCAATGGATTTTTAAAAGTCTCCCCATACATGTAAATGCTCCATGCAAAAGCTTTGAGTGTGTAGACATGGTACATATGTATAAAAGATACAATTGGCTACACTGTTGATTCTATAAAAAATGAGTTAATGGTGACATATTTCTCTTAGTCAATGGCTATGTGCTTTTGAAGTCTGTACAAGTTTGTTTGTCCCAGATTTGCATGAAGAATGTCACATGATATTCAACAGATGCTATGATAAGCTAATGTTTATAGTTAATTGTGGTTCTGCCAGCTTAAAAAAAATGGATTTTCAAAAATGCGAATGTTAAGGGACACAAATTGTTATACACAACAAAAGACAGAGGACAATGCCTATATGTGCCACATGCAGTTTTTTTCATCAACTCTTTTAAATAATGTACATGAGTTATATCCCTTTCAGAACACATCCATGTTGAGTTGACAACCAGATCCTACGAAATGAACTTACTTAAAAACATTTTATGACTTATATTTTTGGGTGCATTAGAAATTATGGAAAGAGGTGTACAATTGGCTGAACAACAGTTTTTATATGACTTGATTTTAAGATTTTACAATCCATATGAACATTAAGTGGTTAAAAATCCGAACAGTTCCTATTAGTTTCCATTGTACTCATGCAAGTAAGGGCCCGAACTCTGCCGACTTGTGATTCATTTTGTTTTGCCACAATGTATGTCATGATGTTTACTTTATTTGACATTATTATTTGGATCGCAGCTTATATTATCCTTGACTACGTGTATTTTGGATTGTTATGTTCTCTATTTTTCATCTTATGTGCTGTTTTAAAGGGACACATTGCTTTGGATTTTGCGATTCGGGCTATAAAACTGAAATGGATATGGTTGGGAAGCTTTTTTAAAAGTAGAATATAAAGATTCACATAACTATCCCTTCAAGTTGCGTGGTTTTTGTTTAATTTCGTGACAAATAACGTACGGTCCGCCATAATTTGTGACTCCACAAAATGGCGGACGGTGTTCACCAGTCGTATTTCCAGTCGCATCTGGTTGAAGTACGTTCTGTTGATCCATTTTGATGTACTGTGGCACGGCGCGCAGCACTGGCGATATGTGTCGCGAGGTAGAGAATTGTACCTGGCGATCATTTGATAGGTTCACAAGGCCACTGGCTGCAGCGCCAGCCTAAAGACTCTTACAGCGTATTTTGCGCATTATTTAGACGGTGGTATTTACTACTGGAAATAAGTCTATGTTTCGCGGGTCAGATGTCAGGGGTCAGCGACCAATTTATTGTTTTGTAATCACCACTCACTATATTTACAACACATGTTTTTTTGCATGAACAACTCTTATAAAAGATAAGGAACATTTCCAAACAGCAACATTTCATGACATTTGAAGGCAATTTACGTGTCCCTTTAATTGTTAGATATATCCAACATTGTCCAAGTGGTCTAGAATTTAGAAACTCTAAAAACATGGTTGATAATATATACACATGTACTTTGCATATGTCCAATTCAAGTAGCCTTTTTATCAAAAGATTACATGGAAACCTATGCATGTACATGTACTTTTTCTTAGAATTTGTTGCACTACATCATGAAGGACGGAAGGAATAGAGCAGGCTGTGATGGCTCAAGATACATGTACTTGGCTGATTTGAACAAATGGAGTACCAGAAGTACATGTACATTGTTCTGTTTACATGCAGTTTGTATACTACATGTGTGATGTGTAGGTGCATGCTGGCATCTTCCTCAGCCAGTTTCCAGGAATTGCCCATTCACACCCCACTACTTAATTCCTCTTATCAGTTGTGTCAGTGTTTGTTATGCAGATCAGGAGAGCCATAAAACCTGCATGTACATGTACATGTATGCATGCCCATAGGTGTGCATCATGTACTGTACATGTATGCTGAAATGCTTGCTCACTTTTACAGTACACTACACTGCAATGCCCTTATTTTTAGTATTGAAAACAATGCTTGAAGCATGTTTCTTCCCATATGTGCTTGGGTAGGATTTTGTCATCTCACGTCAAGTTTCATAACAGTCGACCCATCGGTGCTAATTTTATAGCCAAAAAGCTAAATTTAATTATTATACTTTATTATTTGAAACAAGTACCGGTACCCTAAAAATGTAATGTTTGGCCATAACATTTGAAATTTTGCATGAAGGTCCTTTTTCTTCCCTTATGTGATTGGGTAGGTTGTTGCGACATCTCGCGTTAAGTTTCATCAGAGTGGACGCATCGGTGCTCATTTTAGAGCCAAAAACCTAAAAAATTTAAGTTTAGTTTTATACTTGGAACAATATACCGGTAATGGAACAAGTACCGGTACCATAAAAGGTCATTTTTGGCCATAAAATTTGAAATTTTCAATGAAGGTCCTTTTTCTTCCAGTATATGATTGGGTAGATTGTTGCGACATCTCACGTCAAGTTTTATAAAAATCAACTCATCGGTGCTCATTTTAGAGCCAAAAACCAAAATTTCATGATTGTACTTTAATAATTGAACAAGTACCGGTACCCTAAAAAGTCATTTTTTGCCATAAAATTTGGAATTTTCAATGAAGGTCCTTTTTCTTCCAGTATATGATTGGGTAGGTTGTTGCGACATCTCACGTCAAGTTTCATAACAGTGGACTCATCGGTGCTCATTTTAGAGCCAAAAACCAAAATTGTATTATTGTACTCACTACCAGTACCCTAAAAGGTCATTTTTGGCCATAAAATTTGAAATTTTGCATGAAGTTCCTTTTTCTTCCCATATGTGATTGGGTAGGTTGTTGCGACATCTCACGTCGAGTTTTATAAAAATTAACTCATCGGTGCTCATTTTAGACCCAAAAAGCAAAATGTCATCATTATATACTCTATAAATGGAACAAGTACCCTGAAAGGTCATTTTTGGCCATAAAATTTGAAATTTTCAATAAAGGTTCTTTTTCTTTCAGTATATGATTGGGTAGGTTGTTGCGACATCTCACGTCAAGTTTCATAACAGTGGACTCATCGGTGCTCATTTTAGACCCAAAAAGCAAAATGTCATCATTATATACTCTATAAATGGAACAAGTACCCTGAAAGGTCATTTTTGGCCATAAAATTTGAAATTTTCAATAAAGGTTCTTTTTCTTTCAGTATATGATTGGGTAGGTTGTTGCGACATCTCACGTCAAGTTTCATAACAGTGGACTCATCGGTGCTCATTTTAGACCCAAAAAGCAAAATGTCATCATTATACTCTATATAAAATGGAACAAGTACCCTAAAAGGTCATTTTTGGCCATAAAATTTGAAATTTTCAATAAAGGTCCTTTTTCTTTCAGTATATGATTGGGTAGGTTGTTGCGACATCTCACGTCAAGTTTCATAACAGTGGACTCATCGGTGCTCATTTTAGAGCCAAAAACCAAAATTGTATTATTGTACTCACTACCAGTACCCTAAAAGGTCATTTTTGGCCATAAAATTTGAAATTTTGCATGAAGTTCCTTTTTCTTCCCATATGTGATTGGGTAGGTTGTTGCGACATCTCACGTCGAGTTTTATAAAAATTAACTCATCGGTGCTCATTTTAGACCCAAAAAGCAAAATGTCATCATTATATACTCTATAAATGGAACAAGTACCCTGAAAGGTCATTTTTGGCCATAAAATTTGAAATTTTCAATAAAGGTTCTTTTTCTTTCAGTATATGATTGGGTAGGTTGTTGCGACATCTCACGTCAAGTTTTATAAAAATCAACTCATCGGTGCTCATTTTAGAGCCAAAAACCAAAATTTCATGATTGTACTTTAATAATTGAACAAGTACCGGTACCCTAAAAAGTCATTTTTTGCCATAAAATTTGGAATTTTCAATGAAGGTCCTTTTTCTTCCAGTATATGATTGGGTAGGTTGTTGCGACATCTCACGTCAAGTTTCATAACAGTGGACTCATCGGTGCTCATTTTAGAGCCAAAAACCAAAATTGTATTATTGTACTCACTACCAGTACCCTAAAAGGTCATTTTTGGCCATAAAATTTGAAATTTTGCATGAAGTTCCTTTTTCTTCCCATATGTGATTGGGTAGGTTGTTGCGACATCTCACGTCGAGTTTTATAAAAATTAACTCATCGGTGCTCATTTTAGACCCAAAAAGCAAAATGTCATCATTATATACTCTATAAATGGAACAAGTACCCTGAAAGGTCATTTTTGGCCATAAAATTTGAAATTTTCAATAAAGGTTCTTTTTCTTTCAGTATATGATTGGGTAGGTTGTTGCGACATCTCACGTCAAGTTTCATAACAGTGGACTCATCGGTGCTCATTTTAGACCCAAAAAGCAAAATGTCATCATTATACTCTATATAAAATGGAACAAGTACCCTAAAAGGTCATTTTTGGCCATAAAATTTGAAATTTTGCATGAAGTTCCTTTTTCTTCCCATATGTGATTGGGTAGGTTGTTGCGACATCTCACGTCGAGTTTTATAAAAATTAACTCATCGGTGCTCATTTTAGACCCAAAAAGCAAAATGTCATCATTATACTCTATATAAAATGGAACAAGTACCCTAAAAGGTAATTTTTGGCCATAAAATTTGAAATTTTCAATAAAGGTCCTTTTTCTTTCAGTATATGATTGGGTAGGTTGTTGCGACATCTCACGTCAAGTTTCATAACAGTGGACTCATCGGTGCTCATTTTAGAGCCAAAAACCAAAATTGTATTATTGTACTCACTACCAGTACCCTAAAAGGTCATTTTTGGCCATAAAATTTGAAATTTTGCATGAAGTTCCTTTTTCTTCCCATATGTGATTGGGTAGGTTGTTGCGACATCTCACGTCGAGTTTTATAAAAATTAACTCATCGGTGCTCATTTTAGACCCAAAAAGCAAAATGTCATCATTATATACTCTATAAATGGAACAAGTACCCTGAAAGGTCATTTTTGGCCATAAAATTTGAAATTTTCAATAAAGGTTCTTTTTCTTTCAGTATATGATTGGGTAGGTTGTTGCGACATCTCACGTCAAGTTTCATAAGAGTGGACGCATCGCTGCTTATTTTAGAGCCAAAAACCTAAAAAATTTAAGTTTAGTTTTATACTTGGAACAATATATACCATGGAACAAGTACCCTAAAAGGTAATTTTTGGCCATAAAATTTTAAATTTTCAATGAAGGTCCTTTTTCTTCCCATATGTGATTGGGTAGGTTGTTGCGACATCTCATGTCAAGTTTCATATTACAGTGAACGCATCGGTGCTCATTTTAGAGCCAAAAACCAAAATTTCATGATTGTACTTTAATAATTGAACAAGTACCGGTACCCTAAAAAGTCATTTTTTGCCATAACATTCGAAATTTTTAATGAAGGTCCTTTTTCTTTCAGTATATGATTGGGTAGGTTGTTGCGACATCTCACGTCAAGTTTCATAACAGTGGACTCATCGGTGCTCATTTTAGAGCCAAAAACCAAAATTGTATTATTGTACTCACTACCAGTACCCTAAAAGGTCATTTTTGGCCATAAAATTTGAAATTTTGCATGAAGTTCCTTTTTCTTCCCATATGTGATTGGGTAGGTTGTTGCGACATCTCACGTCGAGTTTTATAAAAATTAACTCATCGGTGCTCATTTTAGACCCAAAAAGCAAAATGTCATCATTATATACTCTATAAACGGAACAAGTACCCTGAAAGGTCATTTTTGGCCATAAAATTTGAAATTTTCAATAAAGGTTCTTTTTCTTTCAGTATATGATTGGGTAGGTTGTTGCGACATCTCACGTCAAGTTTCATAAGAGTGGACGCATCGCTGCTTATTTTAGAGCCAAAAACCTAAAAAAATTAAGTTTAGTTTTATACTTGGAACAATATATACCATGGAATAAGTACCCTAAAAGGTAATTTTTGGCCATAAAATTTTAAATTTTCAATGAAGGTCCTTTTTCTTCCCATATGTGATTGGGTAGGTTGTTGCGACATCTCATGTCAAGTTTCATATTACAGTGAACGCATCGGTGCTCATTTTAGAGCCAAAAACCAAAATTTCATGATTGTACTTTAATAATTGAACAAGTACCGGTACCCTAAAAAGTCATTTTTTGCCATAACATTCGAAATTTTTAATGAAGGTCCTTTTTCTTTCAGTATATGATTGGGTAGGTTGTTGCGACATCTCACGTCAAGTTTCATAACAGTGGACTAATCGGTGCTCATTTTAGAGCCAAAAACCAAAATTGTATTATTGTACTCACTACCAGTACCCTAAAAGGTCATTTTTGGCCATAAAATTTGAAATTTTGCATGAAGTTCCTTTTTCTTCCCATATGTGATTGGGTAGGTTGTTGCGACATCTCACGTCGAGTTTTATAAAAATTAACTCATCGGTGCTCATTTTAGACCCAAAAAGCAAAATGTCATCATTATATACTCTATAAACGGAACAAGTACCCTGAAAGGTCATTTTTGGCCATAAAATTTGAAATTTTCAATAAAGGTTCTTTTTCTTTCAGTATATGATTGGGCAGGTTGTTGCGACATCTCACGTCAAGTTTCATAAGAGTGGACGCATCGCTGCTTATTTTAGAGCCAAAAACCTAAAAAAATTAAGTTTAGTTTTATACTTGGAACAATATATACCATGGAACAAGTACCCTAAAAGGTAATTTTTGGCCATAAAATTTTAAATTTTCAATGAAGGTCCTTTTTCTTCCCATATGTGATTGGGTAGGTTGTTGCGACATCTCATGTCAAGTTTCATATTACAGTGAACGCATCGGTGCTCATTTTAGAGCCAAAAACCAAAATTTCATGATTGTACTTTAATAATTGAACAAGTACCGGTACCCTAAAAAGTCATTTTTTGCCATAACATTCGAAATTTTTAATGAAGGTCCTTTTTCTTCCAGTATATGATTGGGTAGGTTGTTGCGACATCTCACGTCAAGTTTCATAACAGTGGACTCATCGGTGCTCATTTTAGAGCCAAAAACCAAAATTGTATTATTGTACTCACTACCAGTACCCTAAAAGGTCATTTTTGGCCATAAAATTTGAAATTTTGCATGAAGTTCCTTTTTCTTCCCATATGTGATTGGGTAGGTTGTTGCGACATCTCACGTCGAGTTTTATAAAAATTAACTCATCGGTGCTCATTTTAGACCCAAAAAGCAAAATGTCATCATTATATACTCTATAAATGGAACAAGTACCCTGAAAGGTCATTTTTGGCCATAAAATTTGAAATTTTCAATAAAGGTTCTTTTTCTTTCAGTATATGATTGGGTAGGTTGTTGCGACATCTCACGTCAAGTTTCATAAGAGTGGACGCATCGCTGCTTATTTTAGAGCCAAAAACCTAAAAAATTTAAGTTTAGTTTTATACTTGGAACAATATATACCATGGAACAAGTACCCTAAAAGGTAATTTTTGGCCATAAAATTTTAAATTTTCAATGAAGGTCCTTTTTCTTCCCATATGTGATTGGGTAGGTTGTTGCGACATCTCATGTCAAGTTTCATATTACAGTGAACGCATCGGTGCTCATTTTAGAGCCAAAAACCAAAATTTCATGATTGTACTTTAATAATTGAACAAGTACCGGTACCCTAAAAAGTCATTTTTTGCCATAACATTCGAAATTTTTAATGAAGGTCCTTTTTCTTTCAGTATATGATTGGGTAGGTTGTTGCGACATCTCACGTCAAGTTTCATAACAGTGGACTCATCGGTGCTCATTTTAGAGCCAAAAACCAAAATTGTATTATTGTACTCACTACCAGTACCCTAAAAGGTCATTTTTGGCCATAAAATTTGAAATTTTGCATGAAGTTCCTTTTTCTTCCCATATGTGATTGGGTAGGTTGTTGCGACATCTCACGTCGAGTTTTATAAAAATTAACTCATCGGTGCTCATTTTAGACCCAAAAAGCAAAATGTCATCATTATATACTCTATAAACGGAACAAGTACCCTGAAAGGTCATTTTTGGCCATAAAATTTGAAATTTTCAATAAAGGTTCTTTTTCTTTCAGTATATGATTGGGTAGGTTGTTGCGACATCTCACGTCAAGTTTCATAAGAGTGGACGCATCGCTGCTTATTTTAGAGCCAAAAACCTAAAAAAATTAAGTTTAGTTTTATACTTGGAACAATATATACCATGGAATAAGTACCCTAAAAGGTAATTTTTGGCCATAAAATTTTAAATTTTCAATGAAGGTCCTTTTTCTTCCCATATGTGATTGGGTAGGTTGTTGCGACATCTCATGTCAAGTTTCATATTACAGTGAACGCATCGGTGCTCATTTTAGAGCCAAAAACCAAAATTTCATGATTGTACTTTAATAATTGAACAAGTACCGGTACCCTAAAAAGTCATTTTTTGCCATAACATTCGAAATTTTTAATGAAGGTCCTTTTTCTTTCAGTATATGATTGGGTAGGTTGTTGCGACATCTCACGTCAAGTTTCATAACAGTGGACTCATCGGTGCTCATTTTAGAGCCAAAAACCAAAATTGTATTATTGTACTCACTACCAGTACCCTAAAAGGTCATTTTTGGCCATAAAATTTGAAATTTTGCATGAAGTTCCTTTTTCTTCCCATATGTGATTGGGTAGGTTGTTGCGACATCTCACGTCGAGTTTTATAAAAATTAACTCATCGGTGCTCATTTTAGACCCAAAAAGCAAAATGTCATCATTATATACTCTATAAACGGAACAAGTACCCTGAAAGGTCATTTTTGGCCATAAAATTTGAAATTTTCAATAAAGGTTCTTTTTCTTTCAGTATATGATTGGGCAGGTTGTTGCGACATCTCACGTCAAGTTTCATAAGAGTGGACGCATCGCTGCTTATTTTAGAGCCAAAAACCTAAAAAAATTAAGTTTAGTTTTATACTTGGAACAATATATACCATGGAACAAGTACCCTAAAAGGTAATTTTTGGCCATAAAATTTTAAATTTTCAATGAAGGTCCTTTTTCTTCCCATATGTGATTGGGTAGGTTGTTGCGACATCTCATGTCAAGTTTCATATTACAGTGAACGCATCGGTGCTCATTTTAGAGCCAAAAACCAAAATTTCATGATTGTACTTTAATAATTGAACAAGTACCGGTACCCTAAAAAGTCATTTTTTGCCATAACATTCGAAATTTTTAATGAAGGTCCTTTTTCTTCCAGTATATGATTGGGTAGGTTGTTGCGACATCTCACGTCAAGTTTCATAACAGTGGACTCATCGGTGCTCATTTTAGACCCAAAAACCAAAATTGTATTATTGTACTCACTACCAGTACCCTAAAAGGTCATTTTTGGCCATAAAATTCGAAACTTTTAACGAAGGTCCTTTTTCTTCCAGTATATGATTGGGTAGGTTGTTGCGACATCTCACGTCAAGTTTTATAAAAATCAACTCATCGGTGCTCATTTTAGACCCAAAAAGCAAAATGTCATCATTATACTCTATAAATGGAACAAGTACCCTAAAAGGTCATTTAAGGAAAATCTATTACCGTGACTTCAAAAGACCCAGGAAAACGATCTTCCAAGATCTAGTTTCAGAGAGTATCAATCAAATCAATATCATTAAATTGTTTTAACAGGCGTTTTCTACCTCTATGTGTCAACACTAATAATAATGCCCTACATATGTAGCTACCGGTACACACAACAGAACATGTACATTGTGTACATGTAATCATAATGGTAAGCATGGTCTGGCTACAGACAAACTAATTATCTTGGCCACTGTTGACCCATAATTAATTGGTAAACATAGCTGTTATAGTCAGGGATTATTATCTTGGCTTTATGGCTGTGCACCTGACCACAAGGATGTGATATTGAATGATAGAGCTGTCAATCCCCTTTGACAGATGTGATCTTTGACTAGTGGGCAACCAGGATGTGATATTGGGGTTTATGACTTAATCCTGGATGTGATTTTGAAGAGGTGTGAAAACACGATGTGATTTTAGCTAGGGCCCAGACACTGGATGTGATTTTGGTTAAGTGGCCAGACAGTGGATGTGATTTTGGCAAGGTGCTAACACAGGATGTGATCTTTGACTTTAATGACTTAATCCTGGATGTGATTTCTGGCTCGGATGTGATTTTGGATAATCCCTGCCAAAATCACATTCTAGCTCCAATATCACATCCACCAAAATCACCTTTCCATTTTTGTAGAGAAATCACATCCAGGCCATTCACAGTGTTTTGTTTGTCTGTTTTGTTTGTGTGTTTGTTTGTTTGTTTGTTTGTTTGTTTGTTTATTTGGTTGGTCTAATGAATGCCGGTGTACCCAACAGTTGTTGCCGTTTACAATTTTTACTACTACTAACTACAAACAAGTGTTGTTTTTCCTTTTTTTCGTTCAGGGGGTATGGCCCTCGCTTCAGCCGATCGACATGAAATTTGGGGACTTTCCCTAACTTTTATGCAGGGTCGTATGTGTACCAAAATCTAATTTCTGTGATTTCCATGGTTACTATGGCAACTGATTTAAAAACCACGACTACGATATAGAAAAACATAATTATGGAAGTCAAACATGGTTTGAACTTACCAAATGTTGACTTTTGAAAGAATATTTAATGTCTAATGATTTACTACAACGCATGGCAATCCAAGATGGCCGCCATCAACGCGAATACCCTTTTTGCCATTTTCAGGCATTGTCGGCACTTGTATTTTTTCTTCTACAATATCCTTTTGAAAATTAGTGTGGTTCTATTGTGTGGTCAGTTATAGGGTATATCCAGAAGAGAAAGTTTGTACAATAAATCTTGCAACGACATGGTGTCCCTGTTGTGTCAAATTCCCCAAACAACTGATGTTCAAATGGTGCTAAACTTGCCCAAGGCTAATATCATTTTAAAAAATGCAATTAAATTAAGTCAACATATGGTATGTAAACGGACATGAAGCAAAATGTCACACTTTTGTGTCCCAACCTAATGGAATATCGCCCAATTCCACAACGTGGCCGCATTTCAGTAAGGGTTGGAAAATAAATGGGATGCTCTGCCGAAAGAGTACCGGTAGCAGCTGGTTCGTTTTGTCAAAATAATTCGTCTTATTTGAGGACGCGCAACTACTTCCCACGGTTGATTGTTGCGTGAATGTATTTTCGCAGGATTAAAGAAAATGAAATTGAAACCCAGATAAAATGCCGACTTTCCGGAAACTTTCATATTCAATAAAAATATATAAAAATATGCATGCATTTTATAATAATCGTAATTTTCTCACCAGGTGTTTATAAATCTAAGCCTCCTGAAAGGGTTGGCGTAACTAATGCTAATTCGCCAATACAAGTCTCATGACTTCATTACATCGGCACTCTCTCCGCCGTCGCAATGAACCTGGAAAATAATTGCTTGATCTTTCTGTGTGTTTTTCAGAGGGTGATAAGGCTAAGATCCCTAGCGTGCATGGTGTGCTCTGACAGTTTGTGTGTACAGGTTAATATCCATTACCAGTGAGGACTTGGACAATGGGGGATTAGTGATAACAATACGAGTGAGGACCTGAGCCCAAGTCCTCGGTAGAAGTCAAGTACAAACAAAAGGGAACAATGGAAGGAAACACCCGAGGTCCTCAGTAGTCAGCAGTACAGTAAAACACGACTGTGTGTGTGCGTTTTTGCTATTAAAATGTCCCTGTTAGATTGCAGTTGATCGATACTGAATAGTTTGATATTCATGGCTCGAAAATTACAGTCCGTGCATCTTAATCGATGACAAGTTTTATAAACGTATATATGCCAATAATGGACTAAATCTATTAATGTTGATACCGCCCTAAAGGAGTAACCACAAACAAATCCACCTGCATTTACATTTGTAGTTTTCATGTCCAGATCTGATGTTCATTTGCACTGCAAAAAACTGTTTAGCAATTAAACACTTTCTTGCTTTCAGTTTGTAAACATGTTTAAATTCTGAACATGTTTAGAGTAATGTTAAGCCATTGGACATTGATGTTTAGGAATTGGACACGCAATGTTTAGCTTCTAAACATGTTTACAAACTGGTTGTGTTTAATTGCCCAACACAGTTTTTAGAGTGTGCCTGTTTTCTAGTTTTCGTCTGTTTAAGAATGTTTACACTGTTATGCACGCTGTTTAATTAAAGATATCTATCTTCATTACTTCGCAGATTTCGTGAATCTGAACATACAGGCGAAAAAGTCTTCCAACCTCACCCAACATTGAAATCGTCGCTGAGGTACAGTTTTGACGTTTTTTGTTTTCGTTCTATTTCTATATTTTGAATAGTATAAATGAATTAGTATAATGGAGGGGGGTCGTTTCAAAGGAGTGTGCTATGGGTTTATTTGTATCAGTTATCCAGCTATTTTAACTAAAGTTACGGGCTTTTGACAACAGTTAGATAGTTCAAAGCACATCCCGCCTGTTCTTTGTTCATAATGAAAATTTAGATCAGTTTTAAATATTTGAAATACTTCTCGACAGTGCGTGCCTTTGTGACAGTATTTTTGTATTCCAAGGCCGGTCAGATAGAAGGTTTGACCCTGTATAAAGTGGTACCGAAAAAAACCTGACACACACCACTCCGTTTGCGAATGTATGCCACGCCCACAAGGGCGAAGACAACGTGTTTATCGGAAAATTCTAAAGTGCGAGAAATTAATGTTTAACAGCGGTTTCTTATTGCAGCCACTGTTTGCTAAAATCACTGCTTTAAAATAGGAAAGATCAAAGGTGGGCACGCCTCTATTAATAGTTAACCTGTCTCAACCTCACGTGCCAAATTGTATGTTTACCACAACATGGAATAGTCAGCCGGGCCAGTTTCATGGAGCTGCTCAGCACAAAAATATAATTAGCACGAAAACGTTTTACTTATAGTAAAAGGAGGTTACCAGCCAAAACCAGCCAAGTCATTTCCATGCCAGTCGCAAGCGATAATATAGGTTTCCCCGGCCAATTTTGCGAATGTTTCTGGTCATTTTTGTTATTGGTAATTTATATTCGCGTGTTTTTACACGTCATTCTGATCAAATTAAGGTTTCCTTTTCACTGTTGGAGCATTTAATTTCAATTTTTAAGATGTTGTTCCTAATGCATTCTATTTCGTTTTGGTGTATTCAAGACTTCAGTTGTTGCGTTCTTACATTGAGTTTTGTGACATCCTTTGACGGTTGAAGCATTCAAATTAGCGAACGTCGATGTGCATATGACGGATGACCATGCTTTTCTTGTCTTATTCGTTTATATGGGCAATCATTTTCATCAAACGGTCATTCAAATAAATAAGATTTTTAAATGTATATATTTTCCTCTTGTCTTCTTAAGTTTTGTAAAAGGAATCGTAAAATTTATAATGGAAATGTTTGTAACATTTATAATGTACGGTAACATCTGAACTGATATGAGGGATGGATGATGTACGAACTAATGAAATGAAAAGGGCTAAGGAATTTTCTTTTTCACTGTTGATCTCTTTGTTTTAAAGTTTGACCAAAAATAGGGGTATCTGTATGTTGACATGTTTACAAATTCTTTAATTGTTTAACTTTGTTTGCTGTTATTTTTTTCTTCTGATTCACCCATCGATCTCTTCATGTGCAAGACATCGGGGCATATGTTTGGCAATGGTTGTACCATCGGAAACGCTTATTTTGGGTCATTTGTTTTCTTGGGCCGATTCCATCAGAGGATCACACCTCCCCTCCCGTATGCTCGTCATCTTATCTCTCTGAAAACTTAGTTAAGAAAGAGAGGTGTGTATCTACGGATTGAAGGCGTCATATATGATTTATGTCGAGACATTTATAGGAATGTGAACATGCTCGAAAAGATGCTTGAAAAAAGGTGAAATATGTTTGCCCATTAATGAAAATGAATGCCCGATCAACCCCTTACTGCCGACGAAATTGAATGAACAATACGATATTTTTAATTTGAATGCATCTTTTACAGGCACGAGAGTAGTGCATAGGGTCTATATAGTCGGTATGCCCCGCCCCCTTGTGTTCACGTCCCATGGGGATTGCGGAGGGGCGTGATGAGCACAGTTTCAGGAGCCAGATGGACCGACCCAATTCGGGTAAGCGGGGTGTTGACTCGTAAAAAAAAGTCAAAGTATAGATAACAATAGAGATAACACTAAGTAATGGTAATAAAATTATCAGTTTTAAGTTTATTTGAAATTTTTAGAAATGACTTTTAGCGTCTAAATAAAGAATCAACCCTGAAATCAAACGTCAACGAGCAATGGGAACGGCCGCATGTACAATGTAACAACCCGCTGTATTAATGACTAACCTTCGTACGCGTAGTGTATATTGTGCAATCGCACGGACGGGTTTTACGTGTACAGACATGTACTAGTTTGTACCGGTCATAATGTTTGTGGTGGCTGAAAATATGAAGACATACGTTCAGTATTAAAAGTTGTGGTAAAGGAACACTCACCGGTGAGCAGCTTAATCGAACGGTATAGTCCGATACTGTCAGAGATGTTCACGGTAAATTCCAGAGAGCTAGTAAATCCATACGTCCTACCATGGCCAGGGCCGGAATAATGGTCAACCCCCACAATCATGGTCGCACCGATAATCCTCATATCTTATCGTGTGGCCAGTTGCACCATGGAGGAATAAACACACAAAGGATATCCTGCCACATTGTCGCCAGAACCAAGCAAGTAAAATTGTACCCAAAAACATGACGAAGCGTGTGCGGTGGTGGTATACGTATACTGTTTACACAAAAGTGTATGGCTGTATTGTGTTACCGTAGCCGTTGTGGTTCGATCAACCGGTTTTAAAGTTAAATCCCCAGATAAAAGCCTCCGTTAAAGATGGTGTTGGGTCACATCGATTATCTTTCACCACAAAACCTTCATATATGTGTGTGCATGTACAGTTCGGAATGGCCCGAACATCGCCGCAAGTTGAAAAAGAGCTCATTATTACAAAAACTTTAACTGTACTTATGTTTCGTCCAAGGATTATTAAGTAAAGAGCCACGGTTACCTCATGCCGATAACAAGATAGCTGATGAGCTTACGTGATCCCTAATAGGCAGATAGGCAAGTCATTACCCCGCTCGACATGTACAACAAAACACACACACACACACACACACACACACACGTAGTCACACAAACGGGTGCAATCGTGGACCTCCCATTGTTCCTCTTTTTTTTATACTCTAACTTTTTCGGAAGGCCTCCCATTGGTTTTGTACACGATTTTCAATCGTGGACGTTAGGTCAAACGTGGACCCCTTTGTCTACGCCCGAATTCTTTTGTCCTAGGTCCACGATTGCCGGCATATACAAACTCACACAAATGCTAAACTATGGCCTTGGTGACTGTCCACAAGCAAACAGGTAGGGATACACGTAGTCTATTACGATAACCGTCATGTAAACATATTCCATTTTGCAATAAAACTCAACTAAAATTAACGTTTGTTTAAACATATATGTTTATTTGATATATATATTTTTTTTCCCACAAACTTTTCCCATATTGAGGATTTCCTTCATCGTCATTTCTATATTTTTCTTCTTTAAAATGGACGAACATTGTCTACGGGTAGTAAATTTACATGACGTTTGGGAAACATTCACCGGTTCAAAGTATCATAATTATTAGTTTCTTTGTTTACACAAACAAAAATGTAGTTATAAAAAACGTCCAAAGGTCATCTCGCTTTATCAAACCTTTTAGGCCCATATGAAGCACGATATGGGGGAAAAGGGGACCCCCCCCCCCTCTTTTGTGTTGGTCGTTGTGTTCCCGGAATCTCAGGAATTCTATTCAGAAATCTAGGGGGATGTGTTAGATAACAATAATGTGGAGTGTGCTTAGGGTATAGGGATAAAAGGGGGGGGGGGTACCCTTTTCCCCCATATCGTGCAGGGTATCTCTAGGCCTATATTATTTTGTTTAATAGGCTTGACGGTCGACCGCTACGTGTGTAAAAACAACATTGCGTAAGAGCTACCAGCAAAGTAATCCCTATATTTGTTATTGTGACGTGACACGACCATATACAAGGCCAAAGAAAGGAAGGGATAAACTCGTATAAACACGATGTTTTTGGACTACGTTATGACAGGCAAAGATTGACGCTCCTAAATTTACTTCTTTTATCGGACTGGGAAGTACAAAGTGAGCCATGTAACGTAAAGTAGGCGTGCAAAAGGTTCATGTAAAATTTAAAACATAAAACATAAAATTGGAAATAATCAAAGCAAATTACCAAAAAGCGAAAACTAAAAGTAAAATTTTTTAAAAATGTACAAATTAAATGTAAGTTTGTAAAATATACGCTAATGGCTAATACGCTATTAGCTTAACGAAGTAAAACTATAACAGTCTTGTGTTACGAATATAACGTTAAAAAAAAGTTCAAAGTAAACATACCATGAAAACTCACGAAAACAGAATATGAAACGAT
Organism: Hippasteria phrygiana; assembly: GCA_037893225.1. Taxonomy (NCBI): domain Eukaryota; kingdom Metazoa; phylum Echinodermata; class Asteroidea; order Valvatida; family Goniasteridae; genus Hippasteria; species Hippasteria phrygiana. The sequence continues at coordinate 1,624,344 of JAZGUH010000313.1, forward strand.
ATGTAAAAGCAAACGACTAAATAATGTAAAACAAAAATAAAACTAAAAATAAATATTTGAATAGGGTATGCAAAGTAAAATGTTCAAAGTAACAAAATGTTTCACACAAATGTATAAAATGGAAAAGTTTTCTTTTTTTTCGTTTTTGGTTACTCATTTATACTTTTCTTATACATGTGTAGTTGTTATTGTATATCTTTTGCTATTGTAAATTTTTCATTACTTTGGTTTTTGTTATCGAAAAAATAATGTTGACTTGTTTTGCATAGACTGACTTTCACATTTTCATCAAAACTTGGTCTTAGCATAGAAAAAAAGAGCATGCGGCAAATCAGGCAGGTGTTGCGTTGTTCTGGGCTGCGCAAACAACAGTAGAAAGTTGCAGGCATGGAAAAAATTGCAATGTGAGATTCATGCACCGAAGAATCACCTGGAGTGTCAATGTCCCCGGCCATTTTCACTGCATCGATTTCCTGCGAGGAAAGACGAAGCGTCGACACGTCAACGATGGGTTGCCAACGTCAACCGGAAGGAATTTGTTCCTAAGCCCCACAGTGTGGTAAGATATGTGGTAAACCATTGGAAAGAGTTCCATATCCGGACATCACTTATTTTCCCTTAGAGTAAAAAGTTAGACTTAAAAACTACCAACAAGTGTAAATCTGTTGAAGAAACACGAAAAATGTTCTACTTTTTCTTTGAAAATACCTTGACTTTTTCTGTCATGGCCCATAGACTTTGTGCACGAGGTCCAAGTGATGGCCGGATATGGAACTCTTTTCTGCACAGGTACAGAGATATAATGGCTCCCAGTTGTTGTTGTTGTTGTGACTTCATAATGCTATTTCGGACTTGAGTGATGAATCAAAATAAGAAAAGGAATAATCTGCAATTGCATACATGTAAATGCACCTTTCAATTAAAATAAGAACAAGAAAATGTTTACTTTTATTTTTTAGGGACAAAAAAATATGAAGTTTCAAAAGCAATGATTTGAAAGGAAATAAAACTTGACCGGCATACTTGCAAGGCAGGCACAGTATCCAGGAGGCCGTGTGTTCACATGATGTGTGTTTAATATCTTATATGATCTGCTGGCTTCAGTCTAAAGAATTTTTAAAATGCGGAAGTGGTTCCCGATATTAAATAAACAATTTTGTTTTCTTTGATAGGGAAAATCTGTCCAGCCTGACCTGATTTCTCCCTGCAGAAAATTTTGGATGCACTGCTCAAACTACAATTTGTTGACAAATTCTAACCAGCAAGTTTATTTTTTCCCATAGATCTACAGTGTTCACTTTCCTGATGGAAGACCTAATGTGACCCACCCCTACCCCACCCTTAAAATGGGATACATCCCTGCTGTAAGTATTGGATATACATATAGATCTATGTGTACATGAACATGATTTGATCAAACTTGTCTGTACAGTAGCCATTATTCCTGAATATCGTAAATTCGGTGCATTCTTACCAAAGTATTTTGGTAGTTTTTAATTTTACATAATTATGACAATCTCAGTAAGCTGATAGGTTTAAAGTACATGTGACTTTGATCCTTCAACATTTTTCACAGATACATTGTTGCATGCAATTATAAGCACAAAGGAAATGGACATTAAGTCATTTTTGTAAAGAAATAATTATATACCCTGTAATATGCTTCTCCTTAATATCTTAATAAATGAAGTTGCTGCCAACATGGCACATGAGATAAAATTAGGGGGGGGGGGTGATACAAGCCATGGTATGTGGGTCATTTTATATATTTGGGGTCCAATTTTGGTGTCCCAGTTACGTCTGACATACAAGAGTTTGCAATTTAGGATGACAATGATTATGTAAAGCAAAGTACCTGCCAAACGAGTAAAAAATACTGTGAAGTTAGTAATTTAAATGATACCTGATAGGAAATTACACAGGTCAGGTGTAAAAGGGACACACAAAAATGTCACTTTTGGACCCCAAATTTAAAGAATGACCCATGTGCTTATAAATTATCTCCCTCAGCTACATTTTAGCTTGTGCAGTACCAATTGGAATTCCTCAGCATGATTCCTTCAACCAAAAATGGTGCACTCATTGCAAATTGGATATCTATTTGCAATTCATGAATAAACTTTAAGCTTCAGAGATCTATTAAACTTAGTCAACATGGTAAATAGAATTTGTTTTACTAATTGTTCATTTCTTGTCATTTGTATTACCATTCCTGAATTTCCTTTTTACAGAAACCTCTTTCATCCGGCCGAGCTCCTCCCAAAAGAAGAAAGAATCCAGCAAAAAGACAAAAGAGAACTGCATCAGGATCTCCATCAATGCAGACTTCAGCGAATGAGCTTCCAAATTTTAGCAGCATAGAGCAGTGTAGTAAACGGGAAACTGCACCTCATTTTCGTGATGTCGGTGTCCAGTGGTGTCCTCCTGCAACTGTTGACCATAATTACTGCACCACCACCGCCAAGGACAAAAAAACCTCTGTAGGAAAACAAACCAACCCAAGTCCACCATTTGCAACCGAGGACATGGATGATCCTACTACCAAGTTTTATACTGGCCTTAGCAAAGATATGTTTTGGGTAATACGTTCGCTTCCCTTGTTTCATATTTGACCTAGCCTTTCACTTTCCATCTTCGTGTTCCCGAGCAGCTACTTCTTGTACTCATGCGCTTGAGACTTGGACTCATGTTCACAGATCTAGCCTACAGATTTCATGTGTCGAAAACAACAGCTTGTGAAATTTTTATTGCCTGGATTCCTGTCATTGCAAATTACATGAGATCTAATGTAATACTGTGGTTGCCAAGAGACACTCTCAGGAGGATTAGACCTAGATGCTTCATTCAGAACTTTCCAAGGCATCATGCATTATAGACTGCACAGAATTTTTTGTTCAGCGTCCTCAAAACTTGCAACAACGTTATAAGCCTTGTATTGTATCGCGCCTAATGGTTTGGTAATGTTTGTGTCAAAACCTTTTGGGGGTCGAGCCAGTGACCCATTTATCTCGCAATGTTCTGGATTTCTAAACCAACTGTTACCAGGAGACGAAGTTTTGGCTGATCGGGGCTTTACCATAGATAATGTTTTACCTCCCGGAGTCAAGCTAGTTTTACCTGCATTTACTAAAGGGCTTGACGAACTCCCAGAAACTGCAGTAACAGGAACAAGGCGACTGGCAAATGTAAGAATACATGTAGAACGTGCAATTAGAAGACTGAAATGCTTCAAGATCCTTAGTAATGTAATTCCTGCCAGAGTTAAAAATGTTGATAACATTTTGTTAGTCTGTGCCGGACTTTGTAACTTACAGCCTCTACTTATGTATAAAGGGGAAGAAATTTGTGAAAGTGATAACCAAAGCACCAGTCTAATAGAGATTTAGGGGATGGGGCAGGATGGAGATCATGGTGTTGACTATATGTTTAACATCGATGAAGATATTGATTGAAATCTCATACATTAGGAAATACAGCTGTTTCCAAATACATACATGTATAACATTTACAATATATTTCAGTGTATATTTTGTACACATTTTAAATAAATACATGTTCTGATCACAAATAATTTGATTTATATATTACCGTTTCTCTACTAATTCATAACATGTACATACATGTATATATTATTGTAAGTGATGGGTTTACATGTAATATTATGTACAATGTAGAATTGGAAATAATTCCTATGGTACTCCATGATGAAATTTAAACATAAGAAAAGTTTGGAAATTGCACGTGTAGGTTTTGAGTTCTTGCTCAGATACTCCATTAACTTGACACTAACAGAAAGTGTTGGGGCACTGCAATTTTAATGTACTGTTCATAAGGTTATTTCCTTTAGACCAAACAGGCGAAAATGAATGCACGATTTCACGTTTATACTGGTGACTGTTACACAGCAACAAAACAAACCAACATTGGACCAGACCACTTTCCCTATTGACCAAACTATTTTCAAAACTTCTTTCCCATCAGCAGGGTTTGATTTTCAAACAAATATCCACACTACCATCGGTACCGGTAGTAGTACAAGTGATCTACATGTAGTGGAACAGTAATTTTGTAGAGCATTAGCTATCAAAATTCATAGATATTCTGTGCATGTGTGTTGTAAACTGCATAGTATTTTTCAACTGGATTCCCAAGAGGTTAATACTTGTCAAACTGAAAATAAATCATTTTCAATCTGAACAAAGAAACTGGCAGGAGCGGGATTCGAACCTGCGACCTCCGGAATACCGTACCGGCGCTCCACCGACTGAGCCAACATAGGGCAAGATAGCGAGTCAGTTTCCCATGTGGATTGTTTGGTGAATAAATCAGGCAGACTTCATCCGGTGTCCAATCTGAGTTTCATTACAACAATTTTACACGTATGATTATCAAACATAAATATTAACAGCCTGCTAGTTTGCTAGACCAATGCCTCAATTACCAAAATTCAGTTTACTATTCCAACATGAATTTAGAGCCCTGTCCTGGGTTGTTACTCCTCTATTTTGGTGTGATCATATGCAAGATTAGTGGCAAGTGCTGGTAAAAGATGATGAAAGTACATCTGTCGCAGATGATCAACGCGTTGCTCTGTCCATAATTGGTTATACGGAACATCAAAAACAACATATTTAGATTTTGTCCAAACAATAAACTTGCATAATTTCCTTCCTGAGCAATACATGGCAACCCGAACTTGGTAGTAATAACCAAGACCAGATGTGGACTAATGGGGGTAGAGTTTTCCATCTTTAACTCTAATTTCATATTTGTTGCTCTCAATCATCTTGAAAAAAGACCCTCCATTGTTTCTGATTGTTTTGTCTGTTGGACACTTGATTTCAATTATTGTATTAGCATCAATGATACCATACAGGCTAGCTGCTAGCCAGTTTTCTGTGGGGTGAACAACAAGTCCAGTCCTTTCCACAGTTTGGTTCATGTCCCTACAGTATTCTTCACGAGCGAGTGGCTCGCATTCCTTTCCGTGACGAGTTGCTTCATTTCCCAAGAACCTGTTATTGAGTTTTCTTGTGATCCACTTTTTAGGATCAGTCTTTTTTGGAACGCCTGCTGCTTCACTACTTGTAAATCGCTGATCCTTCCAAAAGCGAGATATCTGTGATTTAGTAGCCTCTGCAAGTCGTTTTCTGCCCTCTTCTGTAAGTTTCACGTATCTTTTGTACACACTAATGCATAGATCACAATCCCGTGTGCAACATGATCCATGTTCCTTGTGTAGAAAATTATCTTCAATGTTAGGTTGGGGCATGGTAACTAGCTTGCCAGTTAAAACGTGGTGGATAACAGTACCAGGGATTTGCGCAACTTTTGCCATCACACCACTGCTCAGAAGTGTCCTGACATCTTCATCGGTCTCGAATGAAGTAGCTGTGCTGAAAGTAGTTTGCAGTTCTGCTCCCTTTGGTGCTCCGATGTTCTCAACTGTGTCAGGGAGCACATTTTTTGAAGTGGAACTATTCCATTTACATGCAGAGTCAGTGCATGTCCGTCCAGTGTACCCAAGAACAGAGGCCTGGTTGATCTTGTATAGCAGTCCTGCCTGTGACTGCAGCATTTTCCTTTGTTTGCCATACAGTCACATTTAACTGAGGCTACTTTAGCAGTATCCTGGCTAGGCGTGGCCGACTTGCGCGACTAGTCGCGACTATCAATTTTTAGTGTTCAGCATGTCGCGGCTAGTTTACAAACCACACGGCCGCGCGACTATTAATAGTCGCCACGCAACGCGCGCTGCATTCCGAAGTGACTTGACCAGTCACAACATACTGCACGCACAAGTGCAATCACAAGAGACACTCATTGAACGTACGAACGTACACTGTGTTGTATGGGTGTATTCACGCACGTGGCGACAGGAAGGGCCAATGCGGTTATAATAATGTACCGGTAAATGTACTGTACACACCACGTGTCTGCAGAGTTTATACATGACGAAGAAATACACCTCCATGTAACATGGTGTGTCCATCCAATTGTCACTTGTCAGGAGATCTTTGTAGCAGAAAAACCGGGCCGCTAATATTTGTTTACCTTGGATTTTGTTTCCACCGAGCGACTTTCCTTGAAGCCGAAAAAATATGAGAACCATAGAAATAAAAAGGGACGCCCATGACCGCCAAAATGCAATCCCGATTTGCAGACATATTATTATCCATGTTCGGAGCGAACCCTGGTGCTCCGATTCATTGTAAAGCATGAGGATTGGTTGTTTTTTTTTTCACTGGTGGAGTATGCATGTACATGTATGTAAAATTATTCATTGTATGTAAAGCATGAGGTTTCTTTTTTCAATTTCACTGGTAGAGTGTGCATGTATGTGAAACTATTATTCATGTTCGGGGCGGCGAACCCTGCTCCGATTAATTGTAAAGCATGAGTTCTTTTTTTTTATTTCACTGGTAGAGTATTGCATGTATGTGAAATAAAAGATGTTTTCGTATAGTAACAAAATATAATACACTGTGATCCAACCTTCTTAGCTTTATTTGTCACAACTTGTATGGATTTTATTTTACAAATTATGTATAGGCCTAATGTTTACCTCTGATGTTAATGGTGGATCCCATTCCGTTCGGGTGGACTCCATACAACATGCAATGCCATGCAACGTCTTCCCGGGGTCGCTTTTTAAATTATATAGTTCCCCATATGAATTTCAAAAGTATTATCAAGCAGACAGTTGTCCGTCAAACAGAAAACAGGCACAATATTTCTTTTATGAAAAATATTATAGAGACTATATTTCCCTTCGTCTACTCCCCCCCCCCCCCCCCCCCGACAAAATGGAAGGATCTGAATTCACCAGGCCAGGCATGCGGCTTGCCCAGGCCATGGAGACTCATGCACAACGGTCGCTTTGTATACACCCCTGAGATGTCGACAATAGGTGGCTGAACGGTAAGGGCGTGCGTTTGCGGCTGGCACGGTGGGGCATGCGAAACTGCCAAGCAAGCTAGCCTTGTTCCCGCAAGGACAGCTTGTCCATGTAAGCAACCATTTATAGAATTCTTTGCAATGATGTTTCGTGAATCATTTAACTGATAATAATATCGGAATAATAGCCATTTGATCTTACAAAACTGACTCATAAATTTTCATATCCGTTTAGAATTTTAAGTATAAACACGAAAGTGTGACACTGCCTCAAATTCAAAGGCAGACCCGCACGTATTGTTGCATTCTCAGCAGTATTAATGGATGGATAAACAATGGTTACTAGTCGCGACTAGTCGACTAGTCGCGACTATTTTTCAATAGTCGCCGCGACTATTGAAATTCACTAGTCGCCCATGCCTAATCCTGGCACAGGGTCACCTGTACATTGTGGTAGCTATCAATTAACTGTGAGAAGCGTACCTTGCCCCTCAAAATGATATGTTCATCACTGATTATATGCTGGATCTTTCCAATCCACCCGGAGCGGAGGTAGTTATGACCTTCAACAAGTGCTCTATAATTGGCATTTGGCTGTTCATCAGAGGCATGGTGGTTCAGGAAGTACTGCTGGATACCTGCAATTAAAAATGAAAACCATCAGAAAACATTTAATTACTAAAGACCAACCACAATTTAAACAATTAGTAATTTTTAATATCTTTTACACCTCGTTAATGGGCCGGCATCTATATTAATAACGAATGGAACCAAATTCTGCCATTTGCTTTTAACATATTTGATGACAAATATTCCCATTTTAGATACTTTAAGAAAAGCAGCTCCAAGTACATTGTAGTGTGCACAGTCGCGACATTGCAATTTCTTTTGATTGTCCACATGTCTTTGCCATGTTTGGTTAGGATCAAAGAAAAATCTTTCCAAAACACTTGGAAAATGTTCACTCTACTCCCCGCACAGCAGTAATATTCTCTGAATGTGATCAACTTTCCTAGTTTCTGGACATGTAGCCTACATGGCCTTAGCTTCTTTAAAATATGAGATCTTTAAACTGAGTAAATATCAATCTAAATTTATGTCCTTCAAATACATGCCCAAATTTGGTAATCCTTTTAGAAATATTTTTATCTAAAAACTCTTCTAAAACATGGTCCAGACAGTCTTTTCAATGTTCAAATGAAACTTAAGCTAAAAACAATTTTGTAGAAGTTTTATCCCATAAATTCCCAAATCCCTGATATAAATCAAAGCCCTGCCCAGTGTACATGTATTGTTAATTATATTCTAGGGAGGACAGAAAATAGGGTATAACAAAGGGAACAATACTGTCCTCATGAATTTTCTTTTGTCCGGAAGGTATCCTAATCAGTAATCACACATAAACGTTTTGTTGTTTTTTTAGCTGAGAAGCGAGCTGAGAAGCGTGCACCTTGATGGTTGCCCTCTCACATCGTTCGTGTTTCTGATGGTCATTTTACTGTAAAACAAACTATCTTTGTCAGTTTGTTTCTACTACCTGGTTTATGTATCTGTGCGGAAGCCACTGGACAGATTTTGTACCAAATTGAGTTCGCATAATCCTGATTTTTGAGACTTCTTTTCTCGCTAACTGTGTACTTCGTATCAGACCATGTACATGTACATGTACATACATGTTCATGCCTTACAACACTTTGTTCACCACCAGACCGAGGACCATTAGCCAGGACAATAACCTGTTATCGACAATGGAGCTGGTCAAGCTTGCCTCTTTTGTGCTGGTTGTTCTATTGTGTAAAGGAACATGCCTGACTCCTCACCAAGTTGTTTACAAACTTGCTAATACAATGAAACCTCTTCACCATGTAAGGAGGTACTCTGGAGCTCACATCAGTTATTATGCAAATTCTGATGCTACGTATCAACTCTTGTTGCTGCAATCTGGAGATGTCAGCCCCAATCCCGGTCCATCAATTTCTGACTCTGATACCCCGATACCTACCTGTAATAACACTATTCGGAGTCAACGCATAACTTATAATGGTGCCTTTTATGTAAGTTGCAAATGAAACCACGTTATACATCTAAGTGCAACAGACTACCTGCCCATATTTTGGATACAATTAAAGCCCTGAGTATTTTACGCCGAAGAAAGACTCATCGTGGAAGCAAAGGTTCAAGGCGACGACAGGTGAAGTTTGCACACCAAGAATCAGATTACTCTCCTGTGACTGTATCTTTTGCTGAAGATAAGCTAAGGTCAGAGAAAAATCAGGACTATCTGTGTTTTTGCATGTTGAATGCTCGATCACTCCGCAACAAATCAACGGAATTCCATGATTTTGTCTTGGATAATGGTTTTGACATAGTTTCCATCTGTGAGACTTGGCTGACCCCATCCGATGATGCGGTGATTGCTGATCTGGTTCCCAGTGGCTTTACCTTCAAGCATCAGCCGAGAGCATCAAGGCGAGGTGGCGGAGTCGGTTTTCTTTTTCGCGACGAGCTAAAGATGGATATCAAGCCGTCGGAGGGTCATCAGAGTTTGGAGATGATGTCAGCTACCATAACATCCAACAGCGTCAGCATGGACATTGTTGTTATATATAGACCCCCTGGATCACAGTCTGCCTTCACTGACTTTCTTGATGAGTTCTCTCTAATGCTTGATGAACGTATCTCCAGACCTTCACCCCTTGTGCTAACCGGCGATCTCAATATCCACTTAGACAATCCGTCTGCATCTAACACCAAACGGTTCAATGATTTGCTTGATGGCCACTGCCTCTCGCAGAGGGTAAGGTCCCCTACTCATGAGAAGGGTCACATTCTCGACATCTTTATAACACACACATTTGAAGATCGGATTTACTCCGACCTTCAGATCTTGCCAGGTATTTCTGATCACTGCGCGGTCACCTGCCATATGCACCAACACAAACCCCGTCAGGCTAGTGGAAAGATTGTCAAGCGAAACATCAAGGCAATCGACAGGACTAAGTTCGCACGAGATGTACTGCAGAGTAGTATCCTGCCGGCAGTTTCAGACAGTTTAGAAACTGCCGTCAGTCGTTATAACCGCGCCTTGAAAAAACTTCTTGACACCCATGCACCTGCTAAAACTCGACATGCCAAGAAGCGTCCAGATTGCCCGTGGTACAGTCAAGAGATAACTGTAGAAAAACAGAAACGAAGGCGGCTGGAACGCAAGTGGCGTTCTAGCAATAGATTGGAAATTGATAAGCAAATATACTGCAACCAGCGACAACGTGTCAACTCCTTTGTTCGCAAAGCTAAACGGACTTACTACATAATGTTGCTGAGGATTGTGGGAATAATTCAAAGCGTTTATTCTCTGTCGCCAACATGCTTTTGAATCGTAAGCGGGTATCACCCCTTCCTTCTCATGTCAGCAGTGAGTCGATTGCTCAGCTTTTTAGCCAGTTCTTTGTTTCAAAGATAAACAAATTTGCAGCTCACTTAATCCTGATGTGACTCGGCTACTGTCTCCCTATGATTCAGCAGCCTTGAATTATTCCGAGCCTACTTCCCCAGGTGAAATTGAGTTGCTGATTCGCAAGACTCCCGCCAAGTCATGCAATTTGGACCCCATTCCCGCAAGGCTTGTCAAGGATAATGCTCCCATTTTTGCACCAATTATAGCCGAGATTGTGAACTTGAGTATTCAACGGGCGGAAGTTCCATCTGCTCTGAAACTGGCATATATCCATCCACTGTTGAAGAAGGCATCTCTTGATCCGGACATGCTGCAAAACTACCGGCCCATATCGAACTTGCCCTACCTCTCTAAGGTTTTGGAACGTTTTGTCTTCTCTAGACTCTCGGAGTATCTTCGTGATAGTGACCTTTTAGACAACCGGCAGTCCGCGCTTACCGTCCACATCATAGTGTTGAGACTCTGTTATCATGGAGGAAGGAAAACAGAAAGACGTATTTGCAATACAAACCGTATAACGCGTATTATGCACGAGAGACAAACGTAAACACCACCGCAGTTGCTTTTTTAATCAATAGAGGGCGCCATACAAATTTCCTTCGCCGGATTACACTATATAGATGCTTTCAATCACCCTACTGTAATTTAGGTCTATATACTATAATTGGTGTATTCATTGATGGGTTTGGGTCAAGGAATTATAATGGAATGGTTTGCTACGGTTTAGTCAGGACATACATTCTTTTAAGAGCTCGGAGACTCTGTGTGGCACTTCATATGTGTTGGGGACTGCTTGCAATGATTGCGTGGGTCAGTCGTTCATACTTCAAACAGAGCGGCAAACCATGGGGAAAGAAATACACGGAGTCTAACCGTCAGGTAAACCTATTCCATTTTGCAATAAAACTCAAATAAGTTCAATATTTGTTCATGTGTATTCACTCATTTATTTATCTGTATAAACTCTGCCCATATTTATTGAAGATTTTCTTAATCATCATTTCTATGTTTTTCATGGGCGAACATTATGACAGGTAGTAAATTACATGACACTGTTGCTCCTTAATTTTTACTTGTTTTATCGGACCGGGAAATACAAAGTGAGCCACGTAACGGGGTTTTAAAGGTAAGCGTGCTAAAAGTTCACGTAAAAATTGAAACATAAAACATAAAATTTAAATAATCAAAGTAGATTACGGAAAAGCGAAAACTAAAAGTAAAATGTTTAAACAAATGTACAAATTAAAAGTAAATTTGTAAAATATACGCTGATGTGATTAGCGTTCAGCATAAAGAAGTAAAATTATAAAAGTTAAATGTTTTATCACATAACTCCTTATCCCGTTGGCGTAAGCGTTTTGTTCAAGCGGCAAAAGATACATGAATTCTTTAGCAGAGTTAGTGAATTTCAAGTTTCTTGGCAATAGGAGTTTACCGTCATTTTCCATTTACTGATCATGTTTTCTTTCTGAATGTGTGTGTATAGTGAGAAAGAAAATATCATCTCAAGGCGCGTTGCGTTTATCTTCCGACCGTAACTCCGCTATTCCTGGAAAATTTTCTTTCAACCATCCTAGAAGGCACATGAAATCCTCTTTCTTGTCATGTAATATCCGACGCTTTTGGTCAAAAATGTTCCCGTCTTTTTGCGGAAAATGTAAGAAACACTCGTTCTGATGCCTCTGTAAGGTCTGTTCGCTGTGTGCACAATTCAACCGGTATGGCCGTCCTCGCTTGAATAATTTACACCTACAAGGCTGCGTTGGCCCTGCGTAACCTATTTTATACAGGTTTTTTAGCTCGACAATTTGTACATTAGCCTTTTAGAGGTATGGCGGACACAATAGGAGGGCGCTATTTGATTTAGGTATAAAACATTTTGAAACCACACATTCCAGTGAAAGTCAGAATCAGATATTGTTTTGAGTTAAAGTACAATCCATAGTACAATCCATAGATCATGCCTAATCTTCAACTTTGAAATTTCCTGTGGTTTAACAAAAGGTATACCCAAATCAAATAGCGCCCTCTCCTATTGTGTCCGCCATACCTCTAAAAGACTAATGGTAGAGTTCATTTGAAACCTTTCGTTTTTACCAGTTGTGCATCGGGGCTGTTTAGGTAATTCCCCGCCCCCTTTTTGTGCACGTTGTATATGGATTGTGGAGGGGGTGTGTGGAGGGATTTGTGGAGGGAAGTGGAAGGGCACAGTAAACAATAGATAAGAGGGTTATACAGGATGTACTGTGTAGGGATTATGTAAGAGGTTGGTCGCAATTATTATAATATGGTGGGAGGTCAGTACAATAGGCACGTAATTAGGTGGTATTGATGGGCATGAGGACTATAGATGCTTTTAATCACCCTACTGTATTTTATAAGGTCTACATAGTATAGCTGGTCTGTATAGTGTAAATGATTACATAGTTCATCGGTGGGTTTGGGTCAAGGAATTATAATGGAAATGTTTGCTACGGTTTAGTCAGGACATACATTCTATTATGAGCTCGGAGACTCTGCGTGGCACTTCATATGTGTTGGGGACTGCTTGTAATGAATGCTTGGGTATGTTGTTCATACTTCAGACAGAGCGGCACACCATGGGGAAAGGAATACACGGAGTCTAACCGTCAGGTAAACCTATTCCATTTTACAATAAAACTCAAATATATTCAATATTTGTTCATGTGTATTCACTCATATATTTATCGGTACAAACTCTGCCCATTTATTAAAGATTTCCTTAATCGTCATTTCTATGTTTTTTCTTCTTTAACATAGACGAACATTATGACAAGTAGTAAATAATATGACACTGTTGCTCCTAAATTTAATTGTTTTATCGGACCAGGAAGTATAAAGTGAGCCATGTAACGGGTTTTAAAGGTAAGCGTGCTAAAAGTTCACGTAAAAATTAAAACAAAGCTTTGGACGGAGATATAACCTACGCAGGCATGCAGAAGATGTACATGCTGCAGAGGAATCTACAGTGAATCAAGTTGACGATGATCCTGAAATTGAAGCTATTCAATCTGAATATGGTGACGTGGATCATTCTGAAACCTATTTTAAAAGGCGTAGAGTTGAAGATTAAGAAATAGAAAACTGTGAAACTGAATCTACGCAAGATGAAGAGGAAGATTTCGAGGAAAATGATTTGGAATACAAAACGGAGGTAGAAGATGACGAATTATCGGATGAAGATGAGTCTGGTTCTGAATTGGAAGACAATGTCACCTATCTAGACTGGTTAGAAGAGACCAAAGAAGCCACTGAAGAGATGTGGAGTGAACAATACGAAAAGTACGTCAACTGTGGTGTGGGTAAAGATCAAGCCAGGGAAAAAGCCAATCGAAAGACTCTTTGGGGAGTTAAACGAATCTTCTTCAACAAATACAAGGATTTTCTGTCAAATTACCTACATCTAAAGGATAGTGATACTCATCAAGATATTGTGGAAGATCTCGAAGAAAAAGTAGATAAGGGTCTAGAAGTAAACAAAGCCCTGAATAGAGTTATGCCTAAACACGAGGCCAAATTTGATGGACTGTTCCAACAAGATGAAAAGGAACTTGAATAGCGAGGAAGACAGTTATGATTAATGACCAATAGTTTCAGAAAGACTGTTGTATTTTTATAATTTTACTTCTTTATGCTGAACGCTAATCACATCAGCGTATATTTTACAAATTTACTTTTAAATTAGTACATTTGTTTAAAAAATTTACTTTTAGTTTTCGCTTTTCCGTAATCTACTTTGATTATTTCAATTTTATGTTTTATGTTTCAATTTTTACATAAACTTTTAGCACGCTTACCTTTAAAACCCCGTTACGTGGCTCACTTCGTACTTCCCGGTCCGATAAAACAAGTAAATTTAGGAGCAACAGTGTCATGTAATTTACTACCTGTCATAATGTTCGCCCATTAAAAACATAGAAATGATGATTAAGGAAATCTTCAATAAATATGGGCAGAGTTTGTACAGATAAATAACTGAGTGAATACACATGAACAAATATTGAATTTATTTGAGTTTTATTGCAAAATGGAATAGGTTTACCCGACAGTTAGACTCCGTGTATTCCTTTCCCCGTGTGTGCCGCTCTGTCTGAAGTATGAACGACTGACCTACGCAATCATTGCAAGCAGTCCCCAACACATATGAAGTGCCACACAGAGTCTCCGAGCTCTTAAAAGAATGTATGTCCTGACTAAACCATAGCAAACCATTACCATTATAATTCCTTGACCCAAACCCATCAATGAATACACCAATTATAGTATAATAGACCTAAATTGCAGTAGGGTGATTGAAAGCATCTATAGGCATAGTCCTCATGACCATAAATACCACGTAATTACGTGCCTTTTGTGCTGACCAACAGGGGTTGGTCATCACTTCAACTTGCCTAACCATTCCATTTCTGATATGATTCTACAGGGCATAGAATCACTTGGCCACCGCAAAGACTCAGTTCGCCTTAGCAGAGAGAAAGTTTAGATGAAATGTCTTCGGACTATTCAACCACATGGTCTCAACATCCAGGAAGGGACTGATTAACTCTTAATTTTCCCCCATTGTCATTTGTTTACAGATTATCCTCCTGGCAAACCCTCTTGGGTTCTCTTGCCCACTTGGCCACATGGGGTTGTCTTTCCATTTCCTGTTTATCCTTGCCACTTCTCTTTGTTCCTTCTCTTGCCCTATCACCACCTTTAATTCAACCCCCCCCCCCCCCCTAACCACGGTCCTTTTGTCCCCTTTCCCCAGCTTCATCCTTTATCTTAATCCCTCCCCTCCTTCATCCTTACCCTAACCAAACTTCTTTGTTCCTTTCTTCCTTGCTGTCCTTTCCCCTCCCTTTGATGTTTACCCACTGCCACGCTCCTTTGCATCCCTCTTTTGTGTTTCTTCACCCACCCCTCATGCATGTGTGTTCTCTACATGCTTGTTTCTTGTACTCTGTCATTTGCCTTTGAGAAAGAATTTGCTTAAGTTCGAAACGTCAGGCCAGGTAATGTTTTGATTTGTATATTTCAGGTCCATTCAGTCAGTCAGCAGTTTGCAGCAGTTCTATTTATTTTCAGTTAATTTTGCTGATTAATGGAGCGATCAAGTTGTTATTCTGAAAGTATATAGGTACAGTTGCAAAATATGAAACCGATGTGTGGAATATGTTTCTCTGCATTGCCAGTCAACTCAATACAACTCCATTGATTTGATTCAAAAAGTTTCAACGAATGATCATTAGTTCCCAACAGATATTAATTATGTAGAGATTGCCCTTGAAGATAGCGAGTCCTTCCTTCTATTACCGTCACAAACAACGTTACGTAAGACCTGCTAGATCGTATGATAAGCTATCATACACACAACTTGTATTGACACATTGTCCTGTTTTTGATCATGTCCAGACACGTTTCCCATTTGGGGGCTAAATCCGTAAACATGACGTCACGCGTCCATGACGTATCGTCGCTCTCAGCCAATCAGATTACGAGATAAAATTATTATGCAATCAAAGATTGGATTTTCTTTGTCCCTATGAAATTGGCCGATCACAAACAAGATGAGTTTTGAGCCGACTATAAATGCAAGCTACTACTGTCCTGACTGATCAACTACAGATCGCCTTGTGAGATGATCGTCTGAATTCTTGCTGAAGAAGTATCCCGTGTCTACACTTTATCCTTGATTATTCTTAGTTGAACATCTGTCAAAGGTAAGTTTGACCATGAATTTCCCACGGTAGTCCAAAATTATTCTTACAGTTATGACGCACAATGAAAAAGAAACCATACAGCATATAGAAACGAAATCTGATTATCCTAAATAAAATCCTTGTAATATCAACTGTTTAGTAATTCGGTTCATTTTGTGAAACCTTTTGCTTGTTTTATTGCAAGAATTAGAAACGACGTGTATTTCAGTTCTCTGTTTCTGTTTGTAGTATTTGCTCGTCCACATTAAGAAAAACAAATTCTTTGTTTCTGTCCTTGTATGATTTGCTTGTGCACATTATAAAAAGAACGTAGCTATTCCCGTTTGTTTTTCAAAAACGAATGAATATCCTTGCCGTTTAGCCAGGGATCACACCCAATTTTTACGATACAACCTGGGAATGATCCGTGGCTTTACGGCATTCTGGGTTTATGACTTCTGACTAGCGCCCACCCGAACAAAGATACTGACAATTGGGGAGACCGCCAACATAGGGCAAGATAGCTCAGTTGGTAGAGTGCCGGTACGGTAACCCGGAGGTCGCAGGTTCGAATCCCGCTGCTGCCAGTTTCTATGTTCACTTCGAAAATGTATTAAAATTTACCTAGTCAGTTTCCCTTGTGGATTGTTTGACAAAATATAAGGTAAAAAGTCGTATCCTCATTGAGTGATCCCCACAATGTCGCTTCGCAGGTTGTATCAAAAAAATTGGGTGTGATCCCTGGCTATATACGGCATTCTGGGTTTATGACTTCTGACTAGCGCCCACCCGAACAAAGATACTGACAATTTGGGAGACCGCCAACATGGGGCAAGATAGCTCAGTTGGTAGAGCGCCGGTACGGTAACCCAGAGGTCGCAGGTTCGAATCCCGCTGCTGCAAGTTTCTTTATTCACTTTGAAAAGGTAATAATTTTGTGACTTTACGCAATAAGCTCCCAGCACAGAGTTATTGTGAGACAGAGCTCTGAATAGAAAACCATTTTACAGGACATCAAACTCGTATGACCCAACCGTTAAATTTTAAATCATTCAACCTTAACGTTGTTGCTACGCAAGGCGTTGTCTTGCTTTTCCATGTGTAAACTTAACAAAAACCTCTTAGAGATTTATGGACTTGGTTGACTGTATGTTATTTTGCAAACCTAACTAACCACAATTGTTTTCTTTTCTTTTTTATACAGATATTGCAACGATGTTTACCTGCGACATGTGCAACAAATCATTCTTCAAGCTTGGTAATTTCAATCGTCATGTAGCCCGTCACGAGGATGCACCAGTGCGACGTGTGCGGCAAGGTGTTTGCACTTCGGTATACCTTCATCAGACACGTGCGTAGTGAGCATGGTGATATGCAAGTGGGCTGCGGGGAGAGTGAAGACGGAGAACCTGAACCTAAACGACCCAAAATCACCGATGCTAAGAATGTACAGGATATCCGAGATCTCTACAGCGTCAATCGAGTAAAAGAAGTTCATATGAACTCCAACACCACAGGGTTGGAGTACAGCGTCACATTCAAGGACAACCTTGATATTTATAATCATGCAGCAGTCCTTGACACGCTTCATCGTGTTTTCGACAGTATTTTTGAGACGTTGACAAATGGCGCTGGTCCGAAAGATCCGCGTACGTGTGGTGGTGATGAGTCCAGAACTCGACTACCCGATCCAGTTACCGTTCATCACTAAAGAGAAGTTGGCGGCGGAACGATTGTTAGCCCGGATTGAGCAGGTGATTCAGAGCAACGAACAATTTTCCTTAGACAGCAGTCTCCAGATTAACATTACCCACGTGGCCATGCCTTTGGGTGGTAAAATCCGCAAGAAACGCTACGTCAACTTCGACCGGTTTCTAAAGGAGAAGAGGTGTATCCTTCAGATTATCAACAAAGATGACCTATGTTGTTCGAGGGCTATTGTTACCGCCAAAGCCAAAATCGATCAGCATGAACGATTGGACTCCATCAGAAGAGGGTATTCGCTACAACAAATGTTAGCTGAAGATCCCCACCGGCAAGCTGGAGTGCCTCTGAATAAATGCGGAGTGGATGAAATCAAATTGTTCCAACGCGTTCTCCCTGGCTATCAGATCCTGGTCACACCAAAAGAACATTTCAATGCCATCATCTTCAGAGGGCCACCAGCCGATAAACAAATTTATCTGTACTACCACCACGGTCATTACGATGTCATCACCAAGATGCCAGCTTTCCTCAATCGGAGGTACTTTTGTGTATCGTGTCTAAAAGGCTATAACACCAAAATAGAACACCGCTGCGAAAATGTTTGCAAGCTCTGTTTCCAAACTAACTGCGCTGAGGAAGAGTGGGTGTATGCCGCGACTGCAATCGGAACTTCAGAAGCAAAACATGCTTCGAGAATCATCTGAAACAAAATGGCGCTGGCACTGGCACCTCCGTATGTAAAACCCACTATAGGTGTCAGGATTGCAGCCAGTTCGTCAGTCGGAAACGTCACAGTGGGAAGATGCACGTATGCGGGGAGAAATACTGCTCCGTGTGGAAAGAGTAGGTGCCCAAAGAACACTTGTGCTACATGCAGCCGGCAATTGAAATCGGCACTCCTACTGAAGATAGTAAGGTCGAAGACGCTCCGGTAAATAATCAAGAGGCGGCTGAGGAGAGAGAGGAGGAAAAAGACAAGATCGGGTCTTATATTTTCTTCGACTTTGAGTGTATGCAGGAGACGGGCATACACCAGCCAAATTTGTGCATCGCACACAAAGTATGCATCCAGTGTTTAGACCGGGAGGACGTCACGACTTGCCAACGATGTGGTGATCGGGAGCGTGTGTTTCAAGGTCCCAATACGTGGATATCCTTCGGCGATGCTGTCTCCGTTTCAGGAATCTGTTTATGGAAATGACGGCAGACGAAAACACACCCGGCATCGACCCATTCCAACACTGCATTACCATCGCTTCTGCGTGTAACTTGGTGTACCGATCCCGATATCTTGAACCTGACAAGCACCATCGGCATTATCCACCCTCAGTGATACCGGTCAAACCACAGGCAGTCTGTCAAAGCTTTGCAGTGGCTGAAATGGATGTCCCATCAAACGGGTCAGTACATACGGCACGCAGCTAACAACGGTGAGGTACACGTAGGCAAATACAAAGTGGACGGCTACTACGAAGCAGATGGAGTCAAGATCGTCATGGAGTTCCATGGCTGTATTCACAATGGGCATACTTGTCTAGCCCGTACCACAATACACCCCTTCAACAATTTTACCATGGAAGAACTATACCAAAAAACCTTTGAGAAACGGCAGTTCATCATCGAACAAGGCTTTCGCTACATCGAACAGTGGGAATGCGACTTTGATGTTCAGCTAAAGAAGGATGACTCCATGAGAGAATACATTGAGGCCTTGGAAGTTCCCACCCCTCTCGTCCCGGAGAGAAAATCAAATACGTGGATTTTACCAGCTTGTACCCGTACATTAACAAGTACGGTAAATATCCAGTAGGGCATCCCACCATTATTACCGAGAATTTTTGTGCCATAAGTGAGTATGAGGGTCTGGTCAAGTGCAAGGTGCTTCCTCCAAGAGGGTTGTATCACCCAGTTATCCCCTACAAGGCAGCCGGACGACTGATATTTCCTCTGTACGCCAAGTGCTGCGAAACACAACAGCAATCTCCCTGTCTCCATAGCGACACAGAGCGGGCCTTGATGGGTACCTGGGTCACGCCGGAACTTCAGAAAACGCTTCAGATGGGCTACAGGCTGCTTACAATCCATGAGGTGTGGCATTTTGACCGGGTTGCTCAATACGATCCCGACACCAAAGAAGGAGGGCTATTTGCTTCCTACGTCAACGCGTTCTTAAAAATGAAGCAAGAAGCCAGTGATTGGCCGCAGTGGTGCCAGACAACGCAGCAGAAACACGACTACATCTAGAAGTACATGTACACTGTAAAAAGGCGTTTAGCTTTTAAACACTTTTCTTGTATCCACTTTTTTTACACGTTTAGCACACGACATATTTAGAGTTAACGTTTAGCTTTTTGACGCAACACGTTTAGCATTTAAACACTTAGGTGTTTAAATGCTAAACGTGTTGTGTCAAAAAGCTAAACGTTATATCTAAACATGTCGTGGGCTAAACGTGTCAAAAAAGTGGGTACAAGAAAAGTGTTTAAAAGCTAAACGCCTTTTTTACAGTGTACTTCGACAGGGAAGGTGTCAAGCTGGAGTGGGATAACATCCATAAGAACCCCGGTCTCAGGGCACTGGCTTAACTCATGCTAAACAGGTAATTGGATTTTATTTCTTTTCGCTAAAAATCTAACATGTTTAGATTGTTTTATTCCCCTTTGTACATATATTAGTAAGTGCATTATTTGCATATACTACAGCGTTTGTTTCTAATTGTTCAACACATGTTTTGAATTATTACTAATAAACTGTTCTTTTATCCATTTATCTTAGCTTTTGGGGCAAGTTTGGTCAGCAGCCCAACAAGGCTAAAAATCCCATATTACCGACCCTGCTGAGTACTTTGAGATGGTGACAAGCGATGAAATTGAAGTGAACAGCGCTAACTTCGTCTCGGAGGAGATGGTGGAGGTTCAGTGGCAAAATACCGAGGACTTTATCGAGCCTTCTGGACGGACCAACGTCATCATCGCAGCGTACACCACGGCACAAGCAAGACTCAAACTTTACGAACTATTAGAGAAGTTATACAGTAGAGTCCTGTATTACGACACAGACAGCGTGATATACGTGAGCCGCGAGGGTGAATGGGAACCCAATATCGGCGATTACTTGGGTGAACTCACCAACGAAATTGATTCAGACAACCATATCACATCATTTGTCTCCGGAGGGCCTAAAAATTATGCCTACAAGTTGGCAAAACCCGATTCGAACGGAACCACGACGTTTTGTAAAGTTCGAGGTATCACGCTGAATTACCGAAATCAATCGATCGTGAATTTCGACACAATGTTTCAAATGGTTCACAAGTTCAGTCCCTCTAAAGTGCAAGTCGTTGATCCCCACAAAATAACCAGAAATAAGAAAACGATGAACATCGAAAGCAAGGAAGAACAAAAATATTATCAACTGGTGTACACGAAAAGAGTACAAGTTGATCACTTTGACACACTTCCTTACGGCTACTAAGATCACGCTGTCTGTGTCGTAATTCCAATTTTTAGACCAGTAGCCTATAACTCCATTTAAATTCTTTTTTAACATTGTAAGTTTTCATTTCTGCATTGTACACTTTGTTTTATTTCTACTGCAGGGATTTTTAGAAATCAAACAAACACTTATCAATTTTGCGCTTTGATTAACTCCGTGACAGAAAAACAAATTGATCGAGTTAGCTAAAATGAAAAAGCGCGAGTCCACATTTTTGTTTAATTATACAGAATCTTTGGTGTGTAAATAGTACGAACTTGGTCTTAGCGAGTTTGCTCAATTGAAATGCTTGACTTTTTGAAAAATTTACTACGCATGTAAATGCTGGCATCAATTATAATTTTGATTGACGGTATACATATTGTATAATACATATTAACCATTTCCATTTGCCGTTGTGTTGCAATTATTATGTTAAAAGACGACAGTATACGTACATCACTTTTGTTTTGGTGGTTGTTTTTTTTTGCGACCAAACTGAAATTTTCATCTAGACTCATCTGTTCATAAATATTCGGCAGTCGTATGAAACACATTCTGTAGGCGCTTTTATCGACCTGTAGGTTTAAAGATTCAGTATATATACTGCACAGCCGTAGTAAAAATTATATATACTCAATGTCCAAGGGACGACTCTTTTTTTTGTCCTACTGATGATTGCAACACAGTGCGCAACGATATTGCTGTTTTGATGTGACGCTTACCACTAAAACTAAGTTTTGCAACTATAAAACTGCATTTAAAGCAGAACATTGTTTTAAAAAATATTCCTATTTTAATGATCTGCTAAGTTAAAGAATGATTGCCAACACGTTATACTCTTAGCAAGCTTTCCATGCATGGTATAAATTAATGTGTTCTTATTTGTTATTTTACCAGTTTGATTGAAGTAATGTTATGTAATTTTATTAACCGAAGTGAGAATGAAATTAAAGTGATCGAAAGTTGAAAAATTTTCTTAGTTTTTTCTTTGAGTTCTTGTATTTGTATATTGGGCCTTATGTAGGATGACAAAAACTAAATCAAGTGTATGAATAGTGTATAGTATACCCTACTATAAGAAATAATAGTAACGATAACAAAAACAAAAAACTTGAACAATTTACAATACCAAAAGATATACAATAACAACTGCACATATATAAGAAAAGTATAAAATGAGTAACCAAAAGCAAAACAAAACAACACTTTTCCATTTTATACATTTGTGTGAAACATTTTGTTACTTTGAACATTTTACTTTGCATACCCTATTCAAATATTTATTTTTAGTTTGATTTTTGTTTGACATTATTTAGTCGTTTGCTTTTACATATCGTTTCATATTCTGTTCACGGTATGTTTACTTTGAACTCTTATTTTTACGTTATATTCGTAACACAAGACTGTTATAGTTTTACTTCGTTAAGCTGAACGATCACATTAGCGTATATTTTACAAACTTACTTTTAATTTGTATTTCTTTTTCTATTTTACTTTTAGTTTTCGCTTTTTGGCAATTTACTTTGATTAGTTAAAGAAACTAATAATTATGATACTCTGAACCAGTGAATGTTTCCCAAACGTCATGTAAATGTACTACCTGTACACAATGTTCGTCCATTTTAAAGAAGAAAAATATAGAAATGACGATGAAGGGAATCCTCAATATGGGAAAAGTTTGTAAACAAAATATATATTAAATAAATATATATGTTTGAACAAACGTTGAATTTAGTTGAGTTTTATTGCAAAATGGAATATGTTTACATGACGGTTATCGTAATAGACTCCGTGTATCCCTGCTTGTTTGCTTGTGGACAGTCACCATGGCCACAGTTTAGCATTTGTGTTTGTGAGTTTGTATATGCCGGCAATCGTGGACCTAGGACAAAAGAATTCGGGCGTAGACAAAGGGGTCCACGTTTGACCTAACGTCCACGATTGAAAATCGTGTACAAAACCAATGGGAGGCCTTCCGAAAAAGTTATATAGTATAAACAAAAGAGGAACAATGGGAGATCCACGATTGCACCCGTTTACATGACTGTGTGTGTGTGAGTTTGTATATGCCGGCAATCGTGGACCTAGGACAAAAGAATTCGGGCGTAGACAAGGGGTCCACGTTTGACCGAACGTCCACGATTGAAAATCGTGTACAAAACCAATGGGAGGTCTTCCGAAAAAGTTAGAGTATAAACAAAAGAGGAACAATGGGAGGTCCACGATTGCACCCGTTTACATGTGTGTGCGTGTGTGTGTGTGTGTGTTTTGTTGTACATGTCGAGCGGGATAATGACTTGCCTAGCTGCCTATTATTGCCTAGCTGCCTATTAGGGATCACGTAAGCTCATCAGCTATCTTGTTAGTACGGCATGAGGTAACCGTGGCTCTGTAGCTTAATAATCCTTGGACGAAACCAAAGTACAGTTACAGTTTTTGTAATAATAAGCTCTTTTTCAACTTGCGGCGATGTTCGGGCCACACATATGAAGGTTTTGTGGTGAAAGATAATCGATGTGACCCAACACCATCTTTAACGGAGGCTTTTATGGGGATTCAACTTTAAAACCGGTTGATCGAACAACAACGGCTACGGTAACACAATACGGCCATACATTTTCGTGTAAACAGTGAGCTCTACGTATACCACCACCGCACACGCTTCGTCATGTTTTTGGGTACAATTTTACTTGCTTGGTTCTGCATGGCGACAATGTGGCAGGATATCCTTTGTGCAACTGGGGTTGCACCCGATAAGATATGAGGATTATCGGTGCGACCATTATTCTGGCCCTGGCCATGGTAGGACGTATGGATTTATATAGCTCTCTTGAATTTACCGTGAACATCTCCGACAGTATCGGTCTATACCGTTCGATTATGCTGCTCACTGGTGAGTGTTCCTTTACCACAACTTTTAATACTGAACGTATGTCTTCATATTTTCAGCCACCACAAACATTATGACCGGTACAAACTAGTACATGTCTGTACACGTAAAACCCGTCCGTGCGATTGCACAATATACACTACGAAGGTTAGTCATAATACAGCGGGTTGTTCCATTGTACATGCGGCCGTTCCCATTGCTCGTTGACGTTCGATTTCAGGGTTGATTCTTTATTTAGACGCTAAAAGTCATTTCTAAAAATTTCAAATAAACTTAAAACTGATAACTTTATTACCATTACTTAGTGTTATCTCTATTGTTATCTATACTTTGACTTATTTTTACGAGTCAACACCCCTCTTACCCGAATGGGTCGGTCCATCTGGCTCCTGAAACTGTGCTCATCACGCCCCTCCGTAATCCCCATAGGACGTGCACACAAGGGGGCGGGGCATACCGACTATACAGACCCTATGCACTACTCACAAGTGAAGCTAAAAGACGATTGAATACTCGGATATTGAAATGGAATTATTATTTTTGATTTTCGGATGACGATTTGCGTGACCATTCAGTTTCAATTTAAATTGAATGAGCCAGGCGTTAAAATGAACGAAAACATGGTGAAATTTGCCGGGAAAACCTATATCACATGAATATTCGGTTGGTAAATCTGTTTTTGCCAACGAAGACTTTTCATGCTAAGCAAATTATTGTGCTTTACAAATTGGCTCCTGGTCCGCTAATGGTAAAAAGCGTACTATGATTTGTTAATGATTGACAGAACAGCTGTTGTGACTGCGCGCAGAACTGTAAACTATACTTTCATTTTGTACATATGGTGGCGGCATATCGTCCATATGGCGGCATATCACCAACTTGTTTTCATGCATACATGTATTACCATGTGTTACAAAAAATACAAACGTGATTCGAATGCTTGTTTTAATTGGAAGTGAAAAGGTGCTTTTTCAGTTCTTAGAAAATCCTTAGTTTACAGTTGATCAAACAAATATTAATTATTTGCAAAATAAACCACGCAATTGAAAAAAAAAATCATAAAAAAGAGATAAAGTCCTTTGATCCTTTTCGGAAAGTCCATCAGGGTAGCGGCCTTCCATCAAATACCAAATAGTACAATCGCTTTTCTTCTTGCAGGGAGCGAGTCTCTCTACCATGATAACCGCCAACCCCATGCCGAAGCTAAGACAAGGCAACAGGCCTACCCGCGTATGATACGTACGTACGATCGGCCCTACACTATAGTATGCCGCGCGTAATCTAAAGGGCGCCAGAACAACCTATAAGAACTCGGCACACTACTATGAGTTTGTGAAAATGTACGCTCCTGCGTAACTTCGTTTTGAAGCGAATTTGTTTCCGTCGGAAAAGTTAGCACACCGGATAAGTGTGACCGTTACATAGACCGCTTAATAGAAGCTTAATAGACCGGCTTCGTCTCCAGCTATTCCCCAGATGCATTACTAATTAATCTGAAGCCTTGAACAAATAACAGGTTCTGCCTCTGGGTTTCTATATATATATATATATCTATATATATATCTATAATCTGTACATAAAGCTATGCGGCGAGGCTGATTTGCCTTGGATGACATCACATTTTGGATCCTGAATGTGGACATTTTCATTTGTATAAAACCAACATGTTGACATTTCTTCATAGAACTGTTAGGCCAAAAACAAAATAGTTGGTCTCTGGTCAGACAAAAGTTTCGGAATTGATGCGGCGATGCGGTTTTTTGTGTTATATTTTTTTGGCCCTTTCTTTTTTAAAGCTTGGATTATACAAACAAGGTGGGTACTATTTGGGTTTTTTGTGTCCTCATATGCCTTGGTGTCCTCCTCCATCATTTGCCTTGGTGCCCTCCATCATTTGCCTTGGTGCCCTCCCCATTCATTGGTGCCCCTCATTTGCCAAGATGCTCTTCCCATGCCTTGGTGTCCTCCATGTGCCTTGGTGCCCTCTACATCTGCTTGGTGCCCCTCGTTCGCCTACATGTAGGTGCCCTCCTCGTTTGCCTAAATGCTTTCCTTCACATTTCCCATACAGCCAAGGCAACTTTTATGACTTGGACTTTACCTCGAAAATGTTTTAAAAACAAGCCCTGCCACACATTCAGAACATTACAGAACCTGTTTTGTTAAACGGACATAAATGAAAGACTGCCAATGGTCCAAGCCAGCTTTTAGACACTGCTTTATCTTTTTTGTAAATGTGAGTATGCTGCATTATGTTTAGACCATAAAAAGCAATGTGGTTTTAATCGCTAGCTGGGACCAGAGGCATTCTTAAAATGATAAAAACAAGCTTTTAATATTAATTTTAAAATTTATTTACGAGGTTGAGCTGCCCACGAAAATTTGAGGCGGTGCGGCAATAGCTGTTGTAGCTCCTGCGGAAAATTTCGGGGGGAAACGTTGACGCGCATCATCAAAATCGACGCGTGCGCTGACCAGAGACCGAACATATATATTTTTTGGCCTTACAAAGGAGGTTGAAAGTCGTAACGTGGCAAGACTACGTGGCTGTTCTACGTGCATTTAAGTCATAACAATCCAATTATGGACTACACAGTTATATAATTATAATGAAGTGCTTATTCAAGTAAACCAGTCAAGCGTCCTTCGTGCGCGCTCGTTGTTTAATCCGGGTCATAAGATAGATGCACTGTATACAAAATCCCGTAAATTTTACGGTAAAAAGAATAACAGCTGTGCTGCCACCATTTTACCGTAAACATTATGGTCTAAGATAAAAAATAACGTGCACCGTTTTTCTTTTTTAGAAGAACGGACAAAGTAGTACATGTACATTAATTAACTGTGAATTAACACAAATGAATGAAGTGGGAACCAGACTAAACTATACATGTAACGTATTATACATTTGGTAGAGTGTGCTACAACACACTGCAAACTGATTAATGTCGATGTTTATCTTTATATTCAGCCTTATGCATGATGCAGTCTTGGTTTCCCCTATTTGAGTACGAAAAGAGATGTAATGAAATTCTTCACCTGTTTGTAAAAAATCTAAATTTCTAATGTGCAATTGTTTGAATAAAACATATTATGGTCAACAAAGTGTGTTTTATGGACAAAACAATGCAATTTAACATGACTTTTGCGAACGCAAATCTCCTCAGTTCTGATTGGTCGTGCAATTGCTACATAATGATCTCCACTGTTACGGGCTTGCCCGTAATATGTAGCGCGCAGTCAATTACGGTTACTCAGAGTAAATATTTACATGCTTTTCACCGTAAAAAAAATCCCGGGAATTTTCTACAGTGTGTATACGATTAATCCGAGGCGGTCCATCCGTTGTAATTTTGTTTACAGTTTTTATCTGGTAGAACTTGGCGAAAAGGATGTGATATTTTAAGGTCTGATCAAACGAGCCATTATCGGGGGAAAGTGAAGCGTATTTCGTGAAGTCAACAGGCTCATTTTGACTTTGCCGTTATCCCAATGAATCTGAGTCGCGCTCTAATTCGCCGTAATAATTGAACAACCTTTAAGGCTGACGAAAAAGCGATCCCTGTATAATTACCATTGTTATTGTTGATCAAGTTGATGAGTCCGAAAATTATATGACTTATATGACTTATATGTCTTGTATAAATCCGATCTATGTCTTTGCGCTCACTGTGCCTGTGAAAGTAAGTCGAACTAGAAACATAAGCATACGAAAAGTAGCAAATTATATAGCAACGTTACCACAGAAGATCTACCCATACCTGTGCAGCGGTACCGTAACTGATATTACCATCTATGATGGCGGCAACGCATTAGATTTATGTCCTTCATCTGGCTTTCGAAAAACGCTTTGACCATTTATTAAAATACCGACGATCCTACTCTGTTATGTATCAAATGTTCAGACTCTTCGCAGAGAAGTACGCCAATCCCTATGCCAAAAACGACACGGAATTTATACTAGAGCTGGCGAGGATCCAGAAACAGAAATGGAAGCGAAGCTTAAAAGCCAGGGAGTTCAGGTAAGAATACAGAAAAGATGGAATTCGGGGAGGGAGTATACCATTGGCTTCTGGTGAATGCTTGCTCGATGATAGAGTAGAAAGGCAATACGTTGGTAACATAAAGTACACTAATAATGGTGTCTAGAATTTGAATACTAGCCTTCACAATGCAAGTCGTCAAAGAAATAAGTGTTCTCCTCAGCTAAGAGCAGTCAGACGCACCAATCGCTTTACTGGGTGATTTTCACTTGACTGGTGACTTTCAATTTAATTAGCTTTTCCGCAACCTGTGTAATTGTGTACACAATAACAAGTTGTGTAAAAAACGATTACACAACAGGTTGCTAGGTTCATATAGTACACAACCGTTTAATTTTTACACCACCGAAATAGCAGTGTGTGTTCCTTTGCCTTTCCAGCCTATTGTCAATTCTTTTCTCCTTTCATTTAAAATAGGGATGACCTACGAGCTGCCTTGGGGAACAAGGGAAGACTCGAAAATTTTACCCTAACAAAACAAAATACACGACCAGGAGCACAAATGTTTTTTTACCGGAGTGGAACGTCAATGAATATATCTTACAACTTTTGGAAAACCTTGCCCAATGTAAGTATGTAAATACATATCTTTAGTCTCTATGCTTAAAAATTTAACATACTAATTGAAATTGTATACATACGTATTTTTACCTGCAAATTAAATAGATAACAATAAAACATACTTTGAGTAGTATATTTCGAAGCCTGATTCATGATTCGCTATGAGGAGCTGACAATCCTTTGACGTCATTGCGCAGCGACACCCAGTTCATTAGCTTTCCTCCTCAAAACTATCCCCGTGGATAGAATCTTGTCTCACCATGTTGTTTCCAACATACCTCATATGATATTAACCCTGGTTTCAGAAATCAATGTTTCAAAGCATGTAACCCTAAAAGAGCCGCTGTTGTGTGGGGGATACCGCCTCTCCCTCGGGGAAACAGTGAGGGATTTGTATATGAAGTTAAATGTGAAATTGATGATACCTGTAATAATTACCCGTATAAAATGTAATTTCGGTGAACCAAAAGGTTTTGTAGTTATACATAGTGAACCGTGTTCCGTGTTTTCACCCTGTGTCGGAAAACGGAAAACGTTCGGGTCATAATATGCCTAAGGCATAAAGGTTCAGTGGTGCAAAACTGGTGCATGCTGGTCAAATTCAACCATCCGGTTACCTCTACTTTTGTGCTCTGATGAATTTTGGCTGATTTTTGGGCTATTGTTATATATACAAGAAGCCGAGAGCACGTTGAATGCACCCAACGCTACCGCAGTTCTATAACTGTTATAACTGATTACAACAATGCTTCGTCGCCAACACTGCGGTGGCGTAGGGTGCATGAATCACGTTATTTGTGTATACTTTGTTTACACTACCAGCCTCCGCGCCATTTGTCACATTTTACTTACGCCTACGTGTTGTGATGTTGAAAACCATAAATTGATTGTAATTTCTACCCATTTTAGAATTAGGCTTTATACTTCTAAAAATGTAATGCATTTTACAATTGATTTTTCTCTTCACACTGTGTATTACATAGGTTATGTTGTATAAACCGGGACTATATGAAAGCTGCAGTGTGATCGGCTCCAGCGGCATACTGATAGGTTCTCAGTGTGGTCGCCAAATAGACAAATCAGAGTTTGTCTTTAGGTGAGTTTTTGTACCAACCAACACGCATTCGCCCGTTCTTATTCGTATTGAAGACACCAAATTGTTCAACTACAAAAACGCATAAAATCTTGTTCCGTAGCTGTGGGGACATTCACAAGTTGTACGATGGATGTTGCGGGGACCAAATACGCTATGGGGACAGAGAATCAACAACAATTTCCACACAACGCGGTCCCTGCCTGGGCGTGAGCGCGCATACTTACGAGGGTCGGCTGAAAAGTTCGCAGGTTGACTCTGAAGGAGTAATGCCAGATCAATGAAACTTAGGGACCATGGAATAATGTCAATTTGCGTGCGCACGCGTGCTCACGCGTGCGCACGCGTGTCCGCAAGCAATTGCACGCAAAGGCACGGGTCTCCTGCGTTCCATTGCGTGCCATTGCGTGCCAGTGCGTGCCGATGAGTGCTGATGCGTGCCGATGCGTGCCGATGCGTTCCAATGAGCACAGGCAATGCTCAACCGTATCTTTACTTGCGCTGTTTTTCAATCTCGGATTAACGATAACAAAGGAACACAGGCCGGCCGGCCGGCCGGCCAAGACGGACGGATTACCAGACCAGACGGAGAGGGTGTCATAAAAGGACCAGGGTTTCAAAAAGGGCTAGTGTGCCACAATAGTGGACTAATGACTCATCTTTTGGTGGCTTTGGTCAGAATACACTTAACTAAACTGGCGATTCAAAGGCTTTCCTAACGTAATGACGATTCTAGCGGGACTTAGATTTGTAAAGTATTGCAGTCTATGTGGATTTCTTATTTATTTCAAGTTTCCGTGATTTTCATTAAAACATTGGACATAACACTACAAATGTGGAAATCTTGTGAAAGACGGCATAATATATTTCCTCAAATTCGATCTTTTCTGAGAGAAAAATACGTTTTGAAGAAATTACGCGTAGATGTACACCATTATTCAAGTTGACCACGCATAAAAACAGCAGTGCTTCGTCATCACTGGATATAAATCTTTGGAAATTCAAAACACAGCCCACTAGGCCTATTGTACGAAAAATCGAACGAAAAACAGTTTCAGATTTTTCAAGGCGCAGCTATAGGAATACATTCAGAAGATTGTTTGCGTCGGGGGATAGGCCTACATGTTATCAAGTGCTGGAGGACTCGAGTCCGGACTCGGACTCGAGTCCGGACTCGAGTCCCGATTTTCAAGGACTCGGACTCGGATTCGGACTCGGACTCGGACTCGGACTCGGACTCGGACTCGGACTCGGACTCGGACTCGGACAATAAGGACTCGAGTCCGGCCCAAAAAAGCCGATTTTTACATTAGATTTTACCGCAATTTTGTAACGAAGTTGGAGTGTTTAGTTCGCAAATCCCTTAAGTAGCCTGTACACACATGTACTTAATTTAGTAGTACAGTACGCGTCAACCTCGTCCCCATTGTGTTCGAGCAATACGCTTCCAGAACAAGGATGAAAGTAGACCCTGGGGACGAGGTTGAGTACACGTATACGAGCTCAGTACGTGAGGTATGTACGGTTTGCCTGACGAGACGTCGGTCTAACAGCGACGCGCGGAGACTGTACCGGATTAAAGGGGCTGTGTCGTCGCGCCATCTCGCGTTAACGAATCAAATATTGGAGTGCGCCCCCTTGCGCTTCATTTCGGTTATGTGCTATTTTTAACCTCCATCCGTTTGTTATGGCTGTTCTGAGAATTGGCTTTTGGAAACTACACCCCCTGGAACGAGCACGCATGTCCAGCGTCTGCGTACTGAAATACACATACGTGTACACATATACTTATAAACAAGTAGCACACATCGTACGCGTGGCACTCAGTTCTCTAAGAGTAAGATTATTAGAAAAAACGTTCAAATTTCATCTGTCTATTTCATAAAATTTCATTCACATGTACACAAGTGCCATGGAATATTTGTCTGAATGTTGCATAGAATTGGAGGTTGGCGATATAGAAGTAGAACCTTACGCTGGAGAACCTATGACATGTACATGCCGAAACTCTTGCCAGATCAGAGAGGACGACTCGGCACACGGGGTGCTTGTCCATGTAAATGTGCACAGCAAAACTGCAACGCGTCTTGTCGCTGTGGGACAGTTCGCGCTAAATTTTGTACACAAAATCCCACAGGCGGGGTATCCGTAAAGGGGTCTATGTATTATGTGTACATTTATTTGGATGTATCTTGTTCGTATCTTGCTTGTAAACTTAAGTCGATAAAAAGCTTCAGGCTTATTTTGACCCGTCACTTCAATAACAAAATTATCGTGCTACTAAAAGAGGGGTAGTGGCTGTAGACAGCTCTTTAGCAGCGAAAAAAAGAATTATAATCTAGAACTTAGAAGTAATTTTTTTTTTAAACAGTTGATAGATGGAGCGGAAACAACTTCACTTGGTCGCTATTCCAATGGCACTTGTCAACAACTCGCTGTGTGAAACAATATTTCCGCACATGAAGTCTACATGTAATGTATAGTCAACATGTACAGTACATACATTACATGTACAGTACATCCGATCCATGTACTCGGTATGTGAATTGTTCATGTCATAAAAAGTAATAAGCGAATAATTCGTGCAAAACAGGTGAAAATTAGGGTTGTTTGAATATTTGTCGGGGTGTTTATTTCTTTGTTTCTTCGGTAGTCATCTTTATCATAGTGATGTGGGGATCTGTGCGCCAGTGGCGTAAACACGGGGAAGGAGTTCAGGGGCCCGCCGATTTGTATTTCTTTTTTGTTTCGTAAATTTATAAAGGGGAAATTGTCCACAAAGTGATGTTTCAAATTTCAAGCGGTGTTTGGGGCGGGGGTATCCCCCGTTGAGAAAAAGTTCAAGATGCAGTACTTCGTTGACAAATTCAATAATCATCCCCACTTTTCGACACGGATTTACTCGCCACTGGTGAAATCTCATTTCATTGGCATATATTATTTATTGGTAATAACTGTTATTATTGTGTTTATTATTTGATAGTGTTCTAATAACTCTTATGATGTAACTTTCCATAAAGTCCTGCCGTCAAATGTAACACAAGGTCGTGGACTCAATATCGCCATCAGTATAGCTGTTTTACTTTGATTTGCTCATCATTGCACGCACAGCCGATTTTAGTTGAAATATATTTCGATACATAGGCCTACAACTTTATTTTTGTATAGGAAGGGGCTGGTGCATTATTTATTTTACAATTATAAATACAGATTTATTTATTTACTTATTTTCGTTTGGTTCTGTCATGGTACATTTTGGCGTTTGGCCGGCGGGTGGGTGTCACGGACTATGTTCGACTGTAGGCCTATCGTATATTTTTGGTGGCACAAACACATACAAAATACTTGTACATGCAGTATGTATCATAACTACAAGATCATGCATGCAGCAGTCATTGCAATTGTAATCTGATCTGGCGCGCGCCCTGTGGGTCAGCGCGCGCGAGCCCTGTAGGTCAGCGCGCGCGCGCCCTGTAGGTCAGCGCGCGGTCGTGGGGTATTATTTGCAGTTACTGGGTTCATCTGCGTTCATCAGTTCGGGATTCAGTGTACAGCCACAAGCCTGCTATGATCGTGACGACACAGCCCCTTTAAACATGGCATGAATTCGCCGTTTGTTCGCTCTACGTACGTGTATGTGCGATCGAATGCGCTGCATGCATTAGTCTTGGTTCAAGACGTTGTTACGTATATACGCGATAACCGGCCGCCGCGAGAGGGCGTTATCACGACAAACATAATAGCCGCGAACCGCCAGTAACAACGTCTTGGGAATCTTGTAGAAGCCGTGTTGTGCGCACGCACCTGCTTAGCCTAATGTTGCAGCTCGCATTATGAATACATAAATAAATGCATTATGCATAGATCTAACCCCCTGACTACTACCGCCCGAGTGTTAGTATATGAAGATAAAGGTACAGCAGGTCCGTGCTATTTAGATTGTTTGGTAGGGCCGAGGGGAATGAACTGAAAAGTTCCGGAATGATGGAAATATAATAAACAGAAAATCTTAACAGGGCTGAATATGATAATTGATGTATTATAATGGTGCTTAGGAGACCTTGTTAGGTGATTTGATTGAGATATAAAATAGAAAAGGCCGTGATAATAATAAAACAAATAGCTCACGAGGCCCTCTTTACGGCCGGGGAAAACGGAGATTGTCGTACTCTGGTGATTCGATTGTCACACAGTTCACAAAGATACTGAGACGCACTCTAGATCTCCTGCGGGTTTTCTCCACTGGTACATGGTGAAACTCGAAACAAATTCAGGCTCATGTTTGCTTTGAGGCTGGACGCGAATCCCCGCCGAGACAGAAGCGATTCCTCTACCTCCCGAGTCGACTTCAATTCAACGGACGACTTGTCAATTGTCTCCACGGACGACTTAATTGTCTTCCCATTTGACGCAAAGACGGTCGAGTTGTCTCAACGGTCGAGTTGTCTCGAGTCGAGTCGGCCAACGGTCGAGTTGTCCGAGCCCCTACGGTTTAATATAACGGAGAGGTATTTCTTGCATGTAACAAGTAATTTCCCGCAGATTACACACCATCACCCATGTTGCCTGCCCGGTCCCGCCCGGCACCTTACCCGTTGTATCTCCCTCGCATCGATCGTCACAGTTGCAAGACGTCGCAGGCGAACACGAGCGGTGAACACTGCAGCCGCTAGCGCATAGCCGGCCGGCTGCCTGCAATTAATGCAAAGCAGAGCAAGCAGCTTCGATCGCGAACTTACCAGTGCCCCTTCGGCCAGTAGCAGTATAGATAGCTACCAGACTATTGTGCAACTTAAAGGGTGGCTGCAATGGAATTTGTTTTTCGATGAAATACAGTTTTTGAAACACAACTGGTATTTTATATATTTTTTTATATTTCGCGTTAGCATTTTAAACTATATTTTAAAGTCGGTGGGGTGTGAGCCCCGCCCATCAAGTGGTAACATCGATGTGACGTCATCTCGGCAGCTCTTTTTCGTATGTGCGCGTGCGTGAAGGAAAATGTTCCACATTTTCATACAGAATTGACGCATGCGCACTAGTTTCCCCCATTTTTCGGGGGGAGATTTTACAAGATTCCCAAGACGTTGTTCCTGGCGGTTCGTGGCTATTAATAGTTCGTGGCTAATAACGCCCTCTCGCGGCGGCTGGTTATCGCGTATTATACGTAACAACGTCTTGAACCAAGACTATGCATGCATGCGCGAAGGCGCGGTGTTCGTGTAGTTGCCATTTGAGCCGCAACGTCATGTGGCTGGTGCTCGACGTCCATTACTTGCGAATACGGAAGACGGAATACCGGTTGTAATGTAGTGCGCGGTACACGTTTTGATTGGCCGAAAGTGATTCATTCACAAAAATCTATTTCGCGCTTGTAGGCTTGTACTAGCAATACTTCCCAACTGATATTCATTACATCATTAATCTTCTACATTTCAAAATTATGAAGTATTTATATAAATTTCTGCACCATAGAAACATTTTCATATTTTGTTTTTAAAGTCTGCTAAAATAGTTCGTTTTTTACAATATAAATACAAAATTATTGCAACATTATGTTAAAGCTAAAGTTTGACCTACTACTTGTCATCAGACTCACATCGGGACTCGACTACAGCCTTGCTAAAGAGGAATGTTCTCCAAGACCAGTTTTTGAGTAATCAAACTAATCATTGGTTGAAGTAAAACAAATCTAGTTGAATATTCGTTTGTATTTTTCAGTATAGTTAAATCTTCAAGGGCAATTTTGGTTTGGAAAAAAGACAGATAAAGTTTTAAAAAACGACGGTTTTATAGTGACGTTAGAGGCACATGCAACGCGTGATTTTTGTTCAAAGCTTTTTCTTTAAAACATGTTCTCTGCACGGCTGCAGTAGGTGTTATTTCTTTGACGTCATATTTTCAAATTGGAATAAGGTACTGGGATAGTTCAGTATCATCACAAAGCCCATTAGTTTTTCTTTATAATCTCAAATAATAATGGCTGAAAGTAATTTCATAGGGTTGTGTCACGGCAAGGTTTCTTTGAAGTGTCGCAAACTACTGTGCAAATCCAATTTGTTTAAGGGATTTTTCGCTTGGGTAAAGTACTATACAATATTTGCAGGAGTTTATGTGCCCCAAATCACATACATATGTATGTCATGTATGGACTTTATTTATAGGTTATATTTAAATGTCATTCAATAATGCGCCTATCAATTGCTTCCCCCACCCCTCCCCCGGGCTGCCCCAGGTCTTATGTGGGGGTTTGGTCACGTTTTTCAAGCCCCAGGGTTGGGATTTTGGTCACTCATTTTGCCATTGTTTCCCAATCATCAAAAGTTAAAACAATGATGTGGGGGTGCCGCACCCATTATGTCGGGGATTGTCACTAACATTTTGCCCCAGGGGTGGGGATTTGGTCACTTCAAAAGTGACAATCCCCACATCTTGGGTGGGGCAGCCCGGGGGAGGGAGGGGTGGGGGAAGCAATTGATAGGCGCAAAATGTGTTAAAAGCCTCTCTAAGCCTCTTATTACCGTAAATACCCATGCTGTGTAGTATTTGTGTACTGTCTCGGTGTCAACGAGAACACTGTACATGTACTTGAGATTCACAAAAGGACTCAGACTCGGACTCGAACCCAAGGACTCGGACTCGGACTCGGACTCGGATTTGGTGGACTCGACTACAGCACTGCCTCTTTGTCTCTGGCTCAAAGTGGGTCAGGAAAACGTTCGATAAAATTAGCTGGATCTGATTTAAAACGTTCCAAGTTATCACGTGACATGACCAGTCTGGTGCGCTTTTGACTAGAGGTCAGAAGACGCGGCACCCACTGAGCAGAAACCTGTGACATTCCAAATTCTGTAGGCCTACTCGGAATGTTCTCAACTCTCTCACGGGAGATTCCGACAACATGCAATTAGTTATCAAAAGCGTTGAAATAAATACATTTTAAGTTTCATTGATGTGGCATTACTCCTTCAGAGTCAACCTACGAACTTTTCAGCCGACCCTCGTACGCAACTTTGTAAACACCTTCAGTCGGGGACCTATTGTATAAGAACTGAAGTTTGAAATGTCTTATTAGATTCTACTCCAACTTTCATATATTAAACAGGTTCAATTTGGCTGACATCAAAGGCTACGAGAAAGATGTAGGCAGCAAAACAAACTTCAGCACGTTAAACCCTTCATTTCTGATTGAAAAGTAAGTTGTACGTTGCTAAAACTCGTTACATACCGGTATATCATTTTGTGGAAACTATACCATGTCAGACGTTTTCTTAGGTCCACGCGACGAATGCGTGGGAAAGGGAAAATAAATCGCAATGTGTTGCATGCCATGCACGTAGACGTTACGGCGAACACGACTTTCTGGTTACTCCTTAAGAATGCATATGGTTGCGGTAAAAAGTTATTACACTTAGGACATAAAAAATAGAAAGTAAATTGTCACTTCTATTGTTCCTGTTCTATTTCTTGTGTGTATGTTTCAGTTCATCAATAAATTGGCGTTTCAAACTCCTTCCACATGCATGTACAGTTATTTGATTTTATTCACTTCTTCAGGATGAATTCGGACTTGTTTCCAGGACTGCGGTTTGTGTACAATTTTGACCGCAACTGTATCAGGCCCGCATTAAGGACGTGGAGCAGGGGAGGGGGAACTATAAACGAACCTCCCCATTCAAAACAACGATTTTGTGTTACCAAGATTAAGAGTCACTCTATATTTGAAAAAGGATATATACAAAATACATGTGTTTTCAAGAATATTCTCTATTTTGTTCAATTTGAAAATGTACATCAGAATTGCTGCAATTGTAATAAGATAAGATAAGATAATTCTTTATTCATCCTCAAGGGAAATTTTACGCTCGCACATAAAACTATACATATAAAAATTACATCAAAACATACACAAAAATAGTATACATTAAAAATAATCCTAATACCTTGATACTATAACCACAAATCCTACATAAATTACATTTTGTATTAGGACTTGGACTTTCGACTATACACAAGACTTCAATAATCAACGTGTAAAATTAGCATTGTAACATTTAATTGCACGCGGAACAAATGAATCCCGATATCGGTTAGTCCTTAGGATGACCATAAAGGGGATGACTCTGGTCATTCCTAACTGACTCCAACTTGCTTTGCAAGACGCACTTGATAGACCGAGTCTACCAACCTCGGAGGTTCCCCAATCACCCGCCCAGCCCGCTTTATCACCCTATCAATTCTGTCCCTTTCCATTTTACTATATTTCCACCCCAACAAATCAAACAATATTGCCAAACATTGCATAAAATTGAGTTATAAAACAACGTTAACATTTCAGTTTGGACATTAATAGTAGCAATTTTACGTAGACAGTAACTCTAAGTATTCAGCTTTTTGATAGTGTCCACATGATCTCCCCAGGTAAGCTTATCATTCAATGTTACACCCAAATATTTATATGTCCTGGTTCGTTCCACTTCAATGCATCAGGCGCGAATCCAGGGGGGGGGGGGGGGGGGGGGTCGAAACCCCCCCCCCCCCGGCTCGTTGGCAATTTTTTTTTTTTTGTAGGGGCCTACGCCTTGCAAATACAGGTCTTATTTTTCCTATGGGTGAGAACAAAACAAAGAGGTTAAATGGCGCCACCAACGGTAAGAAAGTGTATCAGATCCCTAACTCAATGTTTCGTTACATAGCCTCGCCTTAAGTTTGGTCAGTCCCTTTGACCAATAAACTTATACATCAAAAGAACAAAACATTGCTACGCCTAAAGTCTCTTACATAAAGGCAATGCATCAGCTTAAAAACAAATGAGGTTCATCTGAATAATTTTGTAAATTAACTAAAGTCTTCTGCACTTTACAATGATAATCATAGTGGCACCGACATGACTGAAATCTTAGAAAATCGGTAGGCGATCATAATAAATTAACTTTAATACAACGGGCTTCATAAACTCTGAATAAACTTTGACAACACTTTGACAAAACTTGATGCACTAACATAGGTGCGGCTCTAATCCAAAGATCACTAACATGTTTTTTTTTTTTTTTTACAAGGCGCTAATGTTCTTCCTATTAGCATGCCTAAAGTTCATTGTTCAGGTTCGCCTTAGCGAACTCCTGCCACGAAGTTCACATGGAAGACTCGCTCGGTTTGGTCCTTGGTGTGACCACCTTCAGTGATTCTCACAGAAAGCCCGACAGCAAATAGCTGATCCGCAACTCCCTAGGTGATTTGTCATCTTCATTTTTTTCCGAGGAAGACTCATCCGACGAAGACTCATCCGACGACATTGCTTGTTGTTCAGCTCCTTGCTGACTCAGCACTCTCATCATGCTCAGAGGTTTTCCTCCAGGCGTCGGAACAGGCATTTTACTCACAGGCGCCTCGTCAATATTCCATGACATTGACATAGGTGACAAAGCTATCTCTGCCGCACCTCCTAGTGGTGATTCTTCGAGCGGCTCCGCAGACTCGATCTCTACCATTGCGGCTACATCCGGAAGGTCAGTGGCTGCCTCTCTGCACGTCTTTGACGACTCTGCTGTCGGTATCTTCGCTGCCTCCGCTCCCCTCAAACGGCTCAGGCACTCTTATACCCTGCCGTTGTGGTGGCTCTGTCGATTCTGGATGACTCTTCTTCGCCTCTGCGCCTTTAGGTGGAGTGGTTTTACCTTCAGGTGCTTTGGACACGCTGCAGGGCACTGCATCACTTTTTCGTGGCTTTTTAGCAGGCACCTCTTCTCGATCAGCCTTACTGCTATGCCGCATGCCTGTGGCTCCTTCCTGCTTCCTCTTTTTCTCTGGAGAAGCTCTCATTGTCAACTTTATTACACTTTCGTTGCGGCTCCCTGGAGACGCTTGTTTCCATTCTCCTTTCGGCGTCTGTCTTCACGGGACTCGTGAGTCGCGCCCCTGATTTCGCTGACTTTATCTACGCGATCCGGGTGACAATCACGGTAGTGTGCCTTCAAATTATCTCGGCGGTTGTTTTTGTGGGCGCAGCGCCTACACCAGTAGTACAGTCGTGGCCCATGCTCCGTACTCAGGTGGCGATCCAGGCTTCTCTTGTGAAGTTGTACTTGGCACTTGGGACATCTCGTATGGTCCCGGTCCACCTTCTATTCCTGACTGTCTCGACCCATCATGTGTAGATCCTGCAGTGGGGATGGATAAGAGATGTATGACCATTAATATTAGTCGCGTCTCTGCTCACTCTCACAACCATTATCACACTTAAAGATATCTCTTGGGCACTTTGCGATGCCTGAGGGGATTCCGACACGGCAGTGTCGGTACGGCATGTTTGCCTTTCTGTGTTTTTGGGACTCTTCTGAACGTTGGGGATGGAGGTCGTTATATGTGGCATCTCCTCAGCAGGGTTACTGGGCGATGGTGACGCTCTTGGAGTGAAAGGACTTGCAGTTGGGTTTGGAAATCGCCTCTCTAGTGTAGGCGTCTCCGTCTGCTCACTGGAATAACGTTCTGTTCGCACTGGAACGCTGGTTTCGTGCTGCGGGATGAGTCTATCTGCATTGGCCTCCTCTGTCGTGATCTCAATCCACGAGACAAGTGGCTTTCCCATGTAGGGTTTCAAGCGGTCCCGATGCACAACCTTCATCTTCCCATGCTTTTTCCGTTGGATTCGGAAGATGACCTCGGATAGTTGGTGCACAATCAGATACGGGCCCTCCCATCGGCACTGCAGTTTAGGCGAAATGCCTTTCCTTTTTGCCGGATTGTACAGCCACGCAAAATCTGCAACCACCAGTTTATCCCTAACGGCCCGTCTGTCGTAGTAGGTCTTTTGCCGCCTTGCACTTTGTTTCAGACACTCACGCGCCCTACCGTGTGCGAGCCTCAACTGCTCTCTTAGTTGTTGCGCGTAATCAGAATCAACGTCTTCAACATCTTGTTGGTCGTCACTGGGTTGTTGAACAGTCAAGTCAATGGGAAGGCGCACCTCACGCCCGAGCATCAGCATATTAGGTGATTTACCTGTTGACTCATGTGGTGAGGCACGATAGGCGAACATGTCCAGTGGAATCTTTTTTGCATCCCAATCTCGTTGTCGCCTGTGGGGCTCTATCATCATCGAAACCATCGTGACCAATGTACGATTGAAATGTTCAATTATTCCATCACTCTTTGGATTGTACGGCGTCGTCCGCGTTTTTTCGATGCCAAGTAGGCGACACATTTCTCCAAAGACCCGTGATTCAAAATTACGCCCCTGGTCGGAGTGCAGGACTTTAGGCACACCGTACTGGCACACAAACGAATTTCTCTGCTACTGTTTACTGCCGTTTGATCTGGTATTGGGTAGGCTTCTGTCCACTTGCTCATGTAGTCGCCAACAACAAGTATATACTAGTTCCCTCTTTCGGTAACCGGTAAGGGGCCCACTACGTCTAAGGCAACCCTCTCTTTATAGGCGCGCCAACCACCCTCTGCTACAGAGGAGCTCGTCTTCTCTTCGCTGGAGACTTTTTACGGGCACAGACATTACATCGCCTGAGGATTGATCGGATGTCCGCCGAAATTCCAGTCAAGTAGAATCTCGCCTTGCCATGGTTTTTGTAATGCCCAAATGTCCTCCAGAAGTGCTGCTATGTAATTGGTTCACCACTTCGTCATGGTATCTCACTGGTAGCACCAGTCCTTTCCTGCTAAGGACACCATTCTGTACTTCGAGTTGGCCCCAGTGGTTCCCAGTGGTCTTGGCCTTGGGCGACAACGCAGAAGTCTCTGCCCAGTCAGGTTTTCGTCCATGGTCTTCCTTTGCAGCTATCACCCATCTAAGGATTTCGTCCTCCAACTGCGCCTTTCGTAACTCTTTAAAACTCAGGGTAGGTTGGACAGTACCGACTCTTGAGTGAGAAACAGCGGATGTGGCTCCCTTCTCGGCCACTTCTTCCTGGA
The DNA here is from genome assembly GCA_037893225.1 of Hippasteria phrygiana. Classification (NCBI taxonomy): domain Eukaryota; kingdom Metazoa; phylum Echinodermata; class Asteroidea; order Valvatida; family Goniasteridae; genus Hippasteria; species Hippasteria phrygiana. The sequence goes on from JAZGUH010000313.1 coordinate 1,666,099, forward strand.
CCACCTGCTCAGTCTCCGTTTGCGACGCCTCTTCTCGGCCGCATTGAGCACATGGGATCCGAGACGTCCTGGTCGGTGCACCACAGAGAAGTCAAACTCACTGATCACCTGCAGCCATCTCGCCATTTGCCCTTAGGGGTCCTTAAAGTTAACTAGCCACCGCAAGGCCCCGTGGTTCGTCCGAATGGTAACTCTGCGCCCGTATATGTACTGCCGAAATTGTTTCAAAAAGACCACTACCGCCAAGAGTTCACGTCTCGTTACACAATAATTAAGCTCGGTCTTGCTTAACGCTACTCGCGCGCGTAGGCGATAACTCGCTTTTGACTGTCAACAATCTGCGAAAGGACGGCTCCTGTTGTATATGCTAATTTAATTTAATTTATTTTAATTTTATTTTATTGTTAGAGCACCCTGCAATTCAGCCTTTTAGGCTGCGAATTGGTGAAATGAATAAACTAAACTAAACTAAATCCTATGCCCGACCCACTGGCATCGGTATCTACTATGTAGTCGGCATCTGCAACAGGATAGGCGAGTATAGGTGACTCTTGGAGCCTTGTCCTCAACTCCCGGAAGGCGTCTTCACAGGCGCTACTCCAAACGAACTCCCTTGACTTCTCGGTGAGACTGTGCAGGGGGCAGACGATGTCAGCAAACCCCCTGATAAACCTTCTATAGTAAGATGCCAGCCCCAAATAGCTCTGTACCTCTTTTACTGTCTTGGGTGTTGGCCACTCCCGTATGGCGCGAATCTTGTCTGGATCAGTAGCGATACCCTCACCGGACACAATATGTCCGAGGTACAACACACTCCTCCCGAACAGGTGCCACTTCTTTGGTTTAAGCTTCAGGCCAGAAGCTCGCAGGCGTTGGAATACCGTCTCGAGTCGCCTCAACTCCTCTTCCACTGTTCTGGAAAATACGATGACATCATCTAAGTAAACCAGTAAGGTTTCCCAATGTAGGCCAGCTACCCTTTCCATCAACCTCTCGAATGTGGACGGGGCATTACATAGCCCGAACGGCATTACTCGCCAAGAGTACAAGCTACCTCAGACTACGAATGCTGACTTCTGCCTAGCATCGTCGTCGAGTTCTACCTGCCAGAACCTTGAAGCCAGGTCCAAGGTAGAAAACCATTTGCTTCCTGAAAGGGTGTCTAGAGACTCATCTATGCGAGGTACAGGGAAGGCGTCCTTGATGGTAACCGCATTTAGGCGCCGGTAGTCTACACAGAATCGCTGGCTATCGTCCTTCTTCTTAACAAGGACTACGTTTGACGCCCAAGGACTTTCTGAAGGCTCTATCCTACCCTTTCTAACCATTTCCTTGATTTGGCGATCTATTTCTTTTTGTTCGCTAGGGAGAAAACGCTTGGGCCGCTCCTTGATAGGACGCGCTTCGCCTGTGTTTATCCTATATGTCGAACCAGGTTCGTACGGCTGATATCTGTGTCGCTACTCGCAAAGACGTCTTGGTATATGTGCAAGACTTCAGCTATTTTCATATGGTACTTCCTCTCCACACCTTTGATGCTGCGGTCGTACAGATCCTTTAGGTGTTCGGTACATCCACCTGTCCCGCCTCGGTAGGTGCGGACAGCACTTTTCTACTTCATCTTCTTTCACAGGCGTCGGGAAACCCACAATTGTTCCTCGCCTCACGACGCATTCTCTCTTTCCAGGGTTGAACACACGCACAGGAAGCAACTCTTCTTCTGTGTTTACAAGTTCATGTGCCACAATCATGCCCTTGTCAGCCACCTCGCTCCGATCAGAAGGTTCTATGAGACCAAGCTTGCTTTTGACGCGCTGTCCTGTCACCAGCCCCGGTACCAGTGCCTCATGACCTGCTGGAACCCTCGTCGTTTCTCCTACAATTACTCTTGCACACAGGCCTCCCCCATTGAGGTCCATGCATTTTATCCTTCCTCCATTCAGTCGAAGCTCAAGGGACTGGAAATCCAAGGAACCATGTGTTGGCAACAGAAAATCCATACCCAGGATCCCTTCAACTTCAACGGTATTGCCGAACACAGCACGAACGGGATATGTCGTCCTCCCAATCTGTACTTCCACTAAGGCCCTACCGAGAGTTTCCATTCTGCTACCGTCAGCGTTGCGAACGCCTGAACCTTCGCTCTCCAGATTTGGCCGTTTCTCCATGGTATCTGGAAGTAAAACCCTGACGATAGGACGATGTCCGTCGCACCTGTAGGTTCGCCTTGACTCCTCTAACGAACGCCTGCACAAATAGCCCAGCACGCGCTCTTTGGCCAGCCGTCGGTCTTACTTCTCTCCTATCAGCACTTTGACTCCTTAGGCTGTCTCCATCCTGGTATTCCGGCCCATCTACTTCTCCAGCTGTCTCTCGGGCCGTCGAGCCAGCTGGCTTTCGTTTCCCGATTCCCGTCAGATGCGCTGCCTGCAGTCGCGTGCAAAATGACCTCGGTTCTTGCACCGGTAGCACACATCTTCTGAAGTTGCCTTGCGCCTGGGGGGAATTCTCGACCCTACTCATGTCATCCAGCATGTTCATCATCCGCTCGAGCCACTCCTTAATTTCTTTGTCGCTCCGCACGAATGACTCCCTTAGTTGACTGCAACTCTCATGAACTTCACTCCTGACCTCCTGTATAGGGTCGTTGGGCACCCCGTCTACCCCTCGGGCGTACTTAAATCGTCTCTCACTCCGTTGTTCCTCGATCTTAAGGAAGCTCTCGGTGCTTAAGGCGGCGCAGATGGCTTCATCCAGTGACGATGGTCTTGCCCTAAACACCCCCTCACGGATACATTGCTCCCGTATTGCATCTGAAAAGTGGCCCCTACTTAGGCGATCACGCCCCTCGTCAGTCAATTCAGGATAGGCGAGTGCCGCCAGATCACGTATGGATTGTCCTAACTCTCGCAATGTCTCCTTTCTTTCTGACGCCTGTGGCGAAGTTCCACTAGGTGATTTTCAGCCAGTCGTCCGGGCCCAAATCGCTTTTCGAGGAGATCCATCAGCTCAGCGTAGGTGAATTTTTTACCGCTGGGGGCGAGGTTCCACAGCACTTTCACTGCCTCGCCTTGAAGACTCGCTGCAAGGACAATTTCCGCTTGACTATCTGTCCAACTATTTGCCAGTTTACAGGCCTCGAAGTGCTGCTTATACTCCCGCCAAGGGGTCTTCCCGTTGAATCGGTCCGGTAGGATGTTCGGCCGCCTGCCAGTGCTTGACGCGCAGCTGCACGCCTTCGCCTCGGTTGCGCTTCTCTCCCTGATGCCGAATGAATCCAATTCGCCCTCTCCGAACGTGGTGCTGCGGTTAACTTGTGATAAGGACACATTGTCCACTGCACTCGATGGCGCGATCTCACTGAAACGTCTGGGAAGTGACCACCCTTCATAGTTGCTTGCATCAGCCGTAAGCACTGGTGTGGAGGTTGGTTGCGTAGGCACTGGTGTAGGTGGAGGTGCAAATATTGGGTATTTTTTCCTAGGTTTTGGTGTAGGGGGAATTCCTGACGGCAAGGCAGGCGTTGACATCGCCGAACCCTGGGGTCCATTGTTGAGTCTCTTTAATAGTTCTTGTACCTTAAGTTGTAACCGGTAGTTCGCAGGCTTCAGTTGCCCCCTCTCGTGGGTTGCTCGCTGGAGGTCACTGTCAATCTGATCGACCGTCGACAATTCGCCTTCAAAATCAATGGGGCTGACAGCCATGACGCCTAGGTAGGTGAAGTACCCTTTCACACTCTACCGATGATTGCGGGTCACTGATGTTACTGCGATGTCTATCCCACTTCTGACACCACATTTGTAGCAGTCCGGCGACCCTTCCGCCCTGCTTCCTGACTGGGGATGCCACCGGATGATCGCTGACAGGATAGGGCCTTCCCGACGAGCAGTGATCGGGAAACCCGGGACGTAACTCCGTTTGGAGGAAGTCTACCCCCAGGCACCACAGTTGGCCAGTGACACTCACGCACTCACACAAGTGTGTAAACACCGGCAATCGCGGACCTCCCTTGTTCCTCTTTTGTTTATACTCAAACTTTTTCGGAAGGACTCCCATATGTTTGGTACACGATTTTCAATCGTGGACCTTGACTTAATCGTGGACCCTATTGTCCTCTTTGTTAAAGGTCTACGGTTTGAATAGCTACACAAACTCACGCTCACCTCAATAGGCTCACTCACTCGATTGACAACATACAAATCACCAAGTCACAGTGCGTCAGATATTTGTGTACACAGTGGTTTATTCAACTCCCGCCTAACAGGCGGTTCCTGGATAGGTGACTCCTAGATAGGTGGTTCCTAGATAGGTGACTCTTAAGTAAACTGAAACTCAGTCATAACTTGGTTGGTTTACTCTGCGGTGATCACTCACCGACTATATGCTCAAGGTAGCCCGCTCGGTGGGTCCCGCTTCTCTGCGCGCTAGGTGATTAGCGGTAGCGGCGGAGACTCAAGATTCGCGGCCAAAATCAGCGGCAACGCTAAGCAGTCACACAAAGTTGGAGAGTTACTCAGAGCGACGTGCGAGACTCAAGAGAGCAAAAGCACGAGAGAGCCACGCACGGCCGACGCGTCCTTTTATACTCGCGTGCGGCACTTGCTCACTGCCATACCTCGGGCAATACAATACGCTGCAAAGCTAGCAGTAGCAGAATGGGACCACCGACGCGGGCACCAGTACGTACCCTAGACTGGTACTAGATCCCTAACTCAATGTTTCGTTACAATATGGACGCAAACCAACTGTTAACATTTCCAGATTTTCGGAGGATGATTAACGCTTTAGTATAGCATTATCAGGGTGGCACCAACGCTAATTGATATAAACACGTATACACCTCCACCAGATTTGTCCCCTGAATCAGCAGTAAGGTCTCCTCTCAATACATTAAAGCCGTTTATAGAAACATGGGCGTCGTCGTTAATATCCGATAGCCATGTCTCTGTAACGGACAACAGGCTGGCATTCCCGAACTCCTGCAAATATTTCACATTGGCGGAAAATTCATCAATCTTGTTGTTCAATGAGTGTACATTTCCCATAACTATACAAGGCAAATAAGGTCTAGCTTTTTGTCTCCGCAGTCTTTTCTTTACCCCTACGGCTTTACCTCTCTTCCTTCGTCGTAGTTCGGGAGGAATGACCCCAAATATTTTTTCAAGCAGAGAATACACATTATTTCACGTTCATTGGCACATAATTCTGTGTTATGATGTATCTGTACAGGTATGGTTCGTTGAAGAATAAAAACAGCTCTGCACGATTTGAAGCCTTACTGCAACAGTTCAAAGGTAGCCATCTTTGGCTACCAGCTTTCGGTGTGAACTACAGACACACACTTCTCGTCAGAGCTGCGAACATAGCTGGGAAGTACAAGACGGTCACGCCGGTCTACAGTCATCCTGACCACTTCGCCGCTGTGGAGAGGCTTTGGGGGAAGACGTTGAATAAAACAATATGGACGACATCGGGTACACTAATCTAGAAAAGTTTATTAATAACATGTGGGAAATAGTTTGGTTCGATTATTTTTGATTCACCCTCTGTTCCAGCTAACTCAAAAACGGCGTGGCGATGCCGTGATTTTATGCGTACGTCGTGGCAACGTTACGTTATAACGTTGTGGCGCCGCAATTGTATGAAGTCATGACGACGTTATCCAATAATGTTGCAAAAAGACATTCCAACGATGTTTTAAATGAGTCGTTCCTAGACATTGTGAAACGGGATTCGACAACCTTTATGCAACCGTAAGGCAAATTATGGTAGCAAGATGATTGGTACCAAACGTAACCAACAACAACTTTCTAACAACGTTATGATCAACGTTGGAGCCTGACGTTATTGTAACGTCCGGTATTAAAGTTCAATACCCAACGTAATAACAACTTTCTAGCAACGTTGCGATAACGTCGCAACAAATCTTTTCCTGTGCTTTTAGGATATAACGTCGCAATATGACAGTTCTACAAAGTAAAATATACGTCATCATCAAACGTGACCAAACCATAACTTTCCAGCAACGTTACGATTACGTCGTGGTAGCTGGGTTTGCGTTATGGATTTGCGTATTGATTCATGTGATTTATTTCATTCTTTCTGAACAGGCCTTAACGTGCTCACTTCCATCTTTGATCTTTGCGACAAAATCAACGTCTACGGGTTCTGGCCATTTCCAAAAACCCTCAACGGGAAGGATGTCCCATACCACTACTTCAACACTCTCAAACGCTCTAGGAGTCACAGCTTTACCACAGAGTTCAAAGCTGTGGTGCATCTGCACAAACTTGGTATGATCAATGTGCAGATGGGTACCTGCTCATGATGGACAACGGGTACGACATGAACCACGGCTTTCAAAGTTTCCCTAAAATGAGCGGTCATATTATTTGATCATTATTTTGAAAAGTGCAACAGGGAAACACTTGAACACAGTGTTGGACATTATGTTATTTACTCGTCTAATATTTAAGCCTTCGGCCGGGCGGGACAGTTTGCGCCCCTTTAGTTTTTTTCGCGCTGACTATGGCATCAATAGTGGCTTTGTGTTCTTCATATTTCTCAGCCAATAACAAGTTTTCATCAGGCGAGTCATTAGCTTTCCTTTGCCTTTTAGAAGCCATTCCTTTAACGTTTACTAAAATCAGGTTAAATATATACAGGGTGTCCCAAAAAGAATGTCCAGGCAACCTCAGAATCTAGATTTCGACAGATCCTGATGCGGGAACTTCTTACATGAAAAATAGTCTGTATTTCATCAAAATCAGTCAAGCCAATCAGAAGTTATGTCATTTTTTGTGCAGCAAGGTCAGCCGCCAACTCCAGGTGATCCAGAGCGGAGGATGCGGTATTCGAGATGGTTCACTGCTGTGCGACGACGATTTATCTGTGGTGATGAGGCAAAGTTTCCTCTGAACGGGTGCATCAACAAACTATGGAATTCCAATGCTGCCATTTACGCGTCGCATTTGTGGCAGTGTTACTTGGGTCCGCAGCCGTTTGCGCCGTCAACGGCGCATAGTCGCGTCGTACCGTCGCATAGTCGCGTCGTGCCGTCGCATAGTCGCGTCGTTCGCATAGTCGCGTCGTGCCGTCGCATAGTCGCGTCGTGCCGTCGCGTCGTACCGTCGCATAGTTTTGTACTGTTTGTATAGGGCCGTCGGATAGTCGCGTCGTGCCGTCGCATAGTCGCGCCGTGCCGTCGCATTGTCGCGTCGTGCTGTCGCATAGTCGCGTCGTGCCGTCGCATAGTCGCGTTATGCCGTCGCATAGTCGCATTGTCGCAGTGTTGATTTCGGGTCCTTAGCCGTTTACGCCGTAAACCCTGAAAATCAACAATGCGACTATGCGACGGCACGACGCGACTATGCGACGGCACGACGCGACTATGCGCCGTTGACGGCGCAAACGGCTGCGGACCCAAGTAACACTGCCACAAATGCGACGCGTAAATGGCAGCAATGGAATTCCATACTTTCATGACTGGGCTGCTATAACCAAAGACGGACAGCTTCTTGGAATGAAAAATGTAAAAAGAAGTCACAGTCAGTCACTCCTAGTTGGGGGCTGACCTTGCTGCACACACAAAATGACATAACTTCTGGTTGGCTTGACTGATTTTGATGAAATATAGACTATTTTTCATGTAAGAAGTTCCCGCATCAGGATCTGTCGAAATCTAGATTCTGAGGTTGCCTGGTTTGGCCTGGACATTTTTTTGGACACCCTGTATAGGTAAGCCTATACTGTCATGTACATGTCTGAAAATGTATCTTAATACTGGGTAAAGAGTTATATACTATAGCCAGTCACCCTATTGTATTTTACATCTGAACCATTCCCAGTCATCCATTCCCAGTGACTCAAGCATGCAACTAGCATTTCATAGTATGCAACTAGCTATAGCAATGTTCCTAGAAAGGTTTTATGAATACGAATTTAGTAATCAACTCCATAGAAGGTAACTAGCGATTTAGCAGCTAACTACGCCCTATAGTTGGCAGCTAAGTTAGCAGGGTTTTATGCATATCGGCCCTGGTGTCTTCTAGGCTTTCAATTTCGACAAATACATGCAACTCTTGTAAGTATGCAGGTGCTAGACGAGCAGGGATTTTGTTTTAAATCGCATTATGAACGCTTAATGGCGGTGCACATGTGGTGGCATTTAACGAAATCTGGTCAGGTGGGTACAGGCGCGGATCCAGGAATTTTGTAGACGGGGGGCACACCCAAAACGGACAAATGCGAGCGCGAAGCGCGAAGCCCTTACGGCGTGGGGTCCGGGGCCCACTTAAGTGGCCCGGAAAATTTTGGATTTTGGATGCTCCGTGGTGCAATCTGAGGCGATTCCTGGCCACTTTCACCTGACTTTCTCCCTCCCCCATTTCTGGCGTCTAATTTGCAGTTTTTCCCTTCTTTTTTAATTTATCCGGAATTTGTCTTGGTTTTAATTCAGTTTACTTGAAGTTTTCAAGAAAAGGGCTTGATTTCAGACTGTTCCTTGCCCTGTGTTAAAACCATCGGCAGATCGGCTGCAAGACATAATACAGGATTTAGGCACATTTAGTATGTCATTCAGTCAAGTGATCCATTGTTTCCTGCTGGTTGGGGCCATTTAAGCTGTAATAAACTCCCCAAGGGGATTAGATGTTGAGATGCACCGCGTTTACACTAGATCCGGCAAAGGGATTAAAAGGGGATCGAACCCGGCATGGAGGATTGAAGGGGGATCGATGGACAAAGTTGAAATCCCAGGGCTCCGGGAAATACTCCGGTTCTCTCTTAAAAGAGGGTTTCAGTTCCATGGCATGATTGATAACCTGTTTTTTTCTTATTGCATTTTTCAGTAGTTTTATGCCAAAAAGTAGACACAGTAGATCGGCGCCGGTATTCTTTTAAGGAGGTTTGCCCTCCTCCTCCCCTCCTTTTCTCTCACCTCCCCTTCTTTTTTTCCCCTCTTCTTTTTCTCTTTTTTTGGACTCAATTTACCGGGGCGGCACGTGCCCCCGCGGCCCCCCCCCCTGGATCCGCCCCCCCCCCCCCTTGATCCGCGCCTGAGGTGGGTAAAAGTGTCTATGTTTGACGATGTTGATCGTGCTGAAGAAAGTTGGGACAGTCAGGCATCTCGTGGATAAGACAATCAGTGAGAAGACTCTATAGACAGATATTATGGTACCAGGAAATATGAAATCCATGTCGGAGAGCAGTAGATTCTCTGTAAATGAACAACACTTCGTTAGTAGTAAATAGCCTACGTTGTATTTTAACAGAGTGGTCTTGTAAATTTATATCCTCTGTGTGTAAATTAACGGTAAAACATGAAAACTACGGACGCCTGCTATTTTCTAGGTCACAGTACGGTGAATTTTTTTACTGCGGAAAAACCCGTTATTTACGAAAACATTTTTACAGCGTATAATTTATACATAACACATTTTGATTTGATTTCCATATATTTTGAAACTATAAAATTATGCCCCAAATCCGTCAAGCCATTTTCAATTAGCCTATAAATTCTGAACCTAAGCCACGAAACGTCTGTGTGTACAATGTACAAAAGAATCCAAATATACAGAAACAAAATTACGAAACTAAGTTTTTGTTATGATAACAACGCTAAAGCATAACAAAATGATGATTTTGTTTATAATTAACTTGGAATTGGTTCAAGTAATTACATAGTCAAGAAATGACCATACGATAAAAGAGACAGTCTTCTTCTTAGTTGCAGTTGGCATTTGGAAGGGCTGGATTCCCTGTTTGTCTCTCTAACATGTTTTAACTGCCGATTTTAACGAAAAGTCCAATAAGGAGACATTGGCATGATCCCAACTTGTGTGCATTTAATTGTATGGCGTTGTTCCGTTCCCACCCAGCTATAGCTACACGAATGCAACGATGTAAACACGATGTGACGTCATTACGTCGTAAGTCAACTGCTTTAACTTCTCCCCGTTATAAAACTTTATTCAGGAGAAATAATTCTTTACATGTTAGTATCAGTGGGTACGTGCACTCTGTTAAGACGTGGGCTGTTCGCAGAAGTGACTTGTGTAGTACGTAAACCACCGGGTACATCATCCGCAGTAAACGCACAACTTGCACAAAAAGCCTGTCGGAATGCAGCCCTGTACCGCGAGTTGCAAAACACATAGATGAAAGGGTTGAGCAAGGAGTTTACATACAAGAGTGAGTTAACCGTCACGTAGATGATGAACTCTTGGTTGGGCGTGAAAGGTCCACGGATGCCCGCGAAGAACTTGGTGTACGCGTACACGGTTAAGAGTACGCGTGGAGTAGTCAGGAAAAATGACGTTAACCCGGCTGTGACCAGCATGAAGGCAACGCGGTTTCTGGTCTGGTTGACTCTGTCATTTGCCTGTGACGAAGCCCTGGGTCCTTCGGGCTGGGTAATCTCCCTCCGTTTATGCAGGGTCTTTATAATCTTGTAGAAGACGACTACAGCAATCGTGAACTCCACGAAGTATGGCGCTGTGTATCCGAAAACGGCAATCGCGTGCACCCACTTAGTGCGCGTGAAGCAACTCGCGATGGTGTTTGGGTAATCTTTGTAGTCGGCCTGGGCGGGCCACTTCACGCAGGTAACAGTATACTCCCAACCAGCTGGGCACAGCAAGAATGAAAGCGCGTTGGCGACAACCCAGACGCAGACCACCAGCTTCACGGTGCGGTGTCTACTGTTGACTCTGCGGTAGTACACGGGCCGGCAGATGGCGAGGTATCGCTCAACAGAGACCAAGGTGATGAATAAGGTGGAAGCATAGAACGGTGTGACGTTGAAATGGGTCAAGGCAATGCATCCAACCGGCCCCCCACTCAGCGAGAAATCTGACGTCACGGGAGTGACCAAGAACTTCCACAAGCCAAAGCAAGTTCCTTTAAGAAAAACACCAGAACAAAATAGAAAAGACTTGTTGCTACGGCTAACCACACAGGATGAAATTAGGGTATGTTTTAAAAAGTTAGGGTCACATTACGTGCATTTCAGCTATATTATAATGCAGTGACTCGAATGAAGAGTGTGACTCGACTCGAGCTGACTCAACCACACACTTCGTGACTCGACTCGACCTTGGTGAGCAAATGACTCACCTGGACTCCAATCACCATTTTCATCGTCAGTGCTCTTGTGGCACGTGCGAGACAGCACGAGTTATCATGGAATTGTTGACATTTTGTTTGGAATCATATAAGCATGGATTAAATTTTAATCGTGTATGTGATCGTTTAAAAGCGATCCGCACGTGGTGGCATTAAAGACTGTTGCTTTTCAATCTCTGGTCACTTAGCCTAAATGTAGTGTACACGATTGGTAATCCTAAAAATATTATGAAATATTACGAATACCTTACTAGACTGTAAGCTAACAGTAGTCTCAATCATCCTGTGAAATGATGGCACCAGGTGTGCTGTCGTTTTCAAGAAAAGTGGAAATTTATTTATTTTCCAACGATTGTTCGGCCGAACAATCGTTGAAAAACTGCCCTCTATTGACCGAATGTATAGTTCGTCCGCGTTGTGTCTAAAATGGGTTAACAATCCGAAAACGGGCGCAAAGTTGCAATTATCGTTCGTGTGCGTACGTGTCGTACGCGAAGTGTACCGAAGCGACGCGTTGTAACCAGTGCTTGCAGTGGATCTTAGACGTTCGCCGCATGTACGTGCCGCTCGGCCTATGTACATGTTATGTGACCAATTGAAAACGATCCCATTTACAAAAATTGGGCATATTTTACAAGAGGGCACTATAACAAATGCCGCCCGGTTTTTCGCCATCCAATAACGCAAAACTTTGAACAGGTCTGTGGAATGATATTTCCTATAAAATACTCACCCCCAAATCCGCCCATTTCTGAAAATTGCAACAATGACCAATCATGTACACTACCTTTAAGGCCTTTTCACACGAGACAAACCTCGTAAGGATTACACAACGTTTCGCACTTGACAATTTTCACCGGCCTGTGCCAAAAAAAAGTACCCTTTGCCAACCCCGATGTTGGTTCACACACAGGTTGAACTCAACCGTGCTCCAGACCAGGTTTGAGATTCTCGCCCCTGGTTGAAATTCTGGCCTGGGTTGGAAACAGTTACAGTAAGTTTATTTAATTATTTCTGGTAATGTGTTGAGTTCGCTGCAAGTTAAACTCAAAGCAAACGTGACAAGTTAAATGCCGGGTTTGAAAAATGTCGAGATTCGACCCAGGGTGGCCATGGGGTACAACCTAACCTGTGTTGAGAGGTTCTAATGTGACGAGGCCAAAAGGTGAAAAGGGCCAATATACAAATGCACGTATGCCTACTTGTAGACTAAACGCTCGTGTTTATCCATAAGCTACTCGCACTAGTTAAACCAGCACATTCCTGGTGTTCATTCTAATGAGCGAGCTCGGTTATGCTTTGTTTTACCTGTCAGCAAGAACCACATATCTGCCAGAGCCAGATTAGACAGGTAGAAGTTAGTGAGGGTCCTCATGTACTGCACCCGAACCACGCTGACCAGTAATGCTAGGTTGCTGGCCAAGCCCAACACGCAAAGACATGGGTAGACCACAGATACCAGCACGGCGTGAGCAGCTCTGTAGGAGTAGCGTCCGGCCACGTCTGGGTCTGACAGATCTCGTATTGGTAAATCCGGGCGTGGGCAAATAGGCTCGATGAATGGCGCAAACCCGTCATCGTCGAAAACTACTTCGGCGTAGTCAATGTTCATAGCCATTTTGGAATAACACTGGTGGCAATTTTCACCCTAATTTCCTCACATATCTATAAACTGCGAATACAAACATGTTTCAAAATATACTGCAACCCAACTGCAATTACCGCGTTTTTGCTAAAGTACGCCGTTCGCACTAAGCAGTTCACAATAAGTATTCAAAGGAAAATTATGCGGGTGGACAAACAGTCAGACTTTTAATGACCAAGCCAATAAAAAAATATGTACACAATACCATGTAGCTAACTGGACGAGTTTGATTTCAAAATGAAATTAACATATAGCCCGGTTGTGGAAGTACAGGATTTGTGAGTTTCGTTCTCGTAAATCGTGAAGGCCTTCCGAATATTGTTCTGTAAGATTCAAGGTATATAGTGGGCGGTCTGGTGATTATTTAAAATTGCTGGTACTATCAACATTTGCCTTCGCGGAGACACGATGGCGATTTTGCCTAGTCCCACGAGAACGACCATGGAGGAATAAGAACACACAAGAGTTTCATGGTCGCCGTGTACTATAGGCAGCAGCAACAACCATTTGGCCCGCTTAATTCAATCATTGGAGAGCAGATTCAAAGGTATTAAAGACGGACACTGGGGCAAATACAAGTTTATCTGATATGTCTAAGACAAGTCGTTTACGGGCACTGTGTACTTGATTACAATTAAATTTTACTTGAAAGGGTATTGTTCAAGCAGGCATTCTGCAGTCAGGTGGTGATAGTGATAGACAGTGATGATGTGACACATTTTTTTCATATTAAAATGTAATCATGTTAGTTATACAACAATACAGAGTTCTATCTGAACTGATTGTCCAACTGTGCTTAATCATGTTTCAGGCATCCAGTGCCAGTATTTCATTGTGCCAAAACAACCCTGACAAATAGTTGGAAGATAGTCATTTCTGAAATCTTTTAACACTACCAATTCACTTGTTTGTCAAAGATGTATAATGCGTTTGCACTTTGCACTATCACTTAATCGCTCATAAATGGATTTGCGCGATCAGGTGGTACTGTAGGAAAGACTTTACTTCCATTTTGATAGTGGAACAGTCGACCGATAGCACTGCGCCATTGGACAATAACGCAGATCCACTGATCGCACCCGACTTATGCCATGTATGCAAAAAGCAGTACTGCTATGAATTTGCGTAATTTTCTTTGTCTTTTTTTTATGCAGATATGGTGCACGTGCCATTCAAGTGAGTGACAAGTGGATAAGGTGTATAACCATTGCAGATGAGCAACAGGACACCAGTGTGAAAGATTTTATGGATAGAAGCTTTTCTGACGTTATTGGGCATCCTGAACATTTATTAGCCCCATCAGAACAGTGTGACTCATATAGTGGTTGATGAAGCCCACAGTGTTCTTCATTAGGGGCAGACTTCAGACAAGTTTTTTAGAAAAGTATCTAAAGTGCAGGCGCTGTTTCCAGGAGCATTTTTCTTGCTGTCACTGCAACTGCCACCAAGTCTACGGTATAGGCATTTAAAATTGTACACCCAATGTAATGGCGCAGTGTGGAATAAATAAACGAGGAATGGATAGTGTGCACGAAGTCTCTGGAGTTTGGGGATACTGCCCAGCTTAGATTGGCTTAAGTTTTTTAACCGCTAATGTCTGCTGCCCTCTGCATTGGTTGTGTACATCGACAATGATCCGTATAATCATTTTCATTGAGCAAGGAAATGGTATAATCTGCCCAGGTACAAATCACACCATTGTTATGCTATGAAAAATGCTCACAGCTCCGTATAGCTACCACCACTCCGTAAAGCACCGCCCCATATAGCGCCACGCGACACATACCGAGTAAGTCTACTTTCAAGATATATTGTTTTTCTCAAAAATATAGAAATAAGTGTTTTGTCACACTTGAATGAGCCACGGTCATAAAAAGTTGGGATTAGGTAGACAAAAATTCAGTATATATAATTCCTTAAGCTTTGTGTCATAGGATATTGCTAAATATACAAAATTGTAGCTTGACGTTAATGGCCTCCAGATTACCTCATGATGACGTCACGAAAAGTTGACTCCTGCAGACACATTTATGCCATCTAACTAATACTTTGCAATATAAATAAACTACGCAACTGCATTGATTTTTCAAATGGAATCCGCAGAAGTGACTAATTAAATATTCATGACGTCATAACAGCATTGTTCTAGGACCATAATATTATTTACTATGTGGTCTTTGTTTTGGACTAGGTCTAAAGTCGATCATATTTACCAAAGTGCCAAAGTGCCTGAGTGGAAGAAAAACGTGTACAAACCCTATAGGAGAGAAGTCTGAAAAAGAAAAAGGAAAACTAGACGTATGTCTGTTCAATGAACAGAACATATGGATTTTCCGCGTACTTTTTCATGACGTCACTTTGAATTTTGCATACTAATGACAACACCTACCTACCCACCCAAGTTTCATGACGATCAGAACTACCCTTATATGCGTTTCAAAAAAGTAATTGTTTTGATGACGTCATCATGACGTCACACATGTTTTACATTTATATGTAAGTATCTATGACCTAACAAACCTATTACAAAAAGAATTTCGAATTTAGTATGTTCCGTTGATAAGATATGGCTTAAAGTTTTAAAAACCAGAAAATCAATATAGAATCGTATGATGACGTCATCCTGACATCACATACATTTGTATCTTTAACAAATCCTGGCCTACCTGCATAACAAGATTGAACTAAATAGGCGATACAGCTCTCTAGATATAGGACCTTTAAGATGACACCACGTGACCCTTGATGACGTCATCAGAAAGGCACTTGTCAAAGCAGACACTTGCAACGTGGTCTTTGGCTGTGTCATATTTGGAGTCAATCTGATTAATTACAGTGTAAAGTTTTGAAAGGTAAATGGCATTACTCAGGGTTTTCTGCTGACTTGATGACTGTTTGATTTGAATATCCACTGGTCGAAGTCTGTGGGCACAAGTTTTAAACTGGATATTGAAATTTACCCTCAGAATCTTCCGGGATGGGAGAGTCTGTATTTTTTGCGATAATCTCTCTGTGTTAGAACAACACTTTCTTGATGCGAAAAAAATAGATTACAATAAGGATTCTTTTCTGTGTGACTTCAATCACTGACCACAAACAAGGCAAGGTCTGACTACTGGTCGAATCCCTTCCCCATATTCCCAAAATCAACCCAATATGAAAGAAAAATTATGTAGGCTCTAACTCAAAAACAATCCTGGAAGGAACCTTGCCTACGGAATGTCCATTTCGTTGGATTGGTCATCTGGAGTCCTCTTTTGAAAATAGCCAATTGCGTAATAACAAATGATGATTACGTAATCAAATTTGCAAGAGGAAATGTTGCACATCTCTTTTAAAATATACACAAAGCATTAGACTTTTCATGCAGTAATTTTAAAGTTATTAAAAACAAAAGTAGGATTTTTTATAACACGCAGTATTATGTACTGGTACCGTCTCGATAAAACCTCGCAATATTTAACTGTTGATTTTCATTTTTGCCTTTTTAAAGATATAGGCCTAAGATCAAAATGTGGCTACTTTTCCGTAACAAATTAAAAGTCTTGGCTAAAAATCGATATCAGGCAATGTAGCCTCAAATTTTGCCCCAAATACGACATGCATGCAAAACCACGAGTAACCTAACAATAGAAAAGTGTTTATGAAAAACGACAGTTAAATGTAAACGTGTTAAAGACTTTTTGCGAGGTTTTGGGGGGGGTCGTTCGGGTAATGCCAAGCAGCGAACGTGAGGTACCGTATACAGTGTGTCTCCAAAAAATGCGAACAAAAGTTATTGGGATTCCATATATTTAATATATAGCCGATATACATGATTATATGTATCGTTGGAAGGGGTATTTTATCCCCTTTCAAAAGAGTGGTCCGTCATGATGATGGGACTATTTTTGACGGAGATCTCAACAATTTAGGCCTACCGAGGAAGGTGAAATTGACAATGGGACCGTGTATTACATGCAGTGATAATCGATTTTGTTTAAATGTGCAAGGTTTGCAATTGTGGAATGTGGATGGATTGATGATTACATCCCTTCCCCCTCAACATGCCCTCCCTCTCGTTCGATACACAGGCGACATCTTCTCTTCATGTCTCCCATCGCTCTCCTAACAGCATCTGGAATCTGCCGCAGGACGTCAAACTCAGCTGCTATTCTGTCACGGAGAGTCTACAGGTCCGGAGGGGGAGTCGTGTACACCTTGGATTTCAAGTATCAGCAAAGGTAGAAATCACACGTGGTGAGGTCTGGAGATCTCGGTGGCCATTCATGCACATGATTCAATGCTATGACGCGGTCTCCGAACACTTCATTAAGGCGGTCGCGGACAGCCAGTAGACGTTGAGCCGGATCGCCGTCTTGAGCCAACCACAAGCGCCTAAACACCCCTCGCTCCTGAACCTCGAAATGTTCTTGAGGAATGGGGATGACATCATCATTTAACCTGTCAAGGTAACGCCGGTGTGGCGTGAAATATTGTCACTATGAAATACGGTAGTATTGCACATGCAAAGTGATCGATAATATCGATAATTGGGAGAGTGGCCGGTTACGTGAGAGGGTTTAACCAATAATAGGGAAGAGGAGTCGGATATTCATGGGAGTCGGATATTCATATGACACCGGCCGTTGAGGTTGCCCTGAAAAAACACCGGTCCGACGATGAGGCCACTGCCGCAGAGGCCAACCCAGACACTCACTTTCTCACGTTGGAAGTTGCGCTCGTTGAAGGGAGGTGGATGATGTTTTGGGGCGTACTCTCGAACATTGTGTGTGTTGACCTTTCCGTCGAGAGAAAATCCAGCTCCATCGCCGATGACGAGATGATGGATGAATCGCTGGTCTGCCTGCAGCTGGTCGACGACCCACTGACAAACATTCAACCGCCTTGGCAAATCCGCCGGTAGCAGCAAGGCAAGTATCCACACAGAGGCAACTAGGCTACCTTTGTCCCAATTCCTAAAATTGAAAACATGGTCCCACTGTCGATTTGTCCTTTATTGGGAACACTGTAAAAACCAACGGCTTACAGTTTTTTAACACTTCAATGCGTTAATATTAATACTTTACACGTAAAGGTATCGGAGGCGTTGTACGCGATTAACACTAAAACACGTTTAAATTGGCGTTGGTTTTGATAATTATCAACGCTTGAGGTGTTAATTTAGGTAGATTTTAACACTTTAGAATGTTAATAATCATTAACACCAACGCCTATTTCAACGTGTTTTAGTATTAATCGTGTAAGTATTAATATTAACGCGTTAAAGTGTTCATAAAGTGTTAGCCGTTGGTTTTTACAGTGAAATTACTCATAACTCTGTCAAAAATTATCAGATTTGGACGTTTGATGTCTCATTTTAAAGAGGAAAGGTGTATCTTTCAAACCATACCTATATTATCTATGCGGGTTACAGTGGCATCCCGTGATATTTTGTTTGATATTTTTGGAGACACACTGTATGTGACAATCCTCCTACTATTCACGGGCGCTTAAGTATGATTTTTTCTATTTCTGCTTGCCTCCAAGCAGAGCTTTCTCCAGCCCCATGAGCGGCCCTTCCACGCCGATAGACAATATGAAGGCAGCTCCGTAAGCCAGGATCAAATTAGCAAGGAACATGGAGACCTGTAGAAAGAATGCACACTATCATTACACATCAGATTTAGAAAGAAATAGTTCGCACTGCTTCAAATGTGACCCTCTGTATATAGTGAGGAATGTCTCCTCTTGACTTTTTCTGATTAACGTGCCAAAATGCAGATGTTTTAACGGGTTTTCTGATGATACCAAATTTATCCTTGTACCTTATTCTAATCTAGAATATGACCTGAAAGAAAAGGAAAAAGGCTTTGAAAAAGATTAGGGTTACGCACTGTGGCCCGTTCCCAACCCAACAAAACTGCATCTCGAGATTTAATGGTACTGCAGCTTTCCAAAAAGTTTTCATGCATACATTACGTCACGCGATGGTTGCTAAAAAAATGGTCTTGGGGAATACGGTACCCCTCATTATGCTCCAGAGGGTCACAATATGCAGTGATTGTGGGCCTACGTTTTGATCGTTAAATGAGCTGTAAAAAGTTGATAATGATTGGTGTACATCCTCCGGTTGGGGGTTATATCCCCCACTGTTTAACTAAAGAAGTAAGCCTATTTCTAAGCGAAAATGCCGTCATTTTAAAAATACAATATACTCTTATAGTTGCGTGAGAACATTATGGTATAACTACGTTGAATACGGTAAAAAAAAAACGTTGTGCTTACATATCCTATCATAAGGTCGTTAAATATATGTTATCGCTTGGAAAACACCAGCCTCTGCCAAACTGCTCATTTTCGGTCTATAGAAACGCCCCTTATCTTGATGTCAAACCTCTCGTTCGCATAGATTCAGCGACGTATGAATGATTTTTTTTTATCTGTAGCGGATGGCTATATTTTGACTTTTCTGCCATGGGCGTAAATTCCCGGGGGCTGGGGTTATTATCCCCCACTTTGACCGGGGGTGGTCCACAGGATTATCCCCTCCCCGAAATGTCACTATTTCCAAGCAAAAATGTTAAAACGCAGTGCGTACATGTTCATAGCACACGCACCTTCTTATCCTAACCCCCCCCCCCCCCCCCCAACACACACACAAGTGTGTAAATACCGGCAATCGCGGACCTCCTATTGTCCCTCTTTTGTTTGTACTTTAACTTTTTCGGAAGGCCTCCCATATGTTTTGTACATGATTTTCAATCGTGGACGTTTGGTCAATCGTGGATCCTTTGTCTACGCCCTAACTCTTACGGGGTACCATATGGGGTACCTCTATTGTAGACTTTACTTTTCTTCTTTTATTCTCCTTTGTCCCCATTGAAATCTCAAAACCCATAGCGTTAACTTTGTGGGGTACCTCGATTTCTAAAGACTTACTTGCGGGGTACCATTGTCCCCATTGTTACCCTTTCTTCCCGGTACCCCGTAAGGAGACTAATGTACGAACACACACACACACCCACACAGTCATGTAAACGGGTGCAATCGTGGACCTCCCATTGTTCCTCTTTTGTTTATACTCTAACTTTTTCGGAAGGCCTCCCATTGGTTTTGTACACGATTTTCAATCGTGGACGTTAGGTCAAACGTGGACCCCTTTGTCTACGCCCGAGTTCTTTTGTCCTAGGTCCACGATTGCCGGCATATACAAACTCACCCACACAGCTCTACATTACATACCTTATGTTGACATTCCTTTGTATTCGTGTAGTTAAGAATTGTCGGGCAAAATACTAATTATTCTCACAACCAGAACATATTTTCAACCTAAATTCGTGACTGTGGTCCCCTCAAGTGCCACCCTTCATTTTTTCAAATGTAACCCTACCCCAATTTTACCTCTAGACCTCTTTTTCCAAAAGTGCAAAACCTTGTGTGGACCTGGGTCAGGTCCACATAAGGTCTCTCATCTATTGTTCACACCCAACTCTTTTGTTCACAGGTCCACATAGAGTATGCAACACTCGTACACCCATACACACGCATACTTATGGGGAAGACCTTTATGCCCCTTCTTTTGTTCTCCTTTGTTCCTATTGAAATCCGTAACGCTATGGAGTTTCTCCTCTGGGGAAGATGGATTTCTAAAGCTTTCGCTGTGGGGTGTATTGTTCAATTGTGTTTTCTGCCCCACAGGAATACGTGTATACGAACACAAGTGTGTAAACACCTTTAATCGGACACCTCCTATTGTCCTCCTATTGTTCTCCTATTGTTCATACTTTTTAACTTTTTGGCAAGGACCCTCATAGGTTTTGTACACGATTTTCAAACGGGGACCTTTCTCAACCGGGGACCCTATTGTCCTCTATTGTTAAAGGTCCCCTATTGAATGCAAAAACAAACCCACACACACACAGACTCATTTGGGTGATTTTCGAAGAAAACAAATCTTGATCATTCCCCCCACTTTGGGGCACAGATTTACGCCACTGACCACTGTTATATAAAATTGAGCATGAAGCTTCAACCGGATTTTACCCATTGCATGTAGGTGAAGTGGTACAATGCATTGTTACTCGTGTAGATGGTGTACATGATGATTGGATGAAGGAGGTAGGCACAATAGGTGATACGGCTTAATGGAGTCCAAAATCCCCAACTCAAGAGGGTGTTGATCGGCCCTACAGGGTGCAGAAAAACAAGGGAAAAACAGAGAATTAGTATTCAGGAAGCACACTCCTTCACGACGAAAACTTTACCAAATTCATCTCTCAAAGGAAGCTAGCCTAATTTATGGAACGATTCGACCCTGTGATGCAACACATTTGGACAGCTCTAAACTTTTTGAGAGGTCATTAATTTTGAGTGTTTTTAGTGAGCTTGGGTAAGAAATTAAAGATATACCGTAACTTTCCGTTCCCTTTCGAGTTTCACTCCGATTCTTGTAACTGCTATTTTGCCAGCAATAATATTTATTCACTTTTAAAAGAAAAATCCAACCCCCCAAAACACGTTAAAATATCGAATTGTTACTTCACAATTTATGCCGAATTATTTGCGGCCCGACAATAATTCGGGCGTATCTTATTGTGCATTAGTTGCGCAAAAGTGTAAAAGCCCTTTGTGAAGGCATGCCAACACCCAAATAGGAATGTAGATTTTACGTTAAAATAAAACATATTAAATTAAAATAAAATGGAAAAAAATCACATTTATTGAAGAGAATGGACGAGGTATCTTTTAACTGCTATTGATTTGCAGTGAATGCGTACGGCTAGTAAAACACAACATAGCCACAAGCAGCAAAACGCAACCAATCAATTTTACGGAGTTGCAAAGCGCAACACGTTTTGTTCAGCGCAGATAGGCCTTGGTTATCAGTAAAGATATAATCTGATGTACATCGTTTGTGACTGGGGGCCAATTTTACGGAGCTGCTAAGCACAACAATTTGCTTAGCACCAAAAAGTCTTGCTTAGTTAAAACAGGTTATCAGCCATAAGGCCATGGGATTTTCATGCTAAGCAAACAACATTTAAATGCCAGCCACAACCGATACACTTCACATCAAACTTTGGTTGGTAATCCTGCATTTACCAAGGAAGACTTTTCATGCTAAGCAAATATTTGTGCTTAGCAGCTCTGTCAAATTTGCCCCAGGTCTCTGCTGATTCACGCTTAGTAAATTCGGAAAGCATGTTCTACCAATAATCTCATCAACATTGGTCCAAGCAAGTGATGATGCCTTCAACATCGCTATATGTGACCTGTTCCCACGATATGAGCGGAAAGTAGAACAATCAAGATTTTTTTATTTCCTGAAAGTACAGGTTAAAAGCTTTAATTTGATATATATTGTGTTATGGTATCTCATTCCTAGCCCCGATACAACCTTTTGGAATTGTATGTCGGAGTCTTGACCTCTTGTTTTGAGAAAGTGAAACTCAGTTCGTGATCGGTGCACACCTTCAAATATTTCGAGACTAGATTCAGTTTAAAAACTTTGTGTTATGATAGAATAGTGTTTTCATATATACAGTTTTTAAAATCCCAAAATTAGCTTTTCAGTGAAAAATTGTTCTTTCTGCTTGTAACTCGGAAACCATAGTCCGACATTACGCTCATTTTGTGCTGCTAGGTCACATAATTTAGAATAATTGGCGTGTGTACTACTGTTTAAGAATGGAATGAATGAACTTCACTAATTGTTCAGGGTTAATCGAATGATGTAAGCTACCCCATAAGCCTTCTTGAGACATAGGCCTACACTATACCAACCACTAAGACGTTCACAATGTATTCAAAATAAACAGGAGGTTTAGGCAAATGTATTTGAACAATAAGTGTCCAAAATCACATCTAAAGCCGTAAAGCCGAGAATCACAATAAGGTTCAAGCTGTTAAACAGTTTAATAACAGTTTACAGCCTTCAGATGTGATTTTGAATAGAGCAGGTTGTGTTTTGGACGTCATTGTCCATACCACACCGTCCGAATGTTATCTATTTTGAACAGAAAATCGCATCCAAGGGGTTCACAGTGATAGTTGACACAATAGGATTGCGCTATTTGAGTTGGGTAAAAACGAAAGGTTTCATATGTACTCTACCATGTACAAATTGTCGAGCTAAGAAACCTGTATGAAAAAGGTTACGCAGGGCCAACGCAGCCTTGTAGATGTAAATTATTCAAGCGAGGACGGCCATACCGGTTGAATTTTGCACACAGCGAACAGACCTTACAGAGGCATCAGAACGAGTGTTTCTTACATTTTCAGCAAAATGACGGGGAAAAATTTAGACCAAAAGCGTCGGGTTTTACATGACAAGAAAGAGGATTTCATGTGCCTTCTAGGATGGTTGAAAGAAGATTTTCCAGGAATAGCGGAGTTACGGTCGGAAGATGATCGCAACGCGCCTTGAGATGATATTTTCTTTCTCACTATACACACACATTCAGAAAGAAAACATGATCAGTAAATGGAAAATGACGGTAAACTCCTCTCGCCAAGAAACTTGAAATTCACTAACTCTGCTAAAGAATTCATGTATCTTTTTCCGCTTGAACAAAACGCTTACGCCAACGGGATAAGGAGTTATGGGATAAAGAAACCCGAAACGGGTTAAATCTCTGGTTTTTTCCTCGTGCTTAGATTTAAGTCCTGTGGCTGAGCGCTAACTTGACAGCTGGAGATCATATGCCAAAAGTCGAATAGCACCCTGCCGTTGTTTCTACTATATCTCAATAAGGCTTATTGGCCTACCTCCGTATCCAACAATACAAGAGAACGCTACCCATCCCACGGCCATCACAAACGCGGGCTTTGAGAACACATGGTACATCACTGCAGCGTACTGTGGTGGACCGTTTGCTTGACCTCCGTCCGGGTACACTCCGTACACAAGAGACAGGGCAACGACAGTAGACAAGGTCCACATGAACATGTTGAGGTACTGTTTATAGAAGAAAAATCAAAACCACTTATTTACGAATATAATTCCCAGCGACATTCAGGACTGGATCCGGGAATGTTTGCGCCCGGCGGGGGGGGGGGGGGGGTTTGAAAAAAAAGAAGTTGGTTAAATAATTTGACAAGCCGTCGGGGGGACTCATCCAATGCTGATGGCGACATTTAATTACCCTTGAAACTCACAGTAGACCTGCCACAGGACCCGGTCTGGGGCTGTAAAAGACAAAAAGGCAAAGACAAAAAGGACAAAGAGCAGGGGTTTGACCCCACTCCCTCGGTCAGCCCAAGTGGCGCCACGGGTTGATGTATGCGTGTAAAGTTTGGAATTAACTCTTATTTCGGTTTGGTACCAAAACTAATTTTCTAGGATTTCCATGGTTACCATGGCAACCGATTTAACCATGGTGCTCGTACATTTGAGCTATTTATGCAGAAATACATAGAAAAATATTTTTGGAGGTGAAAAACATAGTTTTGGTACCTGAACTTGCCAAATGCCACATGAATTATTGAAAAGCATTACATGTAATTGAATCCAAGATTGCCGCCATCAACGCGAAGAACTTTTAAATTTCTTTTAAAAGTTTGAGATCGTTTTGCACTGGGAATTCTTACCTATCTATATGATTACCGTCCTTCAGGAATTTCGGCGAGAAAACAGTTACCGTTATATGTTTGTATAAAATATTCCCAAATCGTGAGTTTTCCCAAAACCGACACCAAAATGAGTTGAACCGCCCCAGCGGTGTTCTGTCACAAATTGAATTATAATGATAGATAATCACACAAATAGAAATGTAGCAAATAATGAAGCAATTTGAACGAAAATTGTACAAATCATGCCAAAAATACTGTTTTTGACCAAACATGTGCAAAATTTTGTAAAACGCCCTCCGGTGTTCCTTGCAGTACAATTAAACAATACCATGTTGTACATAACCAGCCAAAATATGCCTCTATTACCGAATTTCAGTTGAATCGGCCAAAGCACATGGAAATTACGGTGGGGCACAATGAGCCCCAATGTCCTCCCTCCCCCGGTCCTAAGAGAGCCAAAAAGCCTGGTCCTAATAGGGTTAAACGGAAGATTGCAGTTTTAACAAAATATCAGATTTCATGCAAAAAGGTACTAACATTTTGTATTTCAGGCACACGACATAATCATCAAGTACTTGAAGTACCAGATTATATAGATTTGTCAGAAATGTACCATTCACCGCCATTAGTACGAGGGTCGGCTGAAAAGTTCGTAGGTTGACTCTGAAGGAGTAATGCCAGATCAATGAAACTTAGCATGCATTAATTTCAACCCTTTTGATAACTAATTGCAATGCTGTTGGAATCTCCCGTGAGAGAGTTTAGAACATTCTGTAGAATGCCATGGCCTAGTGGTTACGGTGTTCAACTCATGTATGATGGTACGTGGGTTCGAACCCTGCCAAGAACATGGGTGTTTGTGCCCTTGGGAAAGACACTTAACTACAATTTCCTCTCTCCACCCAGGATTATACATGGGTACCTGAGAGGGTCGAGGCCAATTGAGCGCTGATATCGGCTGCCGCGTGGTCCAGGGCCTGATGAACAGGGTATCGTAATAATTGTAAAGCGCTTCAAGATCGTTGATACGATGGAAAGCGCTATATAAGCATAACAATTATTATTATTATTATTCTGAACACAGAACTTGGAATGTCAAAGGTTTCTGCTTGGTGGGTACCGCGTCTTCTGACCCCTGGTCAGAAGCGCACAAGGGATAACTTGGAGCGTTTTGAGACAGATCCATCTAATTTCTTCGAACGGTTTCCCAACCCAGAATGAGTGCTGGGGCCATCTCTTTGAGCCAGAGACAAAGAGGCAATCCATGCAGTGGAAACACAGGTCCTCACCCCCTCCAAAGAAGGCCACGGTCGTTTCGAAGCCAAATTTTGTCCATTTTTACGAACCACCAAATACAGCCTTACCTGGAAACAAACAATGCAATTAGTTATCAAAAGGGTTGAAATAAATGCATGCTAAGTTTCATTGATCTGGCATTACTCCTTCAGAGTCAACCTACGAACTTTTCAGCCGACCTTTGTATATCAACGTTTTGGTATTGTATACAATTCCACAATACCTGTTTGTACTTCGGGTACTTGCACGTGCCAATTGGCGCAGCCGTTCGCACAGTTATATTGGGGCCGGGTTACACGTGGAAGGACATAAAATGTACTTTCAATTTCATGTTTGTTTAATTGATAGAAGTGACAATTAGTATCGGCCTACCTTGCTCATTTTGAAAGGTTTCCCGTTCACCTTGAAGAATATGTATCCAAAAACTATGCCAACTAAATAACCTGGTATACGACAGTAGGGCTTGTCGTATATTATGTTTACTGTACCGCTCCCGTAAAGAACAACAGTTTTGTTATTGTACGCCCTAAAAGGGAAAACAAACACATATTACTTTCCATTAGGTTGCTTTAGTTTCTACATTTACTTGTTCGGTTTCATGTGAAATAGGTTATTCCATAAATGTAGGTACCAACTTGTGACATTTTGACCCAAAATGGAAAAATTGATTGGCAAGGGATTCATTAATAAATTTCAGTATAACTTAAAGATATTGACATTCCTCATTAATTGTAGCCAAAATCAGACATTATTTACCCCAGAAATGCCAAAATATCATGTCAAAACCCATTCACGGTTTCACGTGTAAAGGGGACACCAAATTAGTTTTCTGCTATTTGTTTGTGATAATTCATGCTCAATGTGGTGTGTGTATTTTAAAATATATTTGTTGTCTTACCCAGGATAAGTCATCAAGGTTCATTGTGAAAGTAACTTGATTAGACTAAACAATTTGGTGCATGATTGCGTATTGGGGACACCATTTGCAATATTTGTTATGATTTTACACATATCAAGTGGGACATGTAATTAATGGTGACAGATTTGGATTTGCCAGTGAACCCAATTATCTTTCTATTTCTCAGAAACATTGCACAAATTACCCGTGTATCATAGGGACACCAAAAAAAGTGGGTCTTGTTTACACGTGAAACGTTTGGGTTAACGCAATGTGAATCTCTCTCAACTAGTCATTTAAATGTAGTGTCATTCTTAAGCAGTATTAAGGCTTTAACATAATGAAGGGAAATGTTTGTGTCCCTATTGCACGTGAAACCGTGAACTATTTAATACACCATACTGTCAAGAAATTAGTCAGATGTTTCATCCTTTGCTACCAGATATTTAGGTACAAGTACTATAATTTGAGCAACTAAAATCATTTGTATATATATTTCACTGTTGGTAATACTAGGGAAACAAATATCACAATGTAAAGAGGGACACCAAAATTCATTGGCCCCCCACATTTATGGAATCACCCAAATAAAGAAATCAATTATTTTCAGGATGAAGGTAACTATGTCCCTGCTCTGCCTGAAAATATAAATTTAAATATTTCACGCACTAGTAACGAGTTATGGAAATAAAGAGAGTTACATTTGTGAACGAAAAACATACTTATACTATAATGTGCACTCTTTATCTTCAAATTGTTTTATTGTGTGGTCTGCGCGAAGATTGATTACATTAATACTGTAGGAATTAGGGGCGTCCTAATTCAAAAATCTAATATTCTCTCTTATTAAATATGTTACTTATCGTCGGTCCATTTGTTGTCCGAGTCGAAACTCATATCTCATCTAACAACTAGGGTTTACAGTTCTATTTCATTTACTTTTCAGGCTGACACACCGCAAAAGCACGAACAAAGCAGCTTTAAATTAAAGGAATTTTTTTATTTTTCGCAATGTTTAATGTGTGATCAGGATTCGTCCTTACACCAATTAAGCTCCGCCCCTTGGCCTATTGACCAATCACAGGCCCAGAAATGAAGTCTGTCCGACACACGAGACGGACGTGTGAGGCGCGCAGCTGTGATTGGGAAATCCGTCAAGAGGCGGTGCTTAGGGTTAGTGTTAGGTGGGTTGTACGTATAGGGGTGTATGGTCTCACCAAAGGTAGAAGTTACCCCGCCTGGGTCTATAGGTCTGAATATTGGGATCATTTCTTTGGCATATGTTGAACATTTATCCTATATTGAGATATTGACCCAGGAAAACCGTAAGGGTGGTAGCTACGGCTGGCAACCTAAAATGTGGCCAACCCCACCACCTATGTTGCAGCCATTTACCTGGAGTGGCTTTTAGCCCTGTATTAGGCGACTTCCATAAAAAAAAATGGATCAGTCTATTGTCACTTACGGGTGAAGTCCGATTGGTGCCCCGTAATAAGAAGCGAGGTATGCAGTGACAACAAAAGAGCCTATACCCAATGCCAGGATCAAGCCCATTCCCCACTTGAAATTCCTAGGAAAAACAATTGAATACAATTATCATTAAGACGCTTGAATTCGGACTGGTTTTAGTAGTCCTAAATGGGCATTGTACAAAATGATTTTTTTAGACTCCAAATATTAATAATGGCCAGTGCGATTTACAAGCGTATTGTAGGCATATAGACACTTTTCACGAGTAGTCATGGACCGCACCTCCCCCATACGATACATGTATTACAATTACTCCAAGGCGGTCCGCATGTGGTAGTTTTGTTTACATTTCACCTTTCACGTTCCATATTTCACATAGGATAACGTGTGTGAAAAGGTTCTATAGACAACAGCATTGCTGTATTAAATTTCGCACTTCATTAATTGACAGGTGAAATAAAATTCGAATCAAAATAACATAAATGAAATAGATATAGCATGCAGTTCAAAGAAAAGTGAAAAGAACTGACAAACTACCTAAAACAAATATGGCAGACACAGAAAATGAAAAAACACAAGCCAACAACAAACAGGAGGCTTCTGATAACCAATCAAAGAAAGAAATGGACATAAACAATGCTCGTACCAATTGAAATGGCTTAATCTGCTGTGCTTCTGCTGTACTAAAGCTTATACCCCCTTTACACAGAAAGGCGACCTTTGGGCCTCCCTTGTGCGACCATAAAACTGGCCAGGTCGCCGTTGGAGGCTCAAAGGAGGCCGAATGGTTGCCTAGGTCGTTCAAAGGTGGTACACAGGATGTTTAGACTTCGCCATGGACGCCATGGTCGCCGTAAATTTTTGAACATGATCAAAACAGTCGCACAAAGGTCGCCGATGGGAGGTTGGTTGCTCAAAGGTGGCTCAGATGAGGCAGAAGGGAGGCACAAGCATTGCCGTGGTTGCAGAATGGATGCACAATGGTCGGCCAATTGTCGCCACGTAAAAGATGCGTTCTGTTGCAAATTTTACCGCCAATCTAAGTGATGCTTCTGCGCCTCCCTTGTGCCTCCCTTGCCGACCAATAGCGTGCATTGAACGATGACTGTGGCGACCGCTGTGCCTGGATTCGGCGACCACGGCAACCCTTGAGCCACCATGACAATGCTTCTGCCTCCCTTCTGCCTCCTCTGATCCTAGGATGAAACTGATGGAAAAGCGCCAGAATCAGGGCATATACCCAGGCACTCAAGGTTGCACAGCAGTCGCCAGAGGTCGCTCAAACAATGTTCAAGGGTCGCCTATAGGAGGCAGAAGCATGGCTGAATGGTCGACCAGTGATCGCCGTAGTTGCCGTTGGTCGCCGATGATGGCACAGAGGAGGCACAGAGGAGGCTCAATGGTTGCCTAAACATTGCTCGGGGGTCGCCTATGTTGCCTATAATCGCGTTGGTTGCCGTAAGTTGCACATGGGAAGCACAGGGGAGGCAGGCAAGTGGCTCAGTGGACGCACAGGTCGCTCGTAGCTCGACATGAAAATGCCCAAAAATTGCAGTTTTGGTGGTTCAAGGGAGGCACAAGGATCGCTGGAGCAGTTACATAGAAACAGGATTTTCTTGGTTTATAGGCGACCATTGAGCGTCCTGGCAATTTTTTGGTCGCTCATAGGTGGTACAAAGGTCGCAGCCCTGTGTAAAGGGGGCTTTTACCAACTGCGTACCGGTACTTAAAGCGACATTACAGACAGGGGCAAGGAACGACAAAAGGCGACAGCAGAAATGCTGGTCCATGAGGGGAAGGGGACCGTACCGTACGGTACGTGCGTACCATCACCACTACCCCCTCCCTGCAGTGACGTAACTATGCTGGGGAACGGGGGGCCCTTGTCCCCCCAGGCCCCATTGCGAATCTTGAAATAACAAAAAATCATACAAGCCACAGTTAATTTACTTTCAGTGCACCTTGAAAAAATGTATGCTGCGCCATATGTCCCCAAGACGTTTCACCCCAGTTACGCCACTGCCTCCCCGCCTATTCCCCCCCCCCCCCCCCCAAAAAGAGATTTTCTTTTTTCTCCTTTTTAAGGAAACAAGAGTTTCCCCTGCATCTCTCGTCGTATGACATGCATCTTGTTCTGTTTAGGTTATCTATGTATTTTATTACAATTTCTTTTTTGTAATGAAACCAAGGATTCCTCAAAAGTGCATATCGCACTATAACTCGAAAGCCTGAAGAAACCTGTAAGAAGAAGACGAATGAAATATTCAATTTTAGAAGCGGGTGGAAACCCCATCATGATATTCTGAAGAAAAAAACAGTATCAGGCAGGGACTCAAATCCCACTCTAGATCATAATAAGCCCCTGATAGGATTCGAACCCAGTTAAAAGCAGTGAAAAGCGAGGAAAGTACTACCAGGCCAACTTGACTCCAGGAGTACTTGACTTTAGGGGAGTTAGTTTTGGGCATAATTACGTATAAAAACAAATGTGTAAGCCCCACACTCATGTTTTAAAAGAGTCTATGCCGCGGCAAGCTGTTGGCATCACCATTTTAATGAAAAGTGTACAATTTGGTGGATTAGCGCCTCAAATATTTACAAAATAGGAAAAAAATCAAAAGCTGTTACAAATATAAACTTTTTCAAAGTGAACAAAGAAACTAGCAGGAGCGGGATTCGAACCTGCGACCTCAGGGTTACCATACCGGCGCTTTACCAATTGAGCTATCTTGCCCTATGTTGGCGGTCTCCCAAATTGTCAGTATCTTTGTTCAGGTGGGCCGCTATAGTCTGAAGTCATAATTCCAGAATGCCGTATAGCCAGGGATCACACCCAATTTTACGATACAACCTGGGAAGCGACATTGTGGGGATCACTCAATGAGTGATACGACTTTTTAAACTTATAATTCGTCCAACAATCCACAAGGGAAACTGACTAGGTAAATTTGAATACATTTTCAAAGTGAACAAAGAAACTGGCAGGAGCGGGATTCGAACCTGCAACTCCGGGTCACCGTACCGGCGCTCTACCAACTGAGCTATCTTGCCCTATGTTAGCGGTCTCCCAAATTGTCAGTATCTTTGTTCAGTTGGGCGCTAGTCAGAAGTCATAAACCCAGATACCGTATAGCCGTGGATCACACCCAATTTTACGATACAACCTGGGAAGCGACATTCTGGGGATCACTCAATGAGTGATACGACTTTTTTAACTAATAATAAAAACTCGTAGCTGGAAAGCGTGAAGAAACCTGTAGGAAGACGACGAAGCAATGTTTAGTTTTAGACGTGGGTGGAAAACCGCGGAATTATATTCTGGGGAAAACCCACGTCTGCCCTGGTGGGATTCGAATCCGTATCACAGCGGTGGAAGGCGAGGAGAGTACCACGATAGGCCAAACTGACTCCCCATGCACGACAAAAAGAACAAAAACATTGTTCGGTTTCGAATGCACATAAACTTTAGCTGCACCCCGCTCAAATATGCAGACAAGTATAGTCAGATATTCTGAAGCACTTACTTGTAAAGAAGGTAGATAATGATGGGGCTAATGATGAAGAACTGCATGTCATTAGCCAGATACCAAGACCAGCCCATACACTAAAAAAATAAGACGACAATTACACCTCATCGGAGTTAAACCAACGAAAATTGATGTCAATTATAGTGCGCTGTTTTCCTTACATTTTATAGGTTTTCCCGGCCAATTTGCGATTTTTTCTGATCATTTTTGCTATTATGGTATTCAAAGTCGCGTGATTTTTGCACATCTGATCATATTAGGGTTTCATTTTTCACTTTTTGGGCATTCAATTTCAATTTTTAAGCACCCAAGATTTTGTTCCTAATGTTCGTTTTCGTTTAGGGGGATTCTATTTCATTTTGATGCATTCATGACTTCATTTGCTGCATTCTTACATTTTGTGACATCCTTTGAGTTGAAGCATTCAAATCAGCGAACGTCGTCGGTGTGCATGTGACGTATGACCATGTTTTTTTATGCGTTGATGGGCAATCAAATTGTCATTGAAATTAATCAATATTTTTCATTGATATAATTATTTTCCCATTGTCTTCTGAGGTTTTTGTAAAACATTTGTACAATTTATAATGGCAAATTTTGTAACATTCAGGACCTGTAATGTAACGTACTGATATGAGGAATGGATGATGTAACGAACTAATGAAATGAAAAGGGCCAATGAACTTTCTTTTTCACTGTTTATCTTTCTGTGTTTGTTTGTTTGTTTAAATTTTGACCAACAAATGGGGTCATTGTTGACATGTTTATGAATCTTTTAACTTTGTTTACTGTTCTTTTTCGTTATGATTAACCTATCAATCGCTTCATGTGCAAGACATGGGACATGTATGTTTGGTAATGTATGGTTGTACCATCAGGAACACTTCTCTTGGGTAATTTCTGGGTCCGATTCCATCAGACGATCACACCTCCCCTCCGTACAGGTTTGCCATCTTATCTGTCTGAAGACTTGGGTAAGAAAGAGAGGTTTGCATCTATACGGATTGAAGACGTCAGATATGATTTACGTTGAGATAACTTAGACTTTTATAAGAATACGGACATGCAGGAATGTGGGCATGCTCGAAAAGATGCTTAAAAAAAGGTGATGTTTGCCCATTAATGAATATGAATGCCTGATCAACCCCTTACTGCTGGTCCAGACGAAATTGAACGAACAATACAATACTTTCAATTTGAATGCATCTTTTACAGAGACGAGTGAAGCTAAAAGACGATATAATGCTCGGATCATGATTTTGAATGATTATTTTTGATTGTGGAATGACGATCTGTGTGATCATTCAATTTCAATCTAAACTGAACGAGCAAGGCGTTAAAATGAACTAAAACTTGGTGAAATTGGCCAAGAAAAGCTATAATGGAGAGAACATTACTCATGCTAATAAAAATCCATTACAGTGACTTTTTGAACGCGTAGGCCTATAGGCCCCTACAGCTTTTTCGCCACATACTGACTTTCCCTGAGCCAAAGAAAGATGTCATTCAAGGCAGAAGAGGAGTGTCTCCTTAGCTTCGTGTAAAAAAAATTACTTTTCTGCATTTCATTTGAGAGTTTCTATTTTTGACTTGATTATCATGTCAAACAACTTGTCTGGACAATATAATGGTAAATATTTCTTCAAAACTTTGTAAGTGGGTTAATTGATAATTGGTTGCTGTGCTGCTCTTTAGTACATATTTTGGTTTTGTTTTGCTTTGGTTTCTTTTATTTTTGTCGCACGAATCTGCGGCGCTAACCCTTTTGAGAAAAAGAAAAGTATAGGTTTTCCCGCCTAACTTCGTAAACTTAGCATCCGAATTAACGACAAGTTCATTCAATTTAGCACGAAATTGATTGACGATCTAGATCACCATTCAAAGAGCAAAAATGATCATTCAATTTAAATTCATGAGCATGCGATTGCACACTCTTGTTATACAAAATTGAAGAGTCAGCATTCAATTTGGAAAAACATGCAAATAGCATTCAAATTCGCGCGGACACTCCGCGGTAAGCGTTTGGGCATTCAATTTCGTGAATAGGCAAGCATTTGTGACATTCGTGCAATGTTTTTCATTTATTATTAATCTTCTAATTCGTATTTTGTTTCTGTTTGAATAATTATGAAAAGAAAGAATAACACCTAAGTACAATCAAATAAAGTAGCCCAAAGTAAGCATATATAACAGAAAGGAGTAATAAATGAAAAAAGGGGGGGTGCATAAAAAAAGGATGGAAAAAAGCGAATGAAAAATGGAGAGACAAATATATAATTACTTTCAAAATGTGATAAATAAAGAAAATATACCATTGCGAAAAAAAATCTGAATAATCTTAATTGGCACAAACATAAATCACAATACACATGCACAGAGTGTGCATATAACTGTGTGTGTTTGTTGTACAAATTGCAAATCAGTAAACTGCATTTCAGGGATTTTTGTATCAGCATCCGTGATGAAGGTCCAGGGCGAGTATCGCCTCCAATCATTATTGGACTAAATGCATTTCTGATCTGCAATTTGTCGTTTTTGATACAAGCCAAAACGTGGAACATACCTCTATCATATATTTGTATATATGTATTCTCCATTTCTGTTCTATACGCACCTTAATTTGTCGTGCATTCCTGTTATCTTAAAGTTTTCCTCATATACATTGTACTTTCCTTCTCCAATTTGAATGCTCGAAGTGCGAAAATGATTGCCCATATACGAAAACGAAAGCAAAATTCGGTAGGGAATTCTCCTTCCAGTCACCCGGCGCCAAATTGAATGACGGGTGTGCATCGTCTAATTGAATGAAGCTATTTCTAAATTGAATGCGTGAAAGTACACAATTCAGTGTCTGCAAACGAAATTGAAGGCTCAAAGTTTGAAAATGAAGCATGGGAGCAACGAGCTGAGAAAAAACGCTCGGACACGAATGCACGTTTAATGAATTTGACTGCTGTTTTGACGAATTCGGCCGGGAAAACCTATATTAACTTTTTCAAAATGAATTGTTGAGCCCCCCCCCCCCCCCCGTCAAATCCTGGGTGCGCAACTGTTTAAAGAGGCACTCGTGTTATCACCTGTTTAGTCAATTCGCCAGGGAATGGATACAAGTTGTTGATGTACAGCAAATTGGTCCACCAATTTTTCTGACAGGCGGCAGCCGCTCCTTCGAACAGGGATTTTTTGCCCGGTCCCTGGCCAAAGTGAATGGCTAGGCTGGCCCATATGGCTATGGCTACCATGTATGCTGGAGTTAGACGGATGAAGCGGTGGAAGTAGAGAAGAGCCCAGTTTATTCTACCATTGGACTTCGTCAGGTGCTTCAAAGTCAGATACGTCAGAAGGAGGCCACTAAATCGAATCAGTCAAAAAGTACACACATTCTTATAGAAATAATTTTAACTCGTCAAAAATATGTGGCGTCGCGTAATGCGTTGAAGCTATTGTGCAGCCAACGGGCCGATCGCTATACGTTTTGATGATAACGTACTTTTTATCTCGAAACAAATCAAATGTTATCATTATTAATTTTTTACTGCAACCTTACGTAGTTGTCTGAATGGCGTCACTATATCTAGCGCCCTCGTGCGATGCTTATTATATAAGTTATCTAATCATGAATATGCCTCCGGTGTGGTGTGAATTTAAGTCACTCTGAAATACGGACTCATTGGTAGTAGTAGACATGCCTACGTTAAGATAATTAAGAGAGTGGCCGGTCACGTGAGAGGGGTTAACCAATTATAGTGGAAAAGAGTCCGATATTCATAGCAGTCGGATTTTCATATGACACCGGCGCTGTCGCAAAAAAAAAAAAAAAAAAAAAAAAAAAAAAAAAGGGGGCGATACCGCCCGGCTCTTTGAGGCTAATAAAGTATTATTTGTCAAAAGGTTCTAGGAACAAATACAAGTTTTCAAGAATCTTACCTCAGGAAGAAAAATGTGTCTACGGAAAACGATGCATTGACGATAACGGTGAATAAAAACGAACTACCCAATTCACTCATTACGTAACGTGGGTCGTCTAACGGAGAAAAACAGTACAGAGCAATTATCGACAAAACTTTCATGGCACTATAAGTCATTAATATCAACTTCAACTAGTGGTTTGGAGCATTGAATTCCTGGTCTTCGGGTCATTCTGCAAGTTGTGGGTTCGAGCCCAGTCCTTGGCTACTGAGCACTTCTACACTTAATTTGGGTCTGAGGCATTATTAATGCCTTGCAGTGGACAAGTTACCTATCCCGACCCTATTCATACTGTGAAGAGATCAGATTATCATGTCTTGTTTCAGCGTGAGGGGCTGGTTCTTCCACACTTTCCTTTGTAGCCCACACCCCGGGTGGCCTTTGGCCTTGTGATGGGCGATTTGCCTAAAAAAACACCCCAAAATTCCATACAAAATAATTCCATACGTCTTCCAACACATTTAAAGCAAGATATGGGACATTGTGTTCCCGGAATCTTAGGAATTCCTTTCAGGTATAGTCTGGAGTGTGACCAGAGGGACTACCCCTTGGTCCCATATCTCGCTGGCTGTATTCCAACAACATGATCATGATCTAAATGGCATCAGGCTTTTACTCATGCATGAATACGGTATGTTTTTGAAGTTGTTTGTTGTTTTTTGGCGTGGCATCCGACAAATCAATAATTTTCAATTTGAAATACCAATTTAAGCATTACATAAGTTATGAGATTTCCAATGCGACAATTATAGAAAAGAAACCATGACGAGTAACAGAATTGATGTAATAAGTTTCAAATTTACAATTAGGAGCGGGACGCTCCTTATTCGTACATTGTTAATCTATAGGGCAATCTTTGCGCCTAGCACACTTTCCTCTTTTAGTTATTTCCGATTCCTTCGGCAATCGAAGAGACAATGAGAAATTTCAAAGCTGTGCTATCCACGGACCTATAAAAATAACCTGGACTCGCAATACGTCCGTTGGGTTGAAGCCGCCGTCCGCCTTCTTACCGTGCCGAATACAATACGTTTGACAACTTTGCCCATACAGGGTCTACTTACATCCCCATTCTCAATTGTACACGAGTGATAATCGCTGTGTACTATGGGCACGGTAATATGGAGACTGCTGGCTTAAATAGTCATACAGTTGTATTAGACGCATTGCGACTCAAGGTTATTCATATACGTCCGTGGTGCCACCGGACTCACCGTAGTAATAGCTAATTAGCAGAAAATATATGGTGTGGCCTAGGATAACCCACCACATGCTGATAACCCGGATGCCGTTCAGCGCGCCCAAATTTCCAGGCACCGGCTCGGTGTTCAGGATTTTGGAGCCATTGTGTAGAGGTGAAAACCCCATCATGATAGTATCCAACAGCCCTATCGGAAAGGGAAAAAAACGGCTGTAAAAATTCTATCGACGAAGGTTCGGTTAACCAACAATGCAGCAGCGGGTACCGCGTAATCAATGTGAAGATGGAATTTTTGAGTCGGGGATATAATGATGTAAAATTTAACAGAGATTCTTTGCAACGCACGAAACCCTTTTAAAAGTTTCCATCTTCACAGCCTATAGCGAGTGAGAACCTTGTGAAGTCAGCACCTGAAGAAATTAGGTTGTTTTTTAATTACTTATAGCCTACGGCTTTAATCACTTATGTTTATGTCCTCTGATTGGAATGCACACTACAGAACATGTTTCAAATGCACGTCCAAGGTGAATGGTCATCCAGCATTTTAAGTTTGCGCGTCTATTCCGTGTGTTTATATTTCTACGACTGTTAGCCAATGCATGTCCAGCATCTCCTTTACACGACGAGGCATCCATGCTGGTAAGAAAAGTACCTAAATGATACATGTTGACGTTGTCTTATTCTTATATATCTAATTTACTGTATATCAATATTAATACCTACCTAATCTCTTTATCTTTTTCTCATCAGCATGATTGGAATCATCAACAGTGCCCTCTGTGCCGACGAACCCGTTGTTGTGACAGTGGCCGTGAGCTTCCAGATCTTTCTTCACGATGACTTCGGCCTTGCCGTCACTGCCGTAATGGAGTTGGCCGTCTTTCTGAAAATGAACAATGTTTTCAAAAACAGGATTTCTTAGCCTGGGCTGGGCTGGGCTGGGCTGGGCTGGGCTGGGCTGGGCTGGGCTCCGGTTTTGTCGGTTTCCGTGTTAAATGGTTGGGTTTGGGTGAGTTTGTTTTGGCATTCAATAGGGACCTATAACAATAGAGTACAATAGGGTCCCCGGTTGAGAATGGTCCCCGGTTGAGAAAAGTCCCCGTTTAAAAATTGTGTACAAAACCAATGAGGGACCTTGCCAAAAAGTTAAAGTATAAACAATAAGAGGACAATAGGAGGTCCCCGATTGCAGGTGTTTTACACACTTGGGTAGGTTTGGTTGAGTTGGGCTCTTTTTTCACCTTTGTAGAGGAATTCATAATTTTCGAGTTTTCGTCATCTTTCTCTAAATTTGCAGCCTCTGTAGCGATGGCTGGCTGGATCCTTCCACGAATAATGATGTGGTACATTCCTCCAATGGTGATCAGCAACAGGAAGACGCTCAAAATACATCTGAAACGGGGAGATGTTAATTCCAAAATGATTGGTTATGCTTTTGAGCTTTGTAGGATGAAATGAGTTATTATCTCTTTGCAAATTTGGGCATACTTTTTGCATCAACGTTTCTCTCAGCACTCTTCTCAGGGGCGGATCCAGGGGGGGGGGGGGGGGCGCCCCCCCCCCCCCCCCCCCCTTTTACCTTAAAAGAAACCCAACAAGACATAGAGAGGGAGAGAGACTGAAAATGATAAGAAAAAAGAGGCAGAGATTAAAAAATGCACCCAGACCCCTCTAGCAAGGGGGGCAGGCACGCCTTCGGCGTAGGCGCCGCACTTGCTTTCACTATTAGGTACATTTCACCCCCCCCCCCCCCCCCCCCCCGCGTTTGGAAAATCCTGGATCCGCTGCTGCTTCTGATTTGCAGATTTCCTCTGGTGCGTTAATGGGGAGGAGTTGTGCACGACAGCTTGAATCACAAAGTTGAAATCGTCAGTATCAGAGATCAGGACCGGAATTTGTATGCCTTTCCTGCCCGAGGAAGGGGCACTTTGTCCCCATCCAGTTTCCATATTCTCCGGCCGATTTTTTCGGGCATTAGGCCAGTTGTTGGTGTACGCCCAAAGTGTATAACATGGCGTTTTACCCATTGTCGGCCGTATTATCAGGTTCAAAGCAATATTTGTTTTATTATTTTATACAATCCTGGGCCAAAATAATCTTTTCAAACTCGGCACACACATAAGTATCTGAATAAAGTATATCTCAAATGAAATAATTGTATGTATTCAATATACCATAAAAGGACGCTAAATTCGGTATTGGTGCTGTGTGGTAAAACAAGTGTTGATTTTGTGAGGGTTAGCTAAAATGAAACGTACTCAAAATGATCAGTGTTACGTCAGTTATTATTTTGAAATACAAAAATAACGACAACACCCGAAATAATAAAGGGTATGGAAACATTAAAAGAACATGTTTGAATATTAAAGATAATTGTATTGGGTTTCTTGCCAAGAGATAAGTAGAGTTTAGAGTACAGCCTAAGTGTCTACCTCTATTGTTAACCCACTGAAATCCCCAGGAATGAAAAGAATACTTGAAAAACATGCTAGTAGAGGAATGCTGCTAGCCTGGGTTAAATATCCTTAAATCACTGCGAGGATTAAATTCCGAGAAAAAAACTGCACATTCACGGCAATTAACGGTGGAGATTTTCATAGTGAATGTTCGACAGTCACATAATGTGCCTCCCCCACGCATGGCTCTGAAAGGTTTTAGAAGCTATACTCACACTGTTACGACGTCCCAAGTCTGCCAAGGGTAGGGGACCAGGCAATCAAACTCGATATACGGGCCAATGGCTGTTGAAACAGAAATGTTCAGAAACAAAGGTTCAACATGTTTTAAAACAATGTTTAACGGCGCAGTTTATGTAACAAGTCATATACAGATCTAACCGCTTTTTGGGAGGGGCAAACTAAAAAACAAATTTCCAAATTGAATTGCTAATTTGTTAGGGATTTGAACCTGCGATCTCCGGCATACCGAACTGGCGCTCTATCTGTCAGTGTCTTTGTTCGGGGGAGGCGCTGGTCCGAATTCATAAAGCAATGTTATAGCATTAGATAAAACACGTTCGTATTAAACTGTTGATTTTCATTTTTGCCTTTTTAAAGATATAAGATCAAAATGTGGCTACTTTTCCGTAAAAATGTATTGGCTAAAAGTATTGGCTAAAAATCGATATCAGGCAATGTAGCCTCAAATTTGGCCCCCAAATAAGACATGCATGCAAAACCACGAGTAACCTAACAATAGAAAAGTATTTATGAAAAACGACACGTAAATATAAACGTGTTATAAGTTCCTAGGTTTCCAATGAGATATTGC
Source organism: Hippasteria phrygiana (assembly GCA_037893225.1). Lineage (NCBI taxonomy): Eukaryota > Metazoa > Echinodermata > Asteroidea > Valvatida > Goniasteridae > Hippasteria > Hippasteria phrygiana. Next base: position 1,706,052 of record JAZGUH010000313.1, read on the forward strand.
ACAAGAAAATAAATCGAAGATAAGTAACACTTTATAAGTTTAATTTTTTGCAACACTCCTATTGCAACAGTGGTAATGTGTAGGGCAATTATCCCTCGTACATCTAAGACCATAATTATATTACTGAGCGCCGGGTTTTTCGTTCAAAAATACAGTTTGTAGGAGGATATCCGTTGAATTTAAATTTACAGCTAGAGCAGGGATACCGCAGCTTTAATAATAACAATAAATGCAGAGAACTTATAATACAATGTCATTCAAAGGCGTTGGAAAAGGGAAACTCACTGTAGTTTAAAAGGCTTCAGTTCAGTTGTAAATAAGCTATTAACGGCTCCGATGAATTCTGGAGTGTTCTTAATTAACCCCTCCGTATATATCCTTTCATGGAATCATTGATGACATTTTGGAAGTGGGTGTCAGCAGGGTTTGCTTTTAAATTAGGGGACCTTTAACATAAGAGGACAATAAGGTCCCCGATTTAGAAAGGTCCCCGGTTGAAAAATCGTGTACAAACCAACAAGGGTCCTTGTATGTGGGTTATTTCATAAATTAGGGTACCAACTTGCGACATTTTGACCCAAAATGGAAAAATTCATTGAGAGGGGATTCATTAATAATTTTCACTATAACTTAAAGATATTGACATTCCTCATTAATTGTAGCCAAAATCAGACATTTTTTACTCCAGAAATGCCAAAATATCATGTCAAAACCCATTCACGGTTTTACGTGTAAAGGGGACACCAAATTAGTTTTCTGCTTATTTTTGTGATAATTCATGCTGAATGTGGTATGTTTATTTTAAAATGTATTTTTTTGTCTTACCCAGGATAACACATCAAGGTTTATTGTGAAAATAACTTGATTACACTGAAAATAACAATTCGGTGCATAATTGCGTATGGTGACACCATTTGGTGTCCCATTTACACGTGAAACCTAGTAAATGACCCCCCAAAAAGATATTTTCAAGCATGCAATCTTTGTTATGATTTCACACTTATCAAGTGGGGCATGTAATTAATGGTGATAAATCTGGATTTGCCAGGGAACCCAATTATCTTTTTATTTCTCAGAAATATTACACAAATTTCACGTGTAAAAGGGACACCAAAAAGGTGGGTCTTGTTTACACGTGAAACATTTAAGCTAACACACTGTCAATCTCGGTCAACTAGTTATTAAATCATTTAAATATGGTGCCATTCCAAGTATTAAACATGCTTTAACATAATGAAGGGCAATTTTTCATACACCTATTTCCACATGGTAGTATTTGAGAACCAAACAATGCATTTTAACAGCACTCATGGCAGTTTTTTAAAATGTCGCAGCTTTGGTGTCCCTTTTACACGTGAAACCGGGAACTATTTAGGACACCATACTGTCTGGAAATTAGTCAGATGTTTCATCCTTTGCTACCAGATATTTAGGTACAAGTACTATAATTTGAGCAACTAAAATCATTTGTATATATATTTCACTGTTGGTAATACTAGGGAAACAAATATCACAATGTAAAGAGGGACACCAAAAGTCACTGGCCCCACATTTATGGAATCACCCATATATGAACAATATGACAATATTTCAGGTCCCGATTGAAGGTGTTTATACACCCTTGTGTGTTTGTGTTATCAGCACTGTCAACATCTCCAACAACAAGAAGAAGTTGAACTTTGCGCCTATCAATTGTTTTCCCCACCTTCCCCACCACCTCGCTGCCTCACCCATATTGTGACAGAGGCTAGTACAGGTCGGGGTGACATTTTTGCTTGAAAAGGTGACCCCACATTTTTGGCGCCGAATTTTATTTTAACCCTCGGAGCCACCAGGTCAAAAAAATCACGCGGTTGTTCTTGTGGACTGTTGTGAACAGTCTGTTTGTATTACGCGTATATACCCTCGTTTGGGGGACAGAATACAAGTCTAATACTTTGAAAAGGTCGAATGGAGGTCCCTGGGCCCACATATTACTAATTCAAGCCCACTGGAAATGTACATGTTGGTTCACCCTTTTTTTTTACTAATAAAAGTAACGGTCCAAATCCATGGCCCCAAACCATGTATAACTGCCATACAGCCAGACTGCCAGACAGCTATAGCCAGCCAACCAGCAACCCCTGAGGCCATTACATGTCATCAATTGGTTGGAAACAGCTGTGGTTTACCCAAGGAACTGTCAAAGTAACAGTGATTGATTGCCAACCTTGATAGCCAGCGGCAAGAGTAGCTGTACACAAAGGGATCAAATTTGTACACAATTCTATATGGCTTAGTCACACTGCCAGTACTTCTCATATTTATTGCTCTCAATGGGGAATCCCCAGGTTAAAGGTGACCAGAGAACCTCAAACTAGAAGCATTGATTGAGGAATACATGGAGTGTCATCCTTATTGGCCGAACAAATTGTTTGTAATTAAAAAAACAAATTATTTGTCATGTTGTTACAGTCCGTTGGTGGCTCCGAGGGTTAAAGGCGACCTCTTTTTGTTTAATCTCGACCGGGGGTGGAGGTCAAAGTACCCATTGTGAAGCGGAGGCACTTACAATATCTCCCCCCCCCCCCCCCCAAATGTGTTTCGCCCATCCGATAATTCAGAAAGGGACTTATACATGAAAGCTGAAAATTTAACTGTATATAAAATTATTTGAGTAAATAGTCTTGTATGTCAAAATTTTTTGTGTATGTGTGTAAAGATAATTTTGTTTTGTATTTGTGTAAATATAGATTTTTAATTTAAAATGTACTATGCAGGGCCCCATTGGAAACCTGTGTTAAACTGTTTGGGCACAGCCTGGATTATTAAAGAAATGTAAGTACATCTAAATCGGAGCTACGTACAGCCATATATCAGTGATATTTCTGCCATTTACGCTGATCTGCGGAGTTATAAACTTGGTTGCCAAAATACTTTGGAGCCGGATGGGAATTTCCCCTTGTTTTTCACCCTAAAAGGTTTTTTCGCGGGTTTTTCGCCCATCCCCTAAATCAGCAATAGGCTTCTACTGGAGAGTTGAAAAGTTAACCGAAAATATATTTATTTGTGTAAACATTATTGTATTTGTTTAAATATGTTGTAGAATGTGTAAATATTCAGTTTTAACTAATAATACGCAGGGCCCCAATGGAAACCAGTTTTATACTGTTTGGGCACACCCTGAGTAAAGAAATGTAATAAATAAATAAATAAATAAATAAATAAATAAGTAAGTACATATATAAGGTGTCCAAAATAATGTCCGATTGGCCCTGGGGGCACCATTCTCCTTTACAAAAGTATAGAACCAATTTGTATTTCACCTCAAAGAATGACGTCCTGAGGTGGGGCAGCGCAGGGGGGGGGGGGGAACAACTCGGGGTGCATTGCCTGAACGAGAACAAAAAATGTTGACTAGGTATGTTCATTTTTTAATAATATAGTATTCGATTATTCGAAACTGGGTTTGACCGAATATTCCAATATTCGATACTCGCCGATCAAGTTTTTCACGCAACAGCTGCAACTGCATGCCGCGCTGGGTAAAAAATTGCGCGGAGCGCACGCACGCCGGTGTAGCGTGAATTTCAGTCACTATGAAATAGCCCCTGTGGGCTCATTGGTGGTATTGTACATGCCTAAAGCCTAGTTTCGCTATCGCCATTGCGCCTTCGCAGACTGTGCAGACAGTACGCGGAACCGTCGTAAGCGGGAAGTGCTGCGACGTCTGGAGGGCGCTGCGATCGATCCGATATGTGACGTAGCGTCCATGCAGCTAGCTAGCTTGTCCAATAGCATGCGTTTTTGCAGTTGTCAAGGGTTTTACCGAGGGGAACAATAAACCTCCGTCGACAAAAAGTTAGCGTCGACAAAAGTTACGTCGACAAAAATGTGCCATTTGACACTGCTAAGCGATGTAACTTTTCTTTTAAAATAGCAAACAGAGTTGTATCTGTACGTGCACATATTTTTTTTCTTCGAATATTCAACTCCGGCAAAAAGGTATTCGAATATTGGGTGTATTCCGGACAGTCCTATACTGCCACCTCAATAACAATAATTAACGGCGTCCAAGAACAACGCCAGCGGCACACAAACAAACGGCTAAACTGGCTTACATGGAATAAGTCCAACTAATGTCCTCAGGTCGGTCTCAGAACAGCTAGCAGGAAGACAGAGTCCAGTCACACCATATCCACCCGGCTAAATATGAAGAGAATAAAACAACGCGTAAGCGTGGATTTGGGGGTTAGTATTTTACAACAAACACTGTAACACTGACCTGTTTCAAGTTTTGTGTGCATAGATGATTGGAAAACAAAAAGAAAAAATACTGTTCTTGTAGTCTGGTTCCCTGACCCTACTCCAGACAAAACGGAGGAATCTATAGTCGTCGTGGAATTATCAGGTCGGGGAACTAGACTAGCTGGCTTGCACCAATTGTAACAATTGCCAAACAAAAATGTGGATTAACAAAAGTTGGTAAATTGGGGGCAGTATTTGCAAAAAGGTTTTTTTCCCAATGATGGTCGGCCGAACATTGCTTGAAATTGATACAAAAATTTCCACTTTTCTTGAAAATGACAGCACACCACAGGTGCCATAATTTCACAGGATGCCTGATACTATTATTTACTTATAATCAAGTAAGGTATTTCATAATAATTCAGAACCACGTAGTAGTTTAATGCATTTGAATGCCGTAACTTCTAGACGAATAGAATAACACGACAGCTGATGTTTTATTGTTGGTCGTAATGACCAATATTTATACTGAAAATTTCACAAAGACTCATAGGCCTAAATTTTTGTTTCCATTACAAAACACAACATGACGGTGGTTATTCAGCAGTATTTGTTAAGTAAAGATACCCAAACCATGTTTTTGACCTCCATAAATAATTGTTAATATATGTTTTAACATAGAGAGCCCAAACTAAAAGCCTTTTAATTAACTAAAATAAATATTTTCATTTAAAGTTGACACGTCATTATCATAGTTATGGTACTTGCGGAATTTTTCCCCGACTGTCACCCCCCCCCCCCCCCCCCCCAAACAAAATGGCGGGTAAAGGGTTATCTCGGTCGTGTAAATTCCTATAAAGTTGATTTGGAGCTAAACCGACCACCGATACAAGTTTGGTAAGTCTCTAAATTTCCTGTCGTTATCCATTACGTCGGTAGTGTTCATGTACAAACCTTATGGGACTTGTTAAGAAAAAGTCGAAACAATGGGAACAATGGAATAGAACAGCTTGAGTCCTCAGTAGTATAGTAAAACAGGACTATAATGCGTTTTTGGGTTATGAAATAAATAAGGTGTAAGTGTGCCCCCGTCTCAGAACTGATTATATCTACAATAGAGACCTCACATAATTATGGCATCATATGGAAAAAGAACCACTTCATTATATAAAGTGGTTTTGTCCGTGCTTTTGGGCGTGGCTCCCTGATTGTTTTTTGTTTTCAAATTGACATTCCACAAAAATCGAATTTACAATTCTTGCAGTTTTTAATATAGGCAATTTTCACGGGTAGCACAAAATACAACAGTATACTCTGGGAAGACCAAATAGAGTGAAAAGTATATAGGAGGTGCTTTTTGTCGTTCAAAAATAGTCTTCTTCCATAATTCGTCAGAAGGTAAAAATCCATTAAATTGATTTTTAGACAGAGCACGGACGTGTATATACGGTAGGCTTTGCACATACATCCAAACAGGGGGCAATTTCACGGAACTGCTATACACAAAAATTGGCTGAGCACAAGCAAAAAAGTATTGTGTATTTTAACAAGAAAATGGATTCAAATTTACCTAGTCAGTTTCCCTTGTGGATTGTTTGATAAATTATTGTTTATTTAAGAACAGGTTACCTGCCCAAGCTCCATGCGATTTTCATGCTAAGCAGACAACAACAACTGAATATCAGTCTCAAGCAATGTACCTCACATGAAAATTTGGATGGTAATCCTGTTTTTACCAACTTGAAAGAAGACTTTTCATGCTTAGCAAATTTGTGTGCTTAGCAGCTCCATGAATTTAGCCCCAGAACACTATCAACGTACAAGATGGTACGGGTGGGCCTTCCACCTTCACCAATTCCAAAACAAACCAAAACGAATTTTGGGATTTTTTTTGGGGGGGGGGGGGGGGTGGGGGAGGGGGGGCGTGGGGTACGGGCCTGATTGTACTTACTGTGGCTGCAGGGTAAGAGGCACTGCAATACTGAGTCTCGAACGGAGCCTCCTGGTTCCATTCCTTGACAGTCTGGCATTGTTCTACATTACCAAGGCTTTGATAATTAAAGGTGAATATTGTTTCAGGGCCAACTATGTCACCGTTGGAGTTTAGCACTGTAGGTATAGAAGAAGAGCCACCGGTAAAATAACACCATGTCAGTATTTCAACCCCATGCTAGATGGGTATGGAGTACCGAAATCTGACGTCAGTTGGCATGACAACTGGCTCCAAACAAATGGAGATTTCGACTGTTCCTTTGTTAACAGGAAGTCAAGCAAACACAGTGACACAAAATGACAAAAGTATTCTGGTTCCAAACACTGCATTGACGTCATCACTTCGGTGCTCTGTACAGGTCCTAACGCCTAATAGTTTTACTTCAATTTCGACAGTGAACACTTCGGTCACCAATTATGTTAGTTGATTTCCCTTTCCTTAGCGCCAAAACATGGATAGGCAGCGGGTCCAGTGGCGAAGCCGGGGGAGGTGGGGGGGGGGGGGGGGGGGTGGCAGGGGGCCACCCCCCCCCCCCCCTGAAAATTTAGGAAAAAGTCCGTCGATATAAGTGTGGAGCTAGCATCTTTTGGAGATGGGTTATAATGGTTGTGGGAGAAGCGCCAAGTGATACTGTGAACAACAAAGAATATGAACAACGTGCATACACTACAACCTGCAATACTGTACCATGCGATACCGGTATGCACGTCGGCTAACGGATAGATCACACTACTGGCCGGCCGTGTCTAAACCGGCATTTTTAGAGCTAGGTCTACTGTCTGTTTCATACGGAATGTCAAAGAGGCATTTAATGTGATCATCGAATCGGTGATGCACTTTCGCAACAGGTGATGGACCTTCGCGACCGGTGATCTACTTCTGGCTATATAATTATTTAAGTGTATCATTTCACTCATTATTCTGGTCATCGACTGACTTGTGAGACATCATCCGCACAGCATAATTTAAAAATAATGTATTTTTCCCTTTCTTTTCAGTTAGGGGCCCTATGTTTTCTGACATAGGTCTATTATAGACAGGGTGGTATTAATACATGGGCGTAAATCACAGGGGATGGGGGTATATATCCGACCCACTGTTTGACCGGGGGGGGGGGGGGGGGGTATGCGCCATTGGATCATACCCCTTCAGATTTGTATTTGTGTGGTGATAAACAAAACAAATGCTGATTTCAAGGTTATCTGGTAACTTTGCAACAGTCAAAATGTATAACTTAAAACGGAAAATAAACAGAAACTTTAAATATACCGTTGTGTTGTGTTGTCAGGCATAGGAACATAAGTGCATATTTGCATAGGGTAACCAGACCTTTGTATTATGAACAGCACCCCCTAGTGTCATATTGTCCCCAAGGCCCCCCCCCCCCCCCCCCCCCCCCACCCCCGGTTTTCGAATTTCTTTGGTCGGCCGGAATTTTGACCACCCCATCACCCCCAATCGCCAACCGGGCCCCCATCCCACCCCCCCCCCCCCCCCCCACACACACACACACACACACACACAGTCATGTAAACGGGTGCAATCGTGGACCTCCCATTGTTCCTCTTTTGTTTATACTCTAACTTTTTCGGAAGGCCTCCCATTGGTTTTGTACACGATTTTCAATCGTGGACGTTAGGTCAAACGTGGACCCTTTGTCTACGCTCGAATTCTTTTGTCCTAGGTCCACGATTGCCGGCATATACAAACTCACAGTCGTACTTCCCCAATACGTCCGAGGACAATGCTTTGTGTTTCCTATTGTTCCTTTAATATAACCAACCCCCATAGACTAAGCACGTATCCTTACGTTCGAGGACCGATTTCAACAAAAGACTCTACGTTCGAGGACTGAAAGGTTTCTTTGTGTTTCCTTTCTTCTCTTGTCCTCGGAGATGCACTGTATATATCTCCGAGGACAAGAGAAGAAAGGAAACACAAAGAAACCTTTCAGTCCTCGAACGTAGAGTCTTTTGTTGAAATCGGTCCTCGAACGTAAGGATACGTGCTTAGTCTATGGGGGTTGGTTATATTAAAGGAACAATAGGAAACACAAAGCATTGTCCTCGGACGTATTGGGGAAGTACGTCCCATTGTTCCTCTTTTGTATATACTCTTAACTTTTTCGGAAGGCCTCCCATATGTTTTGTACACGATTTTCAATCGTGGACGTTCGGTCAAACGTGGACCCTTTGTCTAAAAGTCATAGACTATGACTTAACCCTTTTGTCCCTAGTCCACGATTGCCGGTATATACATACTCATACTCACGCCGACACGGATTTACGCCACTGGATACTGGTATTCTTTTCACATTTCTGTTGAGAGGTTTCCTTGTCATTTTCAAACTGTTTTTATACGCATTTTACTAATTCTGCACTCATAATTCGTTTTCAGTAGGCCTACTTATGTATTTAATTTGAATTTCATTTAGTTTCAATTTTCCTGTATCTTGGGGATCATTTTTTTGGGTAAGGACAGGTGAAATCAAATTGAAATGTGACGACGTTGTAGGCTATGCATATGATGTCTGCATGCTTGTTTTTCTTTCTTCCATTGTCAAAGAATATGCATTAATTTGGGCTTGGGTAGCCGAGCCCTAGTATAGACCTAAGTTCCATTTTAAAGTGTTTTACATATTTCAATAAAGGTTTATATTTCATTTGTGATCCATTCCTTTCGAGAAAACAGAGCATTTGAATTTTATGCGTGTTTTTAATCGTCGAAAGTACCAGCTTTGTTAAAAAATGTATATAATTTATAAAAACACATGACAGGGCAAAAGTAAATATCATGACATTATTGACTTTAGCCAATACAAACAGCCCCTATTCACGTACGTTTCAGCCGCACTTTCCACTGCGCATAGGCGACTGCTAGTGTTATTTGCATACGTTATGAGGGCTGCCGATTTTACACCGATTATGCGACTCGAAAAGATTTGTTTTAATCGTTTGTAGACCACCTATAGTTTGGAAGCCGTTATTGTATCACTATTTGGTTCAATCACTGTTTATTATTTTATCGAAGAACATGTTCAAAAATATTTTCTGAGAACGTAGAAACAGTGATCTCATTTTTCAAATGCCGTTTATTTACATTTAGTACCATTTTTGATTTTGACAAGAACATAATTTCAGAGGTTTCCCCGACATTAAACTTGGAGATAACAATGGGGGGATTCACCAAGTTACCACATTTGTGAACAAATTTTTGCTAAATGTTCGACCGCGTTTGAATATCGTCCCCAAAACTAACATATTTGTTCGACCGCGTTTGAATATGATCGTCCCCAAAACTAACATATTTTTGTCGGCATTGATTAAATGTTTCTGTGTAAATGTCGACATAAAACACTTACAATAACGCAAAATATCTGAATTTGTGATCTCCGATTGCAGAGTTGATCACCACTCGCAAAGGTCCATCTGCGATCGCAAAAGTCCACACCACGTCCATCAACATCTCGCGAAAGTCCATCACCGATCGTAAAAGTGCATCACCGATTCGATTATTACATGAAATGTCTCTTTGGCGTTCCATAGTTTCAACGTACATGCACGTTTACACGCTGTAGGCCGGTATCATAGAAATCGGACTCCTGTGAAAATCGGACTTCTTTCCTGTATTTAGGCCTGTTGGAAATTGTAAAGGTCGGTCGGACAAAAATCGCTTCAAACACAAAAAGGACCAAAAAACGTCGGCCTACTTTTGTGAAGTATAAGCTATAATTTCCCACCAAACGCACTTACTTTGTAAGGTGTAGGGAAGGCCTTCACTGGCGTCAACAAAGAACTGCATTGTGTTGTTCAGACAGATGCTGGACACATTCCGCAATGCATTCGCACTAATATACTGCCGCACCCTCCAGCCCATGTCCTCTGCTATTCCCTCGACTTCCGTTGGTCCCAGCGGACCCATAAGCCCGAGATCCTGCGAGAGTTTCTGAGCGTCTTCCCGTATTCTGGTCATATCTAGCACGGGCCCACTGCCCACTCCCGTGCTCCTAGACGCGGAGCCAAGCAAATATTGGACATTTTGCAAGGAGCTTGGCATTCCAGAACCGGAGGAAAGCTGGCTGCGTGCAGCATGGTTTCCCAAGAAACCTTTAATTTGGTGTGAGTCCTGCAAGCCAAATGAAGTTCCCTTTCCCATCAACTTGCCGAGAAGTCCCTCCAAAATTTTCTCAGAGCTTTCTTTGTCCTGCCCGGCGCACGATGCAGGACGAGCAACAGATATGATTAGCAATATCAAAATTGCCGAAGCAAAGGAAAAACAGGCCATCATTGCACCACAGTTGTACACGCTATAGTCTAGATCAGCAGTTGTACCGAGGAATGATTATAAAACCATAGACTAACTAATAGATGAATCTATATGATGGCCTATGCCCTGAACAACAAATGCAAACCTACTTTTGACCATTGACCTCTCTTTTACAGATTACTCCCTTATCATAAAAGTACATCAAAATAATAAACTTAATTCATTATGGAAGTAGGCATGAGGCAATTGTTTCCACCAAATCTTTATCCATACGATATAGCTAAAGTGATAAAGTGACACAAGCCAGTTCAGTATCTCAAAGGTCAAAGGTTATTCGGGATAAAATTCTGATTGAATTTAAAGGGACACATTGCCTTCAAATGTCATGAAATTTTGCTGTTTGGAAATGTTCCTTATCTTTTATAAGAGCTGTTCATGCAAAAAAACACGTATAATGTGTTGTAATTAGTGAGTAGTGATTACAAAACAAAAAATTGGCCTCTGATCCCTGACATCTGACCCGCGAAACATAGACTTATTTCCAGTAGTAAATACCACCGTCTAAATAATGCGCAAAATACGCTGCAAGATAGAGTCTTTAGGCTTGCGCCGCAGCCAGTGACCTTGTAAACATATCAGATGATCGCCAGGTACCATTCTCTACCTCGCGACACATATCGCCCATATGATGCGCGATATGGGGCAGAGGGAAACCCCCTCTTTTGTGTTGTTCCCGGAATCTCAGGAATTCTTTGCAGATCTCTAGGGAGGATGTGTTAGGTAACAATAGTCTGGAGAGTGTATAGGGTATAGGGACAAAAGGGGGGTACCCCTCTTCCCCATATCGTGCATGCTGGGTATAATATCGCCAGTGCTGCGCGCCGTGCCACAGTACATCAAACTTGGATCAACCGAACGTACTTCAACCAGCTGCGACTGGTAATACGACTGGTGAACACGGTCCGCCATTTTGTGGAGTCAACAATTTGGTTCTACAAAATGGCGGACCGTTATTTGTCACGAAATTAAACAAAAACCACGCAATTTGAAGGGATAGTTATGTGAATCTTTATAGGCCCTATTCTACTTTTAATAAAGCTTCCCAACCATATCCATTTCAGTTTTATAGCCCAAATCGCAAAATCCAAAGCAATGTGTCCATTTAACACTTGCGCGTTGTGCGACCACCTTTTGCGTTCACACTCGCGCGTTAGGTCACGCGGGTGATTCGGGATAAAATGTCATTGTGCACATGCGCAGTTGAAGTACCGAACTGGCTTATTGTACAATTTCGTAACTACGGAGCAAACTCCATTTCCTCTGAGCGTCTCGAGCCCCACAGTGATTCACTCTGCAGTTTAGAATTATTTATAAATATATCAAGGCATGGCATGGGTGCCGATCCGTGGGACGTCGGGGAGGGGGGGGGGGGGGTCCTCGTGCCCAAAATATTTATTCTGGGGGTGCGTCAGTACAGACCTTATTGTAGAGGGTTATGTCTTCGTTAACTGGACAGCCACGGGTAGACCATTATGAGCTTCATGGGTGGCGATCCAGGGGGACGGGGGGACATGCCCCCAATATTTTTGGGGAGGGGACAGCTATGGCATTGTCCCCCCCCCCCCCCAATAATTTCCCCATGTCATTGGCTTTTACATGAATCAGAATGCACCAGAATACACAAAGATCAGCACACATTTTCAAAAAATTCCCAGCATACATGAGAGACACCCCAGCCCCGCCTGTGTGAGCTTACATTGTATAAACATTTAAAACAATGACAAAAACCCTAAAAGATGACAACAACGCATGAGGCATAGAGCGGCAATTAGCCTTCTTGAGTAGCTAGGCCTATATGGTGGGCACAATATGCTGAAAGTGACGTTTAGTTTGGGTAACACTGTTGTATATAATTCACCAAAAACAAACAGCGTCCTCCAATTCTGCCACGATCTCAAAAAAGGAGACTCACTGCCTTCCTGAAATATGTTTTTCCTCTGCGTGTAAAAAGAGTTCCGAATCTGTGACCTGGCTAGCCTTTGTTTGTTCAAGACGACAGTGATCGATAATGGATCGTGTAAACGTCGCGTTTATTCGTTCCATGCAGTGCGCCCTCTGACAGTACGATTATACCAACTCATGGGCTAGACTGGTTCCCGGTCCCTACATTGTCCTTCGGATTTCAAAAGTATATACATATGCGGACCGGGAACCAGTCTACTCATGGGCTCGCACTATATCGTACCGTCAGAGGGCGCACTGCATGGAACGAATATTAAACGCGACGTTACACGATCCATTATCAATCACTGTCGTCTTGAACCAAGACTATGACCTGGCCGGTCCGATAGCACTTGTGTCCTTGAGCAAACACACTTTATCATTACGTTATCACTTTGCTTCTCTCCGGCCAGGAATAGAAATGGGTACCAGCGACAGTTTCCGTCGGAATAACCTCCTTTATGGACTGGCATCATGTTTAGCGAGAACAGATTAGAAGTCGTTTAAGAAATAGGATCATGAACACCGCCTGATGCATGAGCCAAGTTATTGACTTTGGAGAGACTCAATTAACGGTCATATAAATGCACTAGGTTTATGGTTCCGAAAGTGCCACATTCCGGTTTTTATCAAGTCATCATCGTATACATTAGAACAGAGATATTTTTTCCATCTTTACATTCATCGTATAAACGTGATGGGCCTACAAAGTTACGCTCAGGTCTAGTCTACGTCTGGTCTAGTCTGGTCTGGTCTGTTCTAGTCTGGTCTGGTCTGGTCTGGTTTGGTTTGGTTTGTGGCATCAGAATTCAGGTGATGTCATGAACAGAATCAGAGCATACTTGACCTCCACACAGCCATGGACCACGTTAGATTGTGTGTGTCTATGGGGCGGGTGGGGGGGGGGGGGGGGGGGGGTGGGAGGCGTAGGCCTGGCAACAAAATTGAAACTTTGATAAACCTGAGCGTGATCCGCCATTCAGTTCTCAGTGTTCAAAAACACCAACGTCAGCAGAGGTCTTCCTCGCCCTCGCCTTCCAGTTTCTGGATGTTATTCGGGGCTAGTCTTTCAAGGGGCTGCAAATTTTGGCTGGCTTTCTAAAAATCATTTTATTCTGCACCCCCTCCCCCCCCCCCCCCCTTCCCCGCCCCTTCCAAGAAAGAAGTTGCTCTACTATGGTGCCAAGGTGCAAAAGTCAAGCAAGTCCAGACTACGCGGCGCTGTACGATCTTTGAGACTGATGCAGCAAGTAAGAGCTCACTACTACCGGTACCGGCGCCATCAAGGAAAACATTTAAAGTAAAAGCAGCGCCACCATTGTCGAAATATTGCCAATCAAAAACATTCACCAATGGGGTCGGTCGTAACATGGGAGTCAAAGTTTCCACCAATGACGTGCGTTGTACTATCGGCCGCATTTGGCGCGGCGGCGTGAGCTGAGCTGAGGCTAGGTATAGCTAGCATATCGTCTGCAATATTCTGCGCTGCTTGAGTGACAAAATTAGCGAAGAGGTGCGAAGATGTAAACATATATAACGTTTAATTCCGTCTAAACTGCAGAAAAGTTGTCGCGTGTGGATCAGCTGGGTGTGCCAAATCAAGGTTTGAGTTAAATGATAACAACGGATTGCTATAAAATGCTAACTTTGTTTAATTTAAACCAAAACTAAGTCTACGTAGTCGTACTCTCGTAGTCGTAGGCACCATATTTAACACGTTAGCGGTGGCTCTGTCCACTGTCACTGATTAGGGCCTAAAACTGTTGCAACTAATAACTTTGTGGGTGAGACATGGGAGGTGGATTTCAAAGCAGGTTTTTTGCTAATTTTGGTTTTCTAGACATTTCTGCATCATTCGTGATTGCACTGAAAAATAAATAGGCTGATTCACTGGTCACTGGATATGTAGCAAATTTATTAAATGAAGGATAACGGTGGATAATAAAATGTTATAACATGGACAGACATTCTTGAATCATACAGGTATATTCTTGTTATAATTAATCCAGCCCTTGTTCTATTTATATTACTTGTTCAATGTAGAATTGTTATCACTCAAACTAAAAGTAACCTATTTATTATTTATGAAATTAGGATGCGACTTGAACAACGTTCATAACATGGTGGACAGAACTTTGTGATAAATGTCTGTCCCTGTTGTTATGAACATGAAGTCTTGAAGATGTACACCCTGTAGTTTAAAAATACCCGGAGGTTTAACCTAAGATTGGCCAGTGGCAATCCCTCAATGGATAGCTTTACATTGGGGTCAACATTTGGGATAATTCATGTATTTCATTACTAGTACTACTTCCCAACAATTTAAAATGAAATGTCTGTCCATGTTATGAACTTTAAATCTTGAGGATAATCCTCTGTAATTCCTCCAAACATGAGTAATTTATCAAACATTTTGGTGGGCAATGATATAGAAAGAGGGAAAACATGGCAAATTACTTCATGTATCGACTCCTGTCCCTGGTTCCCTCTAAATGTCACACTTTTGTAACCGTTAGTGTGGAAAGACCCTGGTAGGATTGTAGGGCCTAGCTAGGCCTAGGCTAGGATAGGCCTAAATAGAAATTGGTACCAGCATAGGGCCTAGGCTTGGGCCTAGTTGGCCTATTGTTTACTATAATAATTTCAATATAGGTAGAGGCATTGTCTTGCAGTGGACTTGTTACCCATCCCGACCCTATTCATACTGTGAAGAGATGATAGTTGGTCTTGTTTCAGTGTGAGGGGCTGGTGGTTCTTCTACATAATCCTCTGTAGCTCACACCTCGAGTGCCCTAGGGCTTGTGATGGGCGATTTGCATAAACCAAAAACTGGTTAGGTTAGCCAGACAAACAGCAAGGTCAAGAAGATTTGCTGTGATTAATTAGCTCTAAGTGAATCACTTCACTTGTGAGGCTGTACACAATGGTATTTCCTATAGGCCTATAGGCCTAACGTGACATACTTTCAAAGTTTTGTACAGAAGAATGGTGCCCCAGGGGTGGTGAGTTGGTTATTTTCAAAATGACAATCTCAGCATTGGGGATGATGGGCCCATGGGGCAGCATGGAGGAGGAGGGGGGGGGGGGGGGGGGGGGGGGGGGGGGGCAGTTTTAGGTGCATGCCATTAACCAGGCATAATTGCTAGCCTAACATAAAATACAATTAGCTCCCACTTCAATTCATTCCCCCAAAACTTGTACTTTAGGACACTTTCCACCTTAATCATGTTTATAATAGAACTCATAGAATTCAACCAGTGATGATATCCTCTTGAATATCATCAGCAATTCAGCATTGTTTTGCTTAGTGAAATTCGGGCAGGGCTTTGAGTTTTTGAGGGAAATTAGGGGTTGAACATGTTGAAACGACAATTAAGGCGAGTTTTGTTAGTTCAATAAAAACGGGTAAGAATATCCCTAAAATATTGTCTAAATTATTATAACTAGAGTTGTCAGCATTAAGCTCAAGGAAAGGTTGCTCAAGGTTGCAAATGCACTTTTGAATGATGAAAACTATTTATAAGAGCTAAACAAATTCACTCTGCAAAAAGGGCAATTATGTTGCAAAATTTGAAAACACTGTTTTAGCTGGAAAGGCCATTTTATAAGCTTTCATATGGTATATGTCTGAGGCCTGTAGCATTTTGTGTTCACGAGATATTTGGAAATTCGCATGTTTGTTTTCAGGAATTTCTTTAAATGACTTAAGGAAAAACAAGCCATTAAACAAAACAAAAAGCAAAGCAATAGATGGAAGCACTCGACACAAATACATTCTTTTTCCAACTTTATTCACTGAAATCAAAGATTTTGGTTATGAAATAGAATAATAGGTATCAAAGATGCAAACAATTCCCTCCCTTCAAAATCACTTTTTTGAAGAATTTTTCACCCTCTTCACATAGAACGGCCCATTACGCGTAAAAGCATACAGTGACTTATGTGCCCTTTTTGTAGAGTGGGTCACAAATGTTCTATAGAGGTGTCCAAGTACACAAAAACCATTCTAAAATCTAAGTACATATGTAAGAGGGCTCTTCCTTCCCAGCTTCCATTTTTGAAAGCAATATTACATTTTTTTCTATTTTGCCTCATGGCTGTATAATCCACACTAAAAACTCCTTCAACTTACTCTGCATACATCCTGTTGAACTCAGCCTAGCACTTCTCAAACTTCCCAGCATTCAACCATGGGAGATGAGCAGAGAGGAGAGGGAGCATTGCTAGCAGTGAAAAGTCTGCAGGCAAGCCGGGAAAACCAACATCGGCCAATAAGCAGTAGGCAAGGAGAACAAATTCCATTGCCAAGTACATGTAAGTGCCAAATTAGTATTCCAAAAAGCATTCCCACAAGCAAATGATGTCAACTTTGAATTCATTCATTGCCTATGGGGTTGCCACATAAAACTTTAGATGAAGTTTACCATGTACCCAATGGAAACAAATGATGGATTGTCTGTTTTAACCCTAACGTCACCGAATACTACACAAAAATTGAGTAAACTGTAGTATGCAGTACTTTTACTACACATGCCTATGAGAATTGAGTAGTACATTTGTAGTGTACTGTACCCCAAGTGAATGCCTGGGACGTTAGGGTTAATAGTTGAGTTGTTATAATTGTCATCATGCGAGTTTTTTCTTCTTCCCGTAATCGTCAGAATAAGATAAATATTAAAAAAGCACTTCACAGACTAACTTTAAGTTAAAAATATGGCATAAGCTTAACTTATTTTTAACTTTAACTAATTTTTTACTTTAGTCTTTAACGTGCTAGTTTTAATATTTATCTGCATCTATAGCTAGCTGACTGCATGTAACACGGCTGTAAACAACTTTGTGTAAGGGGTAATGGTAAAATATCACAACAGAAAACTTTGACTACAGTTTCTGTTTTTTATACATATTTTAATTTTCAAATGAAAATTAATTAAACTGCTGCAAACTGCTGACTGACTGACTGAACACAAACATCCCCCACGAGGAAGGTATTCGTGCTTGTTCCTCGGTCCTGGCCAAGGCAGGACACACTACCCCACCCATCAGTTATATTGGCACCCTCATGAGACTTGTACTAACCAAGAAAAATTTTTCCTTCCTAGGTAAACACTATCTACAGGTACACTGTACAGCCATGGGCACTCGCATGGCCCCCTCCTTTGCATGCCTCTTCATGGGCGACCTCGAAGAGCGCATGCTTGCCTCAGCACCATGTCGCCCCTGGGTATGGTGGAGATATATTGACGATGTATTTTTCATCTGGACCAGTGATCAGGACAGTCTGGAGACTTTCATTAATCACATTAATTCCTTCCACAGGACCATCAAGTTTACATCAGAGTATTCAGTGCATCAGACCAACTTCCTGGATGTCACCATCCGCAAGGAAGACAACTCGGTAACCACTGATCTGTATTCTAAACCCACAGACACCCACCAGTACCTCCACTCCTCCAGCTGTCACCCCAGGCATTGCAAGACAGGCATAGCATTCAGCCAGGCACTTAGACTCAGAAGGATTTGTTCTAATAATTCTGACTAATAAATCTATCACCAGAGATTTGGCTCTCCAGGAAAAGACGCCCAGCACTAATGCCGACCCCAAGATTCCCTTGGTCACCACCTTTTATCCAAGACTCCCTCCCCTTCATAAAATAACTAATGACAACCATCATATCCTTCATACTTCAGATCGCCTTGCCCGTGCCGCCCCCGACAACCCAGTATTGGCTTATAGGCACCCCCGCAATCTACGAGACCTGATTGTTCGAGCCGAGGTCCCCACCTTGGCTGCATCCCCTCCCATACAGCATGGTACTTTTAAGTGCGATTCCAGGTGTGTTGTTTGCCAGACTCACATGCAGGAATCTGACTCCTTTTCTGGCCATTCATCTGGCACTACTCACAGAACCAATGCCAACATTACTTGCAACACCTCTAATGTCATATATCTCATTTCTTGCAGGGTTTGTGGTATCCAGTATGTCGGGGAGCTAGACCAAGAACACGCTCAAAAAGCATTTCTATGGCCATCGATCGACTGTGAACACCAAGAAAATGGACACCCCTGTTGGTCATCACTTCAACTTGCCTAACCATTCCATTTCTGATATGATTCTACAGGGCATAGAATCACTTGGCCACCGCAAGGACTCCGTTCGCCTTAGCAGAGAGAAAGTGTGGATGAAACGTCTTTGGACTATTCAACCACATGGTCTCAACATATCCAGGAAGGGAATGATTAACTCTTAATTTTCCCCCATTGTCATTTGTTTACAGATTATCCTCCTGGCAAACCCTCTTGGGGTCTTTTGCCCACTTGGCCACATGCATCTTTCCATTTCCTGTTTATCCTTGCCACTTCCCTTTGTTCCTTCTCTTGCACTATTACCTTCTATTTACCCCCCCCCCCCCCCCCCCCCACAACACTCCTTTGTCCCCTTTCCCCAGCTTCATCCTTCATCTTAATCCCTCCCCTCCTTCATCTTACCCTAACCACACTTCTTTGTTCCTTTCTTCCTGGCTGTCCTTTCCCCTCCCTTTGATGTTTACCCACTGCCATGCTCCTTTGCATCCCTCTTTTGTGTTTCTCCACCCACCCCCTCATGCATGTTTGTTCCCTACATGTTTGTTTCTTGTACTCTGTCATTTAATTGCCTTTGAGAAAGAACTTGCTTAAGTTTGAAACATCAGGCCAGCTAATTTTTTGATTTTTGATTTTAAAATGTCACATATTTCCTGGTACACAGCTCCAGGGGCCAGTTTCACAGAGCTACTAAGCATAAAAATTTGCTTAGCATGAAAAGTCTTTCTTAATAAAAATAGGATTACCAAGCAAATTTTTATGTGACATATATTGCTTGTGACTGGTATTAGGCTGTTGTTTGCTTAGCATGAAAATCACATAGAGTTTTGGCTGGTAACATGTTTTTACTAAGCAAGACTTTTTGGTGCTAAGCACATTTTTGTGCTTAGCGGCGCCATGAAATATGGCTTATTGATTCAAATTTGGTAATTTCCACTGCAGTTAACTGCTTAACCTGGAATCCACAGGGGACAGGAAAAGTGATCATGGAGAAAGTTTAAACAAATTCACAATATCCTATAACAAGCACTTAATTTAATGCCCCCTTAACCCCCACAAAACTTACCCTACCCTTCACCAGCACTTGCCATTTACTTGGTTACCCCTGAATTATTTATTTTGACATAAAGTCTGCACCATTTGCTCTAATTGCCATAAGGTCCCCATTTATAGAGCGACAGATGAATGACAGATGGCTGCAAAGTAATTTATTACCAATGAGTCTAAATGGTTATTTGAATTTGTTGCCAATGGCATGCCTCGATCTGACTTTGTTCAATCAAGTTTTTGATTGATTTCCACTTCTTTTCTTGAGGTTTGACTCACTTTATATTAGCATACTGATGACAGGAATGTTATACTTTCTTTATCATTTAACAGATTTTTCAAGGGTTTTACCACACTTTTTAGTGTTCAAACATATTCACAAGAATCAAATTATCTATAGCAGGCCTTTAATTAAAATAGCCAAAAGTCTTCAGCACAAATCTCTGCATAATTGTAACTGATAGGTTATGAGTATTTAAAGCTCCAAATTTGCGTGCTGTGGCTGAAAATTCAAATTCAATGGATTTCTTCCTTCAAACGAATAATGGAGAAAAAAACTACAACAACAAACCACTTACTACACTCTGCAATCTTTTTGGTCTATACATTAACACTGTATGTATGTATAGCATATATCCCACTCCTATTGCAGAAATTTAAACTGATTATCTGTGTTGCTTAGCTTAATAAATATATCGTTTGTGGAATGTGATATTGGAAAGGTCATAACTTAACTAATGTTAAAAAATTAGCAATTTAATTTCAACATTTATTTTTCAGGGTGCCGTGCCCCAAAAGTACGGACGAAGCATCTTTAATTATACTATAACGCAATGTTGTGTACGTAGATAAAGTTCATCCTTGTACACCTGTTTTTTGCTGTGCCATTAATATGACTCAAAATAGTTGAAAATGTGGAATACTTGAGTCAGTCCACAAACTCCCCTCCCCAAAACACAACAGTTCAAGAGCAAAGTACATACTAGTAGAACTGGCTTCGTTTACTAAAGTCTGAAATTAATCTTCCTTTTTAAACAATTTGATTATTAATCATACAAACAGGTGTCGAGGATGAAGATTCTGATCTGAAGGGAGGACAGCCCTTGCATGAAACGATCAGCCAGTTTGACATTTTGCAGTTTCAAAACAGTTTCTATGAAAGCATTGAAGAACTTAAAATACGTAGGGTAGGTATCATAATAACCCCATATTTCCAGTTGTTGTTGTTGACAGGGGACTGGCATGCCAAGAAAACTCAATCACTAGTGCATTCAAGATCAATATAGTTGAAACATGAATGGATTGAGTATGCGCAGGAATGCGAGTATAAACAACAATCGGACAGCTGGTCCTTCTTAAACCGCGAATATGCCCGTTATCCATATTCAAGAGGTTAACTGCATTTACGTAGCCATCTTTTCCAAGAAGCAGTATTTGAATTTCTGATGATTCTGTGTTAGCAATTCTCGTTCCTTTATAAGAGCCTTTGATAAATGCCTCAGGTGTACTTGGTCAGTACTCAAACTCACAACCTGCCTACTAAACCATTGAGCCAGCTGGCCCGTGTACTACAAGTTGCCATATTGTTGAAGTATAATTGTGGGTAAGCATTGACCACACATACAGTGTGGGTATTTTTATTTGTAAGGCAAATTTGGACCGAGTTATGGGGACATTTCTCTGTCTCCATAATGTTTTTGGCCCCCACAATGTCTATTGCACATCCCCACAATTACGGTGTGTGACTGTGTGTTCTTGTCACCTGAATGCAAATGGAAGGGTTAAGTGAAGGACTTGCCTTGTCAATAAAAGGAAAAAAGAAGAAAACATGTCCAGCTAAATACAAATTCGCTCCTACATATGCCTTTAAAGTCTGTATATTTAATTGAAGCTCCCCCCATGCACTCCAGCAAGCCTGGGGCAAAATGCAAAGTGTGACATAACTGTAATTTCTTAGTTTTAATACTGAATGTAAACCTCTGTAACTCGATATCAGCTCACTTTTTCAAATCTTATTCTTGTGATGCAGTATTAATATAATATATACTGTATTCAGTTGCCAATCATTGTGCAGGTTAGAAGTTAAGCAGTATGGTCTTTGTCTTAGGTCATTGATGCTGAGAATGAAGAAAAGATCAACCAGTTGATCTCAATTCAGCATGATTGTCAAAGGGCGATTGTAAGTATTCCTCTTTAAGTTTGGGCTTGGTTTGTTTGGTTTTGTTTTGTTTTGTTTTTTATTTTTTATGTTGTTTTTAATGGAGTCACCCAATACAATGCTAAAAGCCACTCTATTGGCGTAAATCTGTGTACCCTGTAGCACAGCTGTAGTCGAGTCCCTGCAAGTCTTTTCACAAGTCCTTTCGCAAGTCCAGTCAGAAGTCCTTTCATAAAGCCGGTCACAAGTAACTGGATGAACAATGACAAATTAAAGCCTGCCTTTGTCAAAGCTCATTTGAATAGCTTGTGATTGGAATTAGGACTGAAGTGCTTGTGATAGACTTGCAGGGACTTGCATGGACTTGTGATGGACTTGTGATGGACTTGTGATGGACTCGACTACATCCCTGCTATGTAGGCTGTGTACATCCTAATGCAAATATGCACACTTATGTCCCTGTGCCTGACAACACATCGGTACATTTAAATTTGTTGTACTCTATGGTACTGTTTGTTTTCCATTTTTTATACATATGACTGTTGGAAAGTTACAACATAACCTCACAATCCTGGGGGGATGATCCAATGGCCCAATGGCTTTACTAGGCAGTAAAGAAAACTGTTAAGAGGAAAATATTGCTGTCAAATTTTCAGCATGTATTAAAAGACCTGTAATTTTAAAACAAACTAATGAGGACAGTATAAACTGATTGAAAAAAAAAGACGTGTGTACATTTATATATTCCTTTAAAAATGTAGCACAATTCCTTAAATTGCAGGAACTTTTTTCGTCAATCTCAGGCAGCATTTCAATTTGTTTGGTCGTAATTTGTTTTGATTCATTAATTCTTGTCCCTCTCCCCTCTAATGAATAATTTCTATTTGATGTTGTTATAGAAAGAGGAAATTACAAAGAGCAGCTGTTTATCAGAGGAGTACTCTCAGGAGCTGTGTGAATTGAAAAGGCAACACGAGGAGAAGATTCATCAACTACAGGCAGAAAAGGTATTTAACATCAAATATACCTGAAACATTATTCTCTCATTTATTTGAATTTGTATTTACAATCTTAAATAAAGAAATTACCTTACTTAACAAGCAAGTCTGTGATGAAGTCATTGCAGAGATAATTATGACCTAATTATACAGCAGAGGTGTAAATTTGTGTCGTGGGAGAGAGTGATCAAGAATTTTGTTTTAAAGCCGCCTCTTCTTCTGACTAAAAGTGAGCGGGCGTAGAATTTGGGGACACTGTTAAAACTATATACCGTATGAACATGTGCATTGAGTTTGTAAAGTAGTATGGACAAGGGTGGAGGGAAGCCAATGGTGGGCTGAAAATCTTAAAATGCACCCTATGAATAAATTAAAATTTCAAGCACTAGGAGCTGGTTAATATCTAAATTTAAGAAACTTGACTGAGGCCTGGATCTTACTTGGAATATTAAATGGTCATGCATCCATACACTGTGAAACCCCTTAAATGTGATGTAAGTACGTTCTATTCAAAATGAACAGGTGGATTAGGCAAATGTGCTTTTAGCAACAATGGTCCAAAGTCACATTCAGAGCCTAGAGTCACAAGCAGTTGTAAAATGCAGAAGTCACCATGTACTTTTTGATGTTGGACGGCCATTGTCGAAATCAAAACATCCAAATCTGTTTGTCCATTTTGAACAGAAACTCACATCCAAGGAGTTCAAGTGATACTCCAATTTCTCTAATATTAAGTTAGTTCCTGAAAATCCTAAACAAATTAGAATGGGCCTCTTCCTGGGTTTATTTAAGGATTACTCTATAGATAGAGTCCTTCTTGCTCCTGAAGAGTTATGCTGCATCCTCTCTTCCAGCCATTTTAAAAAGTGGCAACATCTGCTACTCCTATAGACTAATCCGGCGACCAAAATTAGAAGCATTTACTGCGGTTGCACCACGTACGCGCTCAATGCAGCTTCGACCAACAGGGTGTTTACAGCTTGCCAAAATGCGCACGCGACTGAAATTAAAGAACGCGGGCAACCTGCACGCGAGCGTGGCACCAGAGCAAAAATGGCCTCCAATTTTGTTCGGCGAATTCCCGTATATCCAGGGATGAAACGACTTGTTGGGCAAGCTTAGTGGCTTAGTGTTTAATGCCTTATGGAAGGACAGGATTTGAGTATAAATCCCTCCTGATTTGCCAGCAGATCATGTTTCCCCAGTGACTTAGATAAACTGTTGTAGCACCATGCATCAAGTGTATGTTTGTTTGTTTTTGCTTCTCTTCTTTTTTTGTCTCTGTTAGGAAGGGGATATATAATAACTTTGCAAACAAATCCCAAGAATATCATGGAATCACAGGTTCGCTTTGAGTTTAGAGAAGTTGATAAGAATCTTTTGTGGTGTAGCATGCACTGTGTTTTCCTTCAATTCAAAAGGTTTCTCTGAAGACTAAAACAATTTGCAGAGTTTAGAGGAGAAATAGAATAATAATAGGCCAATTTTTGTTCCCATTACCAAAAAAATGAGGTTGGTTATGCTTGTACTTATACCCTGTTGTGTGGATGAAAGTGTGTGAAACAATAAAATAAGAAGATTGTTTTATAAGTTTTATAAGATTGTTTTAATTATATTTTTTGGCAGAGTAAACTTACTTTTGCTGCTGACTCGTGGGAAAAAGAGATGAAGGAGATCAAGGATGACATCAGAACACTGCAGGTAATTAGCTCAGAAACACTCATTCTATGTTGCTCTTCTAAATTATTTGCCCATTAAACAAATCGAAAGTTTCCACCTTTAAATCTCGAAGCCCATTAAGAAGCTCATCACTTGACTATGCACCAAATTACAGTAGAGCATTGTATTTGGATGGGTGGAACATATTATAGAAAGATGGGATTGTTGGATTGTGGTATGGTGCAACCTGTTCCCTTTCCTTTGACAAAAATAACCAGAAACATTTTCCCTCATTCCTGGTTCATTTCAAGTGTTGAAAATAAACCAACCCAAGTTGTATTTATGTACTGTAAAGCAGTTTATTTGGGAAAAGTATTCCTGTTCAAATACAGTGATGTCAAATAGTTAGTTCTAATTAAGGTCAAGTTGTCTCAATTTGTTCTGGAATAGATAGCACACTTTTCCCAAGGAAGGACTTTGCACTTGAGGTTAAAGCAAAGTTTCCAGCAACATGTTTTATGCTATTCAAGATGATACTCCATCACATGTTTATCCAGGCAGAATATAATCCCTCAACATAGTCTTATTTTCAGTGAATTTCATTATGATAAACTCCAGAAGGGATCAAAGGGAACAAACTACACGTAGTGAGAGAAAGAACATTAACTAAATTTAGATTTGAACCAGAATCCTCCTGACAACTACCATCTGGTATGCTCCCATATTATCCACTCACCTTTGCTGGTTGAGGCATGCAACCCATCTAATTAACCTAGAATTGTATCAAATTCACATCCAAGTTGATACACTTACACATGGTTCTATTTTGAAAGAGGCCATTAAAAATCTGGAACTCAAAGTCAATGTGATTATGGATGCTAAGTGAATTATCCTTTTCATTTTGAATAGAAATTACATCAAGATGTCTTGAAGTGAAATCATTTGATAACAGGACACTGACTGTTATTTATTGTGTCAAGTGTCAAAATGTGTCTTGTTCAATTAACAGCTAACTAAATATTCCCTGGAGAAAAGAATCAAGGATCAAGACCAGAGATTGCAGATGCAGAGTTCGGCCCGCTCATCCCACCTGTCCAAGATGACTGAGTTGGAGGCCCTGGGAAAAGAGATCGGGAAGCAGTGCAACATAGTTGCAGAACAATTGAAAAAGCTGGAAGCCAATGGTAGGTCAAATTTGAATATATAAGTATAAACCTTCATCATGTTTATGATGCAGGTAAAGATAATGTCTAAACGCTTTTAGCTTTGAAATGTCAGGCCCCTAAAGGCCTTTTCACACACTAAAGCGAGTTCGCCCCGGGGCGGCCCCGGCGTTTTCACCCCTAAGTTCAACCCGCGTCGTTTCACACTCGTTTAGCGCAAACCTACCTCTGCCAACCCTGGGGGCGAGCTTGCCCCGGGGTTGGGCATGAGCGTTTCACACTAGTTTGTATTTCATCGACCCCCCAGATGGCCAGTAAATTCCTAACTTCCTCCTCATTGAAAATAATTCCTGAGATTCCGGGAACACAATGACCAACACAAAAGAGGGGTGGGGGGGCGATCCCTCTGCCATATATCGTGCTTCATATGGCGCTGCGCTTTCGGCCAAACTGTACAATTAACAGCAGCGCGCGCTTTGACATGACCTTTGGAATTCTTTTGTAAATTACGTCGGGACCACCTGTTTCTCAACCCGAGTTGTACGAAACCCCGCACACGGGGGTGAGGATGTGCGACGTTTCACACTAGCCATTTCGCCCTGTGGCCACCCCCGAGATCGGTCTCGCCCCAGGTTGAAAAATCTCACCCCTGGCCTGGAGCAGGGGTGAGTTCGCCCTGGGGCGAGACCAATCTCGGAGGTGACCCCGGGGCGAAAATGGCTAGTGTGAAACGTCGCACATTCTCACCCCCGTGTCGCCCCGGGGCCACCCCCGAGATTTTGTCTAGTGTGAAAAGGCCTTAAGTCAGGTCATTCCTGCAGGCAAGCAGTTTGTTGCAGTATACCAGTTTTTAGCTGGTGTAAAACAGTTCTTTAATTTGTAGGTTTATGGAAGATTACAGATTGTAAAAGGTTTTCCTGTGGTTATAGCTTCTGTGTGACAAGATAATTGTAGTGTTCGAGTGTAATTCAAGGGAGAGTACAAATCCGATTTTAGATGCCCAGTGTAAAATGCCATCCTCCAGTTCCTCTTCAATTGAACAGGGATAGGCCTACGCATTTACAGAAAAGGATTCTTTTAAAACTTGTAAACAACTTTAGGGCTTCCAACCCTTCTGCACCCCCAAAGTATATCCAGATGTTTGCATTCTGTGTTCTACACCCTAAATTATTGTCATACATGCCAGTCAAAAAAATCACCACAAGGTTTCAATGCTAAATTTGTTTTATTCTCTCCCCAGTTAAAGAATCTCAGAAGCTGAACAGTAGACTCAGCTTCATCAACCAGCACCAAACCTGCACCAGCGATTCCCTCAAGAAAGACCTGAAGAAGAAGACTGAGGAGATCATCTGCCTCAGAGCTCAGCTTGATGAAAAGCCCAGTCAGGAAGAGGGTGAAACTAAAGTAGAATTGAGCAGGCAGAAGCAGACAGAAAAACAATTGAAACAGGTGTCTAATTTGTAAGGCAGTATGAGAATCAGGCATTTTGTCTGTGACTTTGGCTTTGGGTAGTATCATTGGCCAATGCTTAAGGAACTAATTGTCACATCACGATGGATTGATCCATTAATTTAAGCCCTGCCCATTGCACAGGTTGGTTACAATAAGAGCACCTCTACATTACCACTATACAAGTAGCAGACCGGTGCAGTAGGGCGTACACAGCGCACAGGCATGTTTAACATTTTTTTAACATTTAACTCATAGTCGTGGCTAATTGGTCAATGTGTTAATTGCAGGGCTTAATTGATTTGATTATTAACAGGCAACTAGCTGTTCAGAAAACAAAAATACCAGGGCAGCCGAGTTTGTTCTTACACTATCAGGAAACATTGTTTTATGCTACAGAATCCAGTATTTGAGTAATTCAGTAGGTAAAAGATAATTTTTCCTCAAGTTGTTTGTGAATCGCCCCTTGACAGGTCCCGTATCAAGACTGTAACCCAGGCAGTTCCGTCACTCAATTTCTTAATTTTCCTCCATCTGTGATTAACTTTTCCTGCAACCACGTACCAATTTCTGCAAGTTATTAATGGAAATCCGTTTTAGTAGATAATAATAAAGCGGTGCACTTGTATGACTAAAAAGTTACCTAATGTAATGTAGAGATCATTCATAATTGCCTGGTAAAATATGAAACTTTCGTGATTTTTTGTTTTTCACAAAAATGTTGGGAACAAGAAAATAATATATAGGGTTGATAACTGTGAAAATACCAATCAGATGAACATTGGCATGGGGGGGGGGGGGGCACTATGCCATGAGGCTGTTGCCCTGCTCACTGAATAATTGTGCAGAAAAGTGTTTAGTTCAGTGTATGTTTCAGTAGCCACCTTGATGAAATTGGTGCACCCAAGGGTTTACCCTGCATATTCTACCCCAGTTTACACAACCATAGATTAACATTCATATCTTTTTTCTACTTCAGACTGAAAACACTTGTAAACAACTGACAAAGCAACTTGATGAGGCAAGAGCAGCAAACCAGGTAAATTGCAATTGATAATCATAATCCACCCCTACGACAAGTGAAAAAGCATTCCGAAAGATTAACTTGCAAAGTGATATCAGGCCAAACAAAATCTGCACAAAGTTGGATGCTGAATTTTAGATGTACTGGTTGTCACTAGCATTAGCTTTTGCAGCTGTTTGGACAAGATTTTGCAGTAAGACTTGGGCATTGAAATTTCATGAAAGTCTCCCCGAACACTGCATACAGCCACCATTTAACTTGTTTGAATTATTAAAACATAATGCTTCCATAATTTAATAATTAAGACTAAATTTATCACAAGATACCTAACAGCAGGATACCCTCTGGTTGAAACCATGCATGCAACACCATGTATAAGTTTTACCATAAAGTGATAGAATTTAATTTACCAGAGCTCACTGGACTCCTTGGCAAGATCTCAACAGCTTGCAGAGAGGCACTTAGCCAGCAGTAACCAGAATGCTGAACGTGCCTCTGCCCTAGCCAAAGATATCAAGAATCTGGAAAGTGAGCTTTGTCAACTCAGGGAAGACTTGTGCACAAGAGAAGAGACATTGAGAGTGGAGAAAAAGAGAAATATGGAGTCGGCAGCCAAGTCTCAAATTGAGGTGGGTCTCCATGCTGTTGATGTACATGTACATTCTTGAAGGGCTGACTCATTGGTCACTTTTTATTGGTGTTGTATTCCACATGCACAAGTACCCAGGCGCAGATCCGGGGGGGGGGGGGGGGGGGGGGGGGGGGGGGGCAGTTTGGAGATCAGAATCCCCCTCCCTGCTCGTTGCCAATTTTGTTGTTTTTTTGGTTGCTTAATTGTTGGGGCCTACGCCTAAAGTTGCAAACCAGAAAGCAGAAACCCTACGGGTCTTATTTTGCCTATGGGTAAGAACAAAACAGAAGTTCAATGCACCACCAACGGTGAGAAAGTGTGTCAGTCAGCAGCCCAGCCCCCCCCCCCCCCCCAGCCCCCAGGCCCCCCCCCCCCCCCCCCTCCCCCTTGTCCGCTTGTAATTTTTTTCGCAGAAGAAACATTTTGGGAGTCACCTTTGTTGGCAAATTTCAGAAACCCCCCTGCAAACAATCCTGGATCCGCACCTGGTACCCCCTCTATAATCTCCATGTACTTTAGTCGATTCACAGGAAATTTGGCAGAGACGTGTTGGCCAGTAACATGTCAAAACATGGCATCATTGGATAACACTGCAGTGAATACAAGAGAACATTTGTTCAGCTACCAAACCATGTTTTTGACCTCCATAGTTATTTTTTCTTATTTACTTCCACATTCACTTTTCC